>OW964832.1:42828637-43216137 GCA_943142095.1 Ophonus ardosiacus | reverse complement strand
TAAATCCACAGAAAGTGGTTTTTAAATTATTGAATAATTTAGTTTATGCATGGATGTATCATAATTTGACGTGTTTTTATCCCTCGGCTTACGCCTCGGGTTCAAAATCCCGCCTCAGGCCATAAAAGCCTCCTTACGATCTTAATACATAAATAACTATTATTATGTACAACTGGCAAATAATATTAATTTTATTCTTATCAAATTCTCCAAGTTTCTCGGCACATCAGACAAACCAAATGATCACTTATTAAATATTACTTATTAGTTTGTGGTATACTTTAAACCATTTAAAAAACTATTGGATAAAATTTTGTATAGCAAACGTGTATTCATTACGCACACTTGAGAAAAGTATCGCTGCAAATGATATGTGGACAAAATTAAGTGCAATTCATGAGCAAGTATCGGAAACAAATAAATTATGTCATGAAAAGGTTTCATAAATATCGCATGAATGCAACGGATTCAGTTGTCCATCATATAGAGAAGATACAAAATATTGCTAGCCAACTGAAGGACATTGGTGAGAACATGCCAGATCTTGCTGTCATGGCGAAAATTATTAGAAGTCTTCCATCAAAATTTCATGCATTTGTGATTGCGTGGGACAATGTCGCAGCCGATCAGCAGACAATACAGCGTCTACAGGAGCGGCTCATCAACGAAGACAAGCAACTGCAAGAAGCTGACGAGAAATCAAGAAGAAGGATAACGTTACGTTCAAAGGATTACGAAAAACGAAGACAATTGTACGTCGTTACGCATGTGGGAAAGTCGGACACTTCGCCCGCACTTGCAACAAGAAAATTAACAAGTCAATTGAACATGAAAATGATGACATTCATGACAGTTCCACGAGTGCGTTTATTGTTACCGACGATATAAAGGCCGAACGCAATTTCCAGTATTACCCTACGAATAAAAACGATGGTGCTATGTACGAAATAGTCAATAAGGTAATGGGTAAATGTATTGAAGATGTCTGGATTATTGACAGCACAGCATCCAAACATATTACATTTCATCGCGAATGGTTTGGTGATTTCCGTTCGTGTGAGGATATGGAGTTCACACTCCGAGATGGTGTCATATGTAAAGCGTATGGCATTGGTACCATTTTCATAAAGAAATTTGTCAATGGTGAGTGGGAGATGGTCGTATTGAAGACGTTATATACGTGCCGAAGATAAGAAAGAATCTATTCTCGGTAGGCGCTTGCACATCAAAGGGTTTTGAGGTAAATTTTAAAAATAATTTCGATTAAGATCTGGAAGAATGATAGTATAGTGGCACATGGCATTAAACAAGAAAATAAAATTTGTCGAATGCTTTTCTCAGTTGTCACTAAGTGTCAAGCGAATATTGCAGCTAGCCTCAAAATATCGCATGAAATGAGTTGAAATTAGAGAAGAAAGATTAGAAAAAAGATTTAGAGAAAGAGCAGAGCAAGTTGCGTGTAAATTAGAACAAGAAATTGCAGTATGGGAATCAAATTCCATGTTAAATATGACTGAAGATCCATTGAAAACATTATTTGTTGCTCGAATTAACTACGATACATCAGAGTCTAAATTACGAAGAGAATTTGAAGTATACGGACCAATTAAAAATATTGTTGTAATTCACAATACAAGAAATGGAAAACCTCGTGGATACGCCATACGCCTTCATCGAGTATGAACATGAGAGGGACATGCATTCTGCATACAAACATGCCGATGGAAAGAATGGTAGATGGTAGACGTATACTTGTTGACGTGGAAAGAGCAAGATCTATTAAACCATGGTTACCAAGGAGATTAGGTGGAGGATTAGAAGGTATGAAAAAGGTGGTCCAGAAGTTAATATCAATCACTCACCGTGAACGTGAGAGATTTCGTCTGGAACGAGAACAACGTGGTCTTCGAGATCTTGATTGTGACCAAAACAGTGAAGAACTTTAGAACCTGGTATGGTTCAGCGAGAACGACGTATTTTAAGAAGCAGAGAGCGTCGTGGATGGAAAAGAAGAAGCAGTCGGTTTCGAAAAGAAAGAAGCTTCGCAGCAGAGATAGATTTAAAGATCTTGAAATTGAAGAAGTTCAAAGATCACAAGAAAAAAAGGGAGAGCGGAATCGTAATCGGGAAAGAGATAGAAGAGACAGAAAAGGAAAGGGAGAGAGATTGTGATAGAGGAGACCAACGAAAAAACTTTAAACTCTGAATAGGACTCAGATCATATATCAGACTAACAAGTTTTGAATATTGTAAATCAGTGTTAAAAGAAAATACTCCAACAGGAAAAATGTTAAGTTATTATAATTTTATTATAATAATTTTATTGTTATCGTATTTTCTTGTATTCATATGTTATAATTATTTTGTCACGTAGGCGTTTCCTTGATATATCACTTTACTTGTTCAAATAGATTTTTGATATGTAGATGTCAATAATTTTAGTGCTCTATTCCTGGCTGTATTCTTTATAAATAAAAACGTGATTGTATTTGATACCTTTCTCACATTAGCAAATATTTTACCGCATAATTTTTTGCAGAAATAAACACTAGCAACATAAATAACTACTATTATAGTTGAAACATTGTTTAAACTTACTATTATTATTAATTTGCAACAATATAAAACACCAAATATATTTATTTTAACGTATTGCATCTTTAACTGTGCACGAGTGGCTGATGAAAATATGATATTCCACGTACTAAAGAGATAGAACTGTTTCAGCTAATCATTCAACTTTAATAGTATTAGCTAATAACTAGATTTGAACTAGTTAATTTTTATTCTACGATTCGACTCGTAGATTATAAAATATTGTTGTATTACCAAATAAATAAATAAATATATTTAATAATGATCACAGAAATTTAAAATAAGAGATAAAGATAAATATCCACTTACATTTGGTGATATCTTGCTGTCTGAACTGCTACGATTCTGTTCTCTACTGTTTTAAATTTGTATCTCGACTCTGCATATCATATTTCAAATGGTCTGGAACACTGCAGATTCCATGATTTCTACTGAAAAGAAAATAATTCATTGTAATATACAATAAATCATTCATTTCGAATGACATTTGTATATTTGAGGAAATATTTCAATAGATAAAAATAATTTATAAAGTTGTATAAACTATTAAAATAGAAAATAGCTGTAACATTGTTTAAACTATTATTATTAATTTGCAAAAATAAGAAACCCCAAATATATGTATTTTACATGAATAAAATTACACTTACAAATCAAGTAATCTTTTGCTTGTTAACTTTTAAACTTTGATCTACCTATATTTAATCAAAAATACGAATATTACACCACTGACTATTTTACTAATCGATTTTTGATAATACGGTGAAGAAATTCACAAATTTTCAGAACAATTATTGAAGTAATTCAACTTTTATGGATCAGTGCATAAACGACACGAAAACAAACGTACGTGTCTAAAATGGCGATTGTAGGTTATTATACTATCCAACCTACATAACATTCGCTCAGACGTCAGCGCCAAAATGTTCAAACTAATCACCTACCGAGTTAATAATAAATTCGAATTATGGGAAAATGATGCTTTTCATATAAATACAGAGTGATCTGATTTTTACTGGGCTACTGACTATTTGAAGTTTCCATTTTGTGGTTTTTGAAAATTTATACACATATGTACAAGTCCATAGAATCGAATAGCGCAAAGCCCGTCAATCTATATTTTACCGCTCATTAGTTATAGGCCGGTAAAGTGAAAAAACCATGACAGATTTCTAATCAAAATAAAAATTTCTATTTTGGAAATTAAATCCCAGGGATTATTTTCTCGTGTTTGAATTAAGGGAAAATGATACTTTTCATTTAAATACAGAATGATCGGGTTTTTACTGGGCTACTGACTATTTGAAGTTCCCATTCCGGGGCACGACAATTGAAAATTCATATACATAAGTGCAAAAGTCCATAGAATCGAATCGAAATAGGACGGCAAAATAAAAAAACCATGAGATTTCTAAACAAAATAAAAATTTCTATTTTCTATTTTTGTCTTAATTATTATTAGAGATGTGCCGATTATGACTTTGGCCGACTAGCCGATTAGTCGGTTGTAAAGAGGCCGACTAGTCGGCCAAGCCGATCATGGTTTTGGGGGATTTCCGTGACGTAAATGTCATAGATATGTTTTCTTTACAAGCAAGTAATTTTAGAAACTGATTACCAAAGGAAAGGATGCTTTGCTTTACATTTCAAAATGTGTATACCTTGTCCAGATTTCATTTGAACAAATGACTTTTACATCCTCTATGTTAATCCTAATCTTTGCTACTGCGAATATTTTTACGTTTCACGCAAATATAGTTTCTTCTCAAAGTACATTATATGTCTGTGAAAGTTGAAAATTGCTTGTAACTATTTAAAAGGGGAAAAGTTTTATTGGGGTTCCAGAGAACCATAGTTGACCTGTAAAATTCTTATCCAAGATGTTATGCTTGCTTTAACAATGAACGCTCATTACTGAATTGAGCAACTGGTAGTGCCAAAATGTAAATATGCACGAGGTACAGGATTGTATTGAGTTATACCCCAATACCCCAATAAAACTTTTCCCCTTTTAAATAGTTACAAGCAATTTTCAACTTTCATAGACATATAATGTACTTTGAGAAGAAACTATATTTGCGTGAAACGTAAAAATATTCACAGTAGCAAAGATTAGAATTAACACAGAGGATTTAAAAGTCATTTGTTCAAATGAAATCTGGACGAGATATAAGACTGATTATAAAATAAAAATATTAATAAACAATCAAGGTTTTTATTTAATGTAATTCCCCCTACATACATTTTATTGAGAAATAAAAAGTAAAAAGCCGGATAGTCGGCGCTCTTTGCCGAATAGTCGCCGACTACGATAGTGGCCGGATAGTCGGCTTTACCGACTAGTCGCCGACTAGTCGGCACATCTTTAATTATTATGTACTTGCTCTTCTATGTTTATTTTTTTTTACTTAATGACCAGTAAATATTTTTCTATTAAACATGATCCTATATGAAATTAAGTACAGAAATTTTTAAAAGGAAGCTAGAAAGTTAATTAAAGTGATTCCCTTAAAAAAAAAAAAAAAATGGACAAATATTATTTTTGCTAAAAGCTCTTCAATTATATTGTGGGACCACGTGCTACACCAATATGTCCCAAAAATATGAAATAATAAATAAAGATAAAAATCAAAACTTACTTTTGATAATTTATTGCTGAACCGCTGAATTTCTGTTGTCCACTCTTACATTTCTAGTTCAATTCTAAATATCATAATTAATTTATTGCCGAACCGCTGAATTTCTGTTGTCCGCCCTTTTACATTTCTATCTCAATTCTAAATATCATTTTAACATGTCTGGAGACTTTTATTTCAACACTGAAAAGAAGATAATTTATTGTAATACACAACAAAATTATAATTCTGAATGATATTTGTCTATTATGAAACAGAATAGTGATAGATAAAAATAATAAAATTGTACTGAAAACTTGACCTTCGAAAATATTTTGCCGTATGATCTTAAAACGAAAAAATACATTATCAGAAGTAATAACACAAGACCTCCTGATTTTATCGATAAATTCCAACGACTAGTTTTTAACCAATCATGATGCAAAACATTTGAAAATTCAACCAATGGGAACAGTATTATCCCGATAAAACCCCGTTACCCCGATAATTTTCCGCTACCAAGTAAATAAACAGTTGTTATTGTTTATAACTGTCAGTGTGACTATTCACGTGTCAAGTTTCCTTTTGCATTGTCTTTGGAATTTATCTCACCAAATACCACACGACCTCTCAGATTTTCTCTGATAAATTTTTATTTTTAAGCACTCATTTTTTTTGCTTTTAAGCAAAATCAATCAAGCAAACTGACATTAGGTAAAACCCCTCCTCCTTCGGAATCGGGATTTACCATGCAGTTTGCTTTCGTGTTTGTTGCTAAGCTAAAAAAATCGTGCAAAATAAAAATTTATCGATAAAATCAGGAGGTCTTGTGATATTACATCTGATTAATATTTATTTTGCACGAATTTTTTTTTTTTTGCTTAGCAACAAACACGAAAGCAAACTGCATGGTAAATCCCGATTCCGAAGGAGGAGGGGTTTTACCTGTCAGTTTGCTTAAAAGCAAAAAAAGTGAATGCTTAAAAATAAAAGTTTATCTGAGAAAATCTGAGAGGTTGTGTGGTATTTGGTGAGATAAATTCCAAAGACAAGGCAAAACGAAACTTGACACATTAATTGTCACACTGAGAATGTTATAAATAATAACAACTGTTTATTTACTTTAAATATGAAATAATAGATAAAGATAAAAATCAATACTTACTTTTGATAATTTCTTGCCGAACTGCTGAATTTCTGTTGTCCGCTCTTTTACATTTCGTCGGCCGATTATTGGAATGTACTATGTCCACCAATATTACTTTCGAGAAAAACTGCTTTAAACATTTAAAATTTTATTGCAAAGAATGGTTAATTAATAGACCTGTTGATTTTTTTTTTGTTTGTATAGTTTCATTTTCCTTAACTTTGTATTAAATTTGTTAAATTATAATTTTTATTATTACTGTTATTACTGTACATGTCCAGAAGCAATAATTATGAATTATGAAATCTGATTGGCTCTGGACTTGATTCAAAACAATTCTAAAACTAAAACTATAAGTCTGTTTAAAGCACAAGCAGCACTGAATTTCATGTTCTTTCTACTGGCTATGGTACAAAAAAATACCGGGAACCCGAATTTGACTATATCTATTTTTTTTTTTTCAAAAAGTGGACTTAGTACACTCCAATAATCAGCCGACGATTTCTAGCTCAATTCTAAGTATCATCTTAACATGTCTGGACACTTTTGTTTCAACTCTGAAAAGAAAATATTTTTTTGTAATACACAATAAAATTATTATTCTGAATGATATTTGTCTGTATGAAACACAATAGTGATAGATAAAAGAAATAAAATTGTACTCAAAACTTGACACACATTATTAATGTAAATTACTATACAGGTGTTTACGGTCTTTTTGTTTTATTTTTAATGGGTGATACTACAGGTCAAAAGAAGTCGAAAAACATTAAAACACCTTAGTAAAATATTTATAATAAAAGAGATATGAATTTTTTTAGTTTTTATAATGGGGCGGTAAATTATTGTTGAAAAAAGTTGTAGTAACCTATGTAATGACAAATTTCACTCTTTTGTTTTTTAATTTGTTTAGCTGTCAGTTGCAGTTTGTTACTATTTAATTGTGCACCGTCAGTTTCTAATTGATTATTGTTATTAATTGTGTAAAAGGTGAACAATGTACCATCGGTATTCTAATACGGAATTAGTTGACATGATGCTCATTTATGGGGAAGTGCATCAAAATTCAGCTGCAGCACGTCGTCTTTACATAGAGCGATTTCCAAATAGGCAGAACTTTTAGACGATGTTCCCTTAAATGTGCGTCAAGATATGTGGTTTCTCCACGACGGTGCACCGGCGCATTTCAGTCGTCTCGTACATCATCACTTAAACCATGCATTTGGAAATAAGTGGATTGGCCGGTCCTGTTTCTTGGCCTCCGCGGTTACCTGACTTAACACCATTGGACTTTTATTTGTGGGGAAATATGAAAGACATGGTATACACCACCGAAATTATCGACGCTGAAGACCTCCGTAACCGGGTGGAAGCAGCAGCGGCGGAAATTCGACAAGGCATGGGCCTTGCAACGTACGTTAATTCATGGATACGCCGAGCAAGACTTTGCATACAGCAGCAGGGTGATAACTTTGAACATCTGTTATAAAGCGCTTATCGTTCTGTTTTAATTCCATAAAAATAAAAACTAAAAAAAAATTCGTATCTCTTTTATTATAAATATTTTACTAAAGTGTATTAATGTTTTTCGCATTCTTTTGACCTGTAGTATCACCCATTAAAAATAAAACAAAAAGACCGTAAACACCCTGTATAGTGGAAACATTCGAGCCTATTCTGTAACTCAGTGATTAATTTTTAAAAACTGGTTAAATATCAAGTATATAACAAAAAATTGATTTTTAGTTGTCAAATCAATAGCTACTGGATATATTTTTAAGCAGTTGTTAAAAATTAACCACTGAGTTACAGAATAGGCCTGATATTAATTTGCGATAATAGTTTACAATTAATCACTTCTTTCTTTGACATGTATACACATTTTTATTAATTCAAGTTTATTGGTTTACAAATTAACAAATTTGTAAATTTTGAAAGATTTTTTTTTATATCTATGTTAATAACACGTAAAAGTTTAGGCTCGTAAATAGAAACAATTTATAAAGTACTGAAAATTTTATATTAGCAAATATTTTACAGCAATTTTTTTGCAAAAATAAACACTTTAGCAACATATATAACTATCATTATAACTGAAACATTGTTTAAACTTCCTATTGTTATTAATTTCCAAAAATATAAAACACCAAATATAAAGGTGCACGAGTGGCAGTTGAAAATATGATATTCCACGCACTAGAGAGATAGAACTGTTTCAGCTAATCATTCAACTTTAATAGTATTGGCTAGTAACTAGATTTGAACTAGTTAATTTTTATTCTACGATTAGACTCGTTGATTATAAAATATTGTTGCATTACCAACAATATTAGCTGTTCCAACCAAATAAATATATACATTTAATAATGACCATAGAAATATAAAATAAGAGATAAAGATAAATATCCACTTACATTTGGTGATTTCTTGCTGTCTGAACCACTAGGATTCTGTTCTCTGCTCTTTTAAATATGTATCTCAACTCTGTATATCATATATTATATGGTCTGAAACACTGCAGATTCCATGATTTCTACTGAAAAAAAAAAATTCATTGTAATATACAATAAATCATTCCTTTCGAATAACATTTGTATATTTGAGAAAAAATACTGATACACAAAAATAACACATAAAATTGTATAAACTATGAATATAGCTGTAACATTGTTTAAACTATTATTATTAATTTGCAACAATATGAAACCCCAAATATATGTATTTTAAATGAATAAAATTACACTTACAAAATCTAATTAAAACATTTTTACGAAGAGATGTGTGTAAGAGTGGATATGTGTGTGTATGTGTGGATGTGTGTATGTATGTCTAGATGTTGGAAGGACCATTTCTCAAAAACTATATTATTTAAGACCTGTTTAACTACGTATTCCTCTATCTGGTACCAATGGGAAGTAGTAATTCCTTAAAAACTCTTCAAAATATCATTTTTTGTTTATACAAATTATTGAATTCTCCATCTAATACATCTAAAAAGTTTATTATATCTTGTACACAGTCCAAATTACACGAAGGAAACCAGTCGTCAAATTAAAATGTTTGTAATTTACAGATAGATAGATTAAGAGAGATTAACTTTCAAAAATCAGTCAGCTTTGCTAAAATTATGGAAACAGCATATATATTCAAAAAATTCTAATTGACAGATGTCAGTCTCA
Organism: Ophonus ardosiacus; assembly: GCA_943142095.1. Classification (NCBI taxonomy): domain Eukaryota; kingdom Metazoa; phylum Arthropoda; class Insecta; order Coleoptera; family Carabidae; genus Ophonus; species Ophonus ardosiacus. The sequence continues at coordinate 43,206,601 of OW964832.1, read as the reverse complement.
AATGCAAAACCAAAGTAGAAAGTATAGGATTAGAAAGTGATATAAGTGATAGAGTGTCCCTCGCAAGTGACTTGCAGTTGCAGCCTCGCCTCAAGATAGAAACTTTTAATGTCGGGAGTACGAGAAAGGCCAAAGAGAAGATGAAAGGACTGTGTAGCAGAAGATTTGAGAGAGGAAGAACTATGTCAAGAAGATACGCTGGACAGGAATGAATAGAAGAGAAGAGTAAGAAACAGGGACCCCTAATAAAATAGGGAAAAACTGAAGGAGGTAGTGTCAAGTGCAATTTACTAATGTACGTTCGTGTTATCATTTTATTGGATTTATAGAATCTTTTCAAAAGAACTTTTAGTATCTATGGAATTTGTCAAAAATAATGTGTTCGTGTTGAAGTTTTACAGGATATATAGAATATTTTTCAAGGAACTTTCGGTATGGGATTTGTACAAAATACATCGAATTGACAGAAGGTTTTGTGCTGGCCACAATTTTTCCTATTCATGAAATAAGATTATACTTTTTACTCTTGTTGCATGAATAACTATTACTTTGTGAGTAATTTGAATTTCTTTCATAAATTGTTAATCTGGTTAAACTATTTTTTTAACATAATTCTTTGAGAGTTCATTCTAGGTAAAAAAATGTAAGAATCATTTTTTGTACAAAAAATTACGAGCTTTAATTTTGTATTCTTGTAAAATTTTAAAACATGCCAATGTTTTCAAGTCTATATTTCTAATAATTACATAACCTGCTTTGAAGCTTATGTTTCCAGTAATTACATAACCAGTAAACTATCAAAAAATAAATATATTTTGAAACGATTTAAACTTACCAAATGCATAGTTCAAAACACAAAATTAATAATTAAATTTATACACTTGTATAATCGTTACCGACTCAGACACTAAGCATAAATTTTGTGTCATTTAACACCAAATTTCGTAGGTTCCAAACTATTTTAACATACGAAACACATATTTTATAGTTTAAAATTATTAATTTTACACTTTTCTATTTTTAAAAACGTTTAAAATATTCAATTTTCAACTAAAACTTTCACATGCGTCATTGTCTTCGTCTACCACAGTCGGCCATTTTGTGTTTTCGTGTTAAACACTGGAGGTCACATATAGTTGGAGCAACTTAAAGATGCATACAATTTTTTTTTACGTCTGCAATAAAAGTGTGAAAAAATGCCGTAACGTTTCATTATTTCACGAGTTTGCATTAAAAAAGTGCCCTTTTTTATACTTTAGTGTTAAAAAAGACATACTTTACAAATCCATTTTAGTGAAAAAGTGTACTTTTTTAACAGACGTAAAAAAATTATTTAATGGATGTTAAGAAATAAAACAATGAACATTGATGAACAATTACATAATAATTAGATATTTTCTACCTCCCGCCATCCATGATAAGGGAGGTATAAGAATAGTGCTAAAAAACGCGTATCGAGATTTTAGGAAACGATCACGTTTTAAAATCCCTAGAATCGGATTTTAACATATTTTCACGATGATATCTACCAAAAATGGCCCTTTACTTGAAGCCCAAAATAGCTTTTTTTAATATACTGTTAAATGTAATTTTTTCGTGATTTATTTTATAATAAGAATTAAAGATTATTACATTTCCCACAGAAATGTATTCATACTTTTTACCTCCCGCTACTCTTGGTAAGGGAGGTGTAGGGATCGTGCTAAAAATCGCATGTCGAGAATTTGATAAATAACCACGTTTTAAGGTCCCTATAATTCGATTTTAACATTTTCACGTTGATGTATGTGTGTGTGAGTTTGTGTAGGGATTTCGTCAAAGCTCTAACTCAAATACCATCATTCGGAAAATTCTGGAAACTTGTATTTCTACCTTATTCTAATATGGCAAAAAGCCATTAGATTTTGGTATAAATCAAGTAACTGGAAATGGTACTTTACTTGAAGCTAAAAATAGTATAGTGCTGGACATAAGATTTTCATAGAAACGTTCAAATTTTAAAATGTAATAATTTGTGACTAAGATACTTTTTTGCAAAAAACAGTGTTACCAAACTCTTTTTTGTTTTTGGCGAGAGCTCCTCAATTGTTAATTGTTAAAATGGCACTTGCGCTTCGATAATATCAATAGAGAAAAATACAGGACTTACATTAGAAGATCTCAGCTGCCCGGTATCTGCGATCTCGTATTCAACATCTGCAAACTCGTACTTAATTACTCGGGAATTCGGCAATTTCCATTCACCTGCAAATTGACGAAAACATAAAAATTAAATTACTGTTTCCTATTGAATGCATTTTGATTAAATAAATTACTTAAAATCATTTGTTATTGTTTAAATATGAATTTGTTACCAATATGTTTGCCATGAAATATTTGATAATTTATAAAATTGTACACAAAGCTTAACTATAATTATGAAATATTTTATTCTTTACGATACAAACACATTATCAACTTACATAACCATTAATAGAGTTGGGATGTTATTATTTAAACTTACGATTGTTATTGATTTGCAAAAATAGTTATCAATATTTCACATTAAAACAATAATATGTTAACAATAAATGCATTTTTCACAACAAAATCAAATGCAAGTTTGCTTGTGTGAACCTTGTAGATCAATGTAAACGAGTTTAATTTGGAATGCTGTCACCGTAATAATTATGCTTAATTTTGTTAATTCAATGCAGATAAAAAAATATTTAAAAAATAAAAATAAAACAAAATAAGGGATGAACTTTAAAATGCAATTATTCGTGAATATTCAAACGCAAAATTTTTTACTAATAAAAATGATACCAAATTAGTATAAAAGATACCCGAGTTTTTAATTTATATTACAAATACACATAGTTCAAAATATGTTAATATAGTTTTATTGCAATTCATATTACGTGCACAATAAAGGGTAATTAATCTGATTAATACTATACTAGTATATAAAGAGAAAAACATAAATATCTACTCACATTTTGATTATTTCTTGCTGCACGAAACCCGATTCTGGATATCATTCCTAGTGGTTTGGTCACTGCAGATTCACAGATTTCTACTGAAAAGAAAATAATTTATTATGATATACAATAAAATTATTATTACGAAATTCGAATCATATTTGTATGTATGAGACAGAATATTACTAGAGAACAATAATTTTTAATTTTTTAAATATATATATACTTTGTTTCAAAAATTATATTTTTAAATAAAATATAATTTTTGAAACAAAGTATATATATATATATATTTAAAAAACAACATAATGTTTCAAATGTATCCAACATATAAAAGTATAAAGTTAATAATTTTTAAAGTTGTAATTAATGCTTGGCCTTGTGAAAAAATTTAACCACCTAATTTTTATAAGAAAAAACATAATTCTAACAAAAATAACTATTAATATAGTTGAAACATTGTTTAAACTTACGATTGTTATTAATTTGCAACAATATTTAACTATATTTCACTAGTAAATCAATGAAAACGCGATATCAGTTGTACACAAAATGGCCATCACAATCACTTGTTGAATAACAAACGTAACACTGCAATTACCGAACATTGCTTGATACAAGGACGAACAAATTATACATGATTTTTAAAGTTTAAAACTATGAAAAATGTACAGTAAACTACAGATAATAAGAAAATAAGTAAAATTCCACTTACATATTACAAAGACGCCACAAAAATTTGGTTGTTTTCTTGCACTAAACAAACGATATCCACAAAATTATTATCACAAACGTTAAATGAATACTTTATTTCGCTTTTCTGCGTACATTTTCTCTGCTTTTCTTAGTTTTTCCTATATAAAATCATGTATTTGTAGCATCAAAAGCATGTTGGCCATTTTATCTTCGAGCACATGGCATGGCAAGGCAAAGAATGAAGATGCCGGAAGTGGGAAGTGGAATTGTGGGAGTTTTATAGCGACGCACGCGCACTACTCTGCTGCCAACTAAATATTCGAAAGATGCTAAAATAAAAAGAAATATTGTTAAAATAGCCCTGAATTGTTATAATAGTTTTCGTAAAATACAAAATAGATCATAATAATATAGCTGTAGCATTGTTTAAACTTATTATCATTGTACAACAATATAAAACCCAATACATGTATTTTAAATGAATAAAATTACATTTACCAACAAGTACATCTTTTGTCCGTTTTAAACCTTGAAAGTATGCCCTAAATTTAGTCCAAAATACGAATAGATACACCACTATTTTACTAATCGATTATTCATAAACAAAACTCAACAAATTCACAAATTTTCGGAATAATTACTGAAGTAATTCAACTTTTATGGATCAAAGTGCGTAGACGAAACGAAAACAAAACACACAACTGCTCAAAATGAAAATTTCACATATTTATATTACAAATCTGTAGTGGTAGCACGCACTTTAGAATTTTATATTCGCTTTCAGTTTCGAAAATTTTCGGTTCTTATACTATTAAAATAGAAAATATTAAGACAGTTGTATATAATAAATATATAAATTATATATAAATTGACTATGATTTGAATATTGACAAAATAATGACGTCAGTTTAATACTGTCGCCTCGAGTCGTACGCTTGCAGGTAAATATTTTGAGACCAGCATGCTTCCAAATTTTCCGCGGCGAAAAGCGAAAACAAATGCCTCATATGGATTTGATAGAATTCTAAAGTGCGGTGCTGCCACTATTGAAGTTTTGAGAATTGAGACTGCCTGTATTGGTAAGGGAGAGTGTTCCACGTAATCGAGAGTATCTAATAAACCATGAGCGATGCTACTTACTCTAAGTTGGGTGGTTCACATATTACATATAGGTCAAAGTGGCCTATTCAGAACTCAATATTTGCATAGTCGTTATGGTCTTTATGGTTGTTATGTACTGTAGAGATTGTTAAAATCAAAATTGGTATTCTCAGTACTGAAGGTGGTTACCGTTAACAATTGTTACGTGTTTTGACAGTCTTTATCATAACGACTGCTAAAACTATGTATTTATGGTTGTTATCACGTTGTTATTTCTAATATTTGACATGTGTCAGATTATTACATCAATCATATATTATTAATAATGTCCTTTCTGCTAAATATTAGCAGGATGCAGTTGATTATTCGCATGGATCCTGCTTCGACTTAAATAATGATAATAAGAACGATAAAAACCGTCGTGGACGAAAGTTACTTTTGAAGTAAATACATATTTCTTTGAAAATATTATATTCTGTGATAGGTATTCGTGAAAACCTAGTTATTTATTCTGGTGCTAATGTGTGCTTTTTCTTTAATCAAAATAAAAAAAATCTTTCCATAACTTTTCAGTCACGTTGGGATCAATAGTAGGAATTAACATACCCGTTCTAAATAATTTAGAAGTTTTCAAATATGACAGAAATGTCATATTCTTCTTTAGTTGTTTTGGCAGAATGTTTGCATTTTAAATATAATTGGCAACACATTAATAGAATAAAGCGTTGACATATAAGGTTAGGTTAAGTTCATATATGCATAATGAAGTTAGCTATTGTCAAATAATCTGGTTCATTCCCAAGTAATATTTTGTAAAGATAGTCAATAATACCGACGTAGGTTCTGAATTGACAAATTCATAAAGATTGTTACAAATGTCTTTATGATAACAATCTTTATATCCGTAACAACCTTTATGACTGTGTTTCTCTGAATATGCCACATAGTGCCGTTTTACAGAAATCCATTAACATTCCCCAGACCAGTTTTCTTTCATGTCATCGTCTGTACATGACGATACTATCGTACGATAGTACATATTCATAATCCTGGTATAATCAATGATTTATATAACTTAATCATGTGTTCAAAACACCATAATATGTCAGAAATAAATATAAATTTTTTGTAATATAAATGTCCATATCGTTTTATTTCCTTATATCTTTTTGTGTTAAGTTATTCTTGTTGAAAGTATTTTTTTTTTTTTGTATATCTATCTAACAAAATATAACCTTGTCAATAAATGCAAATAATTTTCTTTGTTAACTGCAACAATTATAATTAATAGTACAAAAGTTGTACACAGGGCCGGAGCAACATAAAACCAAGCGGAAAACAAATATGGTGCTCCTTTAAATGAAAGATAAATTTTAAATTAAATACAAAAATTTTAAACCACAAATAAGAAGAATGTGAAATTGCTTATTTATATTACTAGTAACAATTTATTGTTATTTTCATAAATAATTAAATGATAAGATTGGCGCCTGAAATAGTCATGAAAAACAAAGCCCCACTCCTGTGACGTCAGAGTAAATACAGCCTCATAGCCAGTAGGTAAACAGTTGATGCTATTTATAAAAATAGGCGATAGTTTGCCTCATGTTAAAATATATGTATTCTGGCGTTACACTCTGTTTCAGATCACGTGACCTTTTCAAAATATTACACTAATTTCTAATTATTTTTTTTAATGACCCTATTGCGGGCGCTCCAGGCTAACGCCTGGCCCTTCCGCCGACCCTGCTTATACAGTGTAGCCCTGAAAAAAAAATTGGAGTAATTAAATATTATTTTACCGCAAACGTATGTCGATCACATATACTATTATTTTGTTGAGTAAATTAGTAAAAATGGCTTTTTCGTTTAAATTAACAATCGAAATACCTATTTTACTTTTTTTCTTTTGTTTTAAGAAAACAGGTATGTCATTAATTAAAAGGCAAGTAACAAATGACAAATGATTAATAATTTTTATGATTGTTAGAGTATATCTTTACGAATTTTGTAATAGACAGAACATGTTATGTTACTTTTGGGTATAATAAATCTGATTGTGCCCTTTTGGGTACAAATAATGTAAGTACAGAAATAAAAGAAATTGAAAAGAAAGTACAACCTGTCGCATCACTAATAGTAATGAGTACCACAGCGATGATTATTATTATGCCAGTATTATTCAGTTTAAATATTGGACCATGGTCTAGTAAACACGGAAGGAAACCAATTTTAATATCAACTATTACAGGTCTGACAAGTGTAAATTAAGGTTAAGAGCATTAAATAGATTAAAATTGGTTGCAGGATACATTTTAGCGTATTTAGCTGTAACTGTTTTTTGTATCATGGACTGGATATCTCCGTGGTGGGTTCCAGCATTCTGTTTACCAGCAACATTAGGAGGTGGTATATGCTCATTGTTAACTGTGGCATTTTGCTACATTACTGATACAAGTACAGAAGATCAAAGAGGGATAAGGTGAGCGAACAATTTGTTGTTAACACTCAACAAAACTCACAGAAAAAAAAAAACGAATTTATAAATATATTATTTCAATTAATTCATGAGATTGAAGTTTGCACCACGAGCCGCAGGCAAGTGTTGTTAGTCATCTGCATGAGTTACAGCTTATCCTCTGCGACGCTTCAATAACAAATCGCACTTTTCAATCTGGATTTTTGCTTATAGGTAAAAATACCTCAATTTAATGATAAAGATACATATTCTCAAACCACCTTTTGGTGAATATAAAGTCACTTATGCCCAGTTGCACCACTTTCATTAAAATGTTTGTAATTGACCGAAAAATGTCAGTGTCAAAAATCCACATACATTGCTAAAGGCTTTTTCTAGGACGTACATTTAATATTTCTTATTTTATTATTAATATTTAAAATTATAGATACATATACTACATATAGGCATCAGAAATAGTGCCAATCTCGTCAATGCATTTGCAGACTCTTGAACATTTAGAAGAGTAATATTTTCAGTGGCGTGCAGTCCATATGTGCAAGGTGTGCACTGCACACCCTGCGAATAATTTCAAAATTTATTGCATTAAAATGTGAATTATTTAATTGATTTGATCTTAATATATGATAGACAAAATATAAAAATATTAATACAATTATGGGACAATAACGAACAGTAGCGTGTTTGGTTGCCTATCAGCGAATTTGTAAATTGCCGGGCAAGTGCAGATCTCAGCACTGCACTCGGTGCGCAAGTTTTACACAGGGAGGATATAGGAACAGTGTATTTGCGCAGACAAGGATAAAATATTAGAAATACGTATTGCCCCATCGCACTCTCCAGCGTGCAGCATATTTTGTGCACGTATCGCCGTAAAATTACTTTTGATAGTATTCACAAGCATAAACAAGTTCAGGCAAACAATTAATTATTAATTTTAGGTATTTGGTATATAATTTATATATTATTTATTTAACTTATATTTGTATTTATGAAAATTTATAGAATGGAAATTGCAAGTGAATTACTAATTGCGGATTTACTGAAGAAATCATTTTCTAGAAGGGACATAGTATAAAAAATAAGATAATTCTGAATTGTTAACCTTAGATTCTACCAACACAATACTTTTTTAAAAAAAAATCTGCACACCCAACACAGAAACGCACCGCACGCCACTAAATATTTTATTTATAAAATAAAATAAAAACAAACAAAAAGTTATTATATCGTAATGCACGCGACTTTGACATGGAAATTGACTAACAATAAACAATATTTCATTTATTAATATTCATATTCTGATGCATAACCACTGTCATCGGATTCGTCATATGGTACTTCCTTTTACATACCACTCTAAGTTTCAGTCTCAGCTGAAAATCGAATTAATTTTTTTTTTTATTTTTAGGATGGGTATTTTAGAAGCCTGTGTTTCTTTGGGATCCCTTATTGGTACTTTATCAAGTTCATTTATATTCAATAAAGTGGGCTACGTAGGAATTTTTGGCATTGATGCTAGTATGTTATTACTGGCTATTATATATTTATTTTTTATACCTGAATCAGTTCAAAATATTCAACAAGAGGTAATTATAAAATTTAATTTACCCAGTTTAAGATAATAATATTACTAATTTTTCGTTTTCAGAATAAATTACGTGATTTAGGTGACCTTTCTGCAGTAATAAAGTCTATCAAAACATGTTTTAAAAGAAGAAATAATAAAGATAGACTTCTATTGGAATTAATAATGTCTTGTGTGGTTATAAAGGTATTTGTTGCTTTTTCGGAATCAGAAATATTTTTCTTGTATGTGAGAGAAAAATTCAACTGGTCTTTGGAAAAATACACATTGTTCTCTTCAGCGTCAAATTTTTCTGATATTTTCTTTTCAATGTCCATATTATTATTCTTACATAAATATTTAAAAATAAATGACATGGTTATTATAATTATGGGTTTTATATCATTATGTGCCGCGTCTGTAATAAGTGGATTAGCAGATACAGACTGGTTAATATATTTAGGTAATTATAATGGTATTATTCATAGCGCAATAATATTTTTAAGTTATTTATAGGAGATGGATATAAACGATTAGGTAGTGCAACTGGACCTCTTGGGAGATCAGCAATTTCAATGCTATTGCCACCTGATGATTTAGGTAACACATTAATAAAAAGTAGTATAAAAAGTAAATATATATATATATATATATATATATATATATCTCCAGCAACTTTTTAATAAGAAATTAACTTTTTGAAGACGTCCTGAAAGTTCTATTTACCGGAGTAATTTTGCAAATCTTTTAAAACAAATTTTTAAAACTACTATTACCGTTTTTGATTTCCATTCCGTATTTTTTACCCACAAGCACGAAGTTCTGTGTGTATATGGCCATACACAATTTCAGGATAAACTAATTTGACCTATGCCAAAATAGTACCGAATAGAATAAATCAGTCATTGTTAGGTAAGGGTTTGTTAAGATATGTTTAGAAAATAAATAATATAAGGTACTCATAATAGACACTTACAAAATTGAATTTTCACGAGCGCGTCTAAGGGCAAAGCATAGAAATCAAGGTTGCTATGGTTACCACGTCCAAACAAAGACCTGTCATCAGCCGTAGACTCTACACTCTAGCCATCGTTTTAGTTGAATAATCGAAAGATCTTCAATATTATCAAACAAAAAAGTTTCCCCAGACACATCTTCTGGTTTTAAACTCATTTTTATTAAACACAACGTACAAATCACAAGAAAGAATTAGGTTTAACACTGAATAACAGATGCCAACACAATGACAGATAGGAACAGTGAACGGGATGTAAGACAACGAGGGGAGGTTTGTTTGGATGGTTTGGATGCATGATCTTTTATCTCTCTCTTGCAGTGACGTTAATTTTGTAAGTGTCTATTGCTTTAATTTTAAATTAAATATACTTTAACAAAACCTTTTCTAACGTACAAAACTTTTTTGTTACTTTGGATATGTATTTATTTTAAATCACTAGTAATTTATAATTAAAAAAATATTCCCGTTGTCCGTGTATTAATAGGTTATTAATATATTGGAAAACATTCATTAACACACTTGATATTTAATTAATTATTTATCTACACTCGTCATTAAAATTTTGCTTTATTAATGAATTTAATCGATAAAATGTCATTTTAAAAATGTACAAAAAAACATAATGGCTGGTAGCACAAGCCCTGTTTTAACTAAAACACTGTTTTAAGAAATGTCAAATTCAAATTTCAATATTTAATTTCACCCTTATGTTTAAAGAACGATTTTTTAAAAAATATTTGTTTGAATACAAACTACGATCTGCTTTAAAACCTTATTTTGATAAATTTGATACTATTTATTTTTATTATTAAATAATGAAATCTGACATTTCTTGAAACAGCGTTTTAGTTAAAACAGGGCTTGTGCTACCAGCCATTATTTCCAGTGGATACTATTTTAAGATTTACAAGATTATCCGAAAAGTAGAACTTTCAAAAATATTTTGAGAAAGTTTTATTACTTTCTTAATAATCACAATCAATTTGACAATTTGTGTTATATTTTTATGTTAGGTCCCGTATTTGCGGTTACAACGGCATTGGAAATAGTTTGCCAAATCATATCTTCTCCATTGTATACATTGTTGTACAACGCAACAATTAATACTGCATCAAATGCTTTCAATTTTTTATCAGCTGGTATCTACCTCATTGCTATAAGTTTAGCAAGGTAAATAGATTGTCTCTATTTAATTATGTAACTACATTACCGAGATATTATTTTAGTGCTGTGATATTTATTAGAAGACATCCAAATTAATAATTAGAATTTATCAAAACTACATTTTGTGCACTTGCCACACAATTTTTGAAGTGAACACTTTTTCCTGGAAATCTACCAACGTAGATGGCAGCATCCTAGCTATGAACTGTTACCTCCGATAATTTATATGACTTCACTGACAGTTACAATTTTTTATTGTGTTTGACGTAAAAGTACAATATAAAGCTTTGCCCGTCTGCTCCCACTGAACGGCATATAGATTTATCAAAGTAATGGTGAACAAACCTTGACGCTACAACACGCGATTTTGGATTAAAGCACCAACCAGTAATATCTTAAGAGATTAACGCACCTCCATTGCGAAATTCTGTGTTAAAAATAATAACATTTTTATTCAATAATTCCGGAAACGATAACATGTATTTTGTGAAAGTTTATCATAATGGCCTTGGTAAACATATGTCAGTTACATAACGTAGGTCATGTGTTCAAAACACAGTGATCTGTCAGAAATGAATACAAACAGAATTTTTTTAAATATAAATGCACTATGCCCATATCGTTTTATTTCCTTATATCCATTTGTGTCCTAAATTAATCTTTGGTGCATAGTATTAATCTTTTTGCTATACATATCTAACAAAATATAACCTTGCGAAAATATGCAAATAATTTTCTTTGTTAACTGCAACAATTATAATTAGTCGCAAAAGAGTTGTACAGTGAGTGACATGTAAAAAAGTGCAATAATAAATATTATTTTACCGCAGACGTATGCGTATCAGTTAAAATACTATTATTTTGTTGAGAAATTAGTATAAATGACTTTTTCGTATAAATTAACACTCGAAATACCTATTTTACTTATCTTCTTTTGTTTTATGCTATCAGGTAGTTATATTATTAATTAAAAGGCAAGTAACAAATGACTAACAATTTTTATTATTGCTAGAATATGTCACAACAAATTTTGTAATAGATAGAACATGTTATGTTACTCTTGGGTATAATAAATCAGATTGTGCCCTTTTGGGCACAAATAATGTAAGCGCAGAAATACAAGAAATGGAAAAGAAAGTACAACCTGTCGCATCACTAATATTATTGGGTAGAAACGTGATGGATACTACTATATCAGTATTGCTTAGTTTAGTTATTGGGCCATGGTCTAGTAAACACGGAAGGAAACCTATTTTAATATCATCTTTTACAGGTCTGATAAGTGTAATTTTAAGTTTAGAGCACTAAATAAATTAAAATTGGTTGCAGGGTACTTTTCAGCGTATTTAGTTATGATAGTTGTTAGTATGCTGGATTGGCTATCTCCATGGTGGTGGCTCGTATCATGTTTAATAGCAACATTAGGGGGTGGTTTTTGCTCAATGTTAACTGTCGGATTTTGCTACATTACTGATACAAGTACAGAAGATCAAAGAGGGATAAGGTGAGCGAACAATTTGTTGTTATCACTCAACAAAACTTACAGAAAAAAAAAATTATAAACATTAATATATTGAAGAATAAAGATATTATAGTTACTACTTAAGTATTAAGGGCAGTAAGTGCTTCCTACCGGTTGAGGATGATTAATTTAGAACTAAATTTGGATTAGAGCAGTAAATTAACACAAAAAAGTAAAATGTTTGTTCTATTTGACAGTTAAAAACAATGCATTTGTGTATTTGTTGCCATAAATCCAGGGCTGCCGAAAATAAAAGCTCATTATATAAAATTTAAATAACTATGGTCCTTATTCTCACCTCTGGAAATAGTGCTACATCGGAAGTAGCACTATTTAGATTTTTAAATTTAATTTAATTTTATGATAAGACAAGAATAGGTTTCATATTTCTGTAAATGAAAACCATTATATTATAATATTTGACAGTTGTAGTAGCGATTTTTCGAAAGTAGCACTATTTCAAGAGGTGAGAATATGGGCCTATATCTTTTATTTAAAGTATTTTTGTGTAAAAAAAGTTTGCGCAAAAAAATTGAATTCCATCTTTAATGCCTATATCTCACTTTTCGATTTACACCTGTACATATTAAATTTTCTATTCAACATTCCACGTTAAACTTATTTTATTTTTAGGATGGGTATTATAAATGCCTGTTTTTCTTTGGGATCCCTTATTGGTACTTTATTAAGTTCATTTACATTCAACAAAGTGGGCTACGTAGGAATTTATGGCATTGGTGCTGGCATATCATTACTGTCTATTATATATTTATTTTTTATACCTGAATCAGTTCAAAATATTCAACAAGAGGTAATTATAAAATTTAATTTACCCTATGGGGTACTATACCATAGTCAAATTTTAACTATCTTTTTTATTGGTTGCCATGATTTTAAAACACTAGCGCCATCCGCCACCATAGTTTATAAACACAATATTGTCAAACTGTTTTATTTATGTTATTTATGCTTATTAACAATTTCTTTACGAATATAACGTGTAAATTCATATATAAAAATATTTCAGTTATGTGAACATGAAAAATTTACACCCTCTAAAACAGTTTGTTGACCACTGGTGACAACATGCTACGTCACACGCCAAATTCTGAATTAAAAAAATTCATACCTCGCTTATTACATAAAAATTCTTTATTCGTCTTGTCCTTTCGGAAAAAAAATAAAAAAATGGTATAGAACCCCATTTAAGAATATATTTACAATTTTTTTTTTTTCAGAATAAATTACGTGATTTAGGTGATCTTTCTGCAGTAATAAAGTCTATCAAAACATGTTTTAAAAGAAGATATAATAAAGATAGACTTCTATTGGGATTAATAATGTCTTTTTTGATTTTATACATATTTGTTCTTTTCTCGGAATCGGGAATATTTTTCTTATATGTGAGAGAAAAATTCAAATGGTCTTTGGAAAAATATACATTGTTCTCTTCAGCGATAAATTTTTCTGATATTTTCATTTCAATGTTTATATTATTATTCTTACATAAATATTTAAAAATAAATGACATGGTTATTGTAACCATGGGTTTTATATCATTGTGTGTCTCGTCTGTGATATTTGGATTAGCAGATACAGACTGGTTAATATATTTAGGTAATTATAATGATATTATTGATAGCGCCATAATATTTTTAAGTTATTTTTAGGAGCTGGAATCAAACGATTAAGTAGTGCAATTGGACCTCTTGGGAGAGCAGCAATTTCAATGCTATTGCCACCTGGTGATTTAGGTAACACATTAATCATCCGCAACAAATTGAAAAATTGATAAATTTCCAGCAACTTTTTAATAAGAAATTAACTACCTTTAAGGTTGATTAAAAGTAAACATAACTGATATTTATATTACATTTTTAGAATTATAAACGCAAATTTTTTGACATCATTAAAATTTTGCTTTATTAACAAAATTTTAAAAGTACAAAAAAAAAAAACATCTTATTGACTTATTATATTTCCAATACTACTTTGAGATTTTACAAGATTATCCTAAAAGCAGAACTTTTAGAAATATTTTGAAAAAGTATTACTTTGTCATTGAAAGGTTTTCCGAAATATGAATATTTTCCAACTAGTTACAGATAATCATAATTTGTGTTATTTTTCTATAAGGTCACGTATTTGCGGTTACAACGTCACTAGAAACAGTCGTACAAGTCATATCTGCTCCATTATACACATTGTTGTACAACGCAACAATTAATACTGCATCAAATGCTTTCAACTTTTTATCTGCTGCCATCTACTTTATTACTATTAGTTTAGCAAGGTAAATAGTGTATCTTTATGTATTATATAACTATATTAATGAGATATTATTTTAGTGCTGTGATATTTATTAGAAGACGTTATCCGAATGAAGAAATAAGGGTAATTAATGATTAGAATCGAACAAAATTACATTAAAAAATGAAATTTTACAAATATTGTTTATATTGATATTCTACTTAATTTTTATTATTGTGTGATATATATTTTATGTATTGTTAATTTTTTTTTTACTATTTGAATAAGAAGTGTAAAGTATGTTTATTGCGTGAGCCATGCAAGTTACGGCCATTTACGGCATAAGATAAGAGACGAAAACTTTGAAAAAGAAAAGTGCAATAAATATGGTTTTTGTAAACTTGCCCCACACAATTTTTTTACGATCGAATTTTATTCACTAATAATATATCAAAAAATATTTTGATAAACATTTGAATATTTGTATTAATTTGTGATTAACCCCGTTTTTAAAAAATGCATTATTCTTTAAATGTGTTTATATTAGTTAACATGTGCGATCGTAGAAAGAAATATTTTATTTAAAAGATATGAGGTATTACAAGTAATATGAACTAAATTCTGCAAAAAAAAATATTTCTCAAAATACAGTAATTAATCCCAGTTATATTGTATAGTTGTAGTTCATTGCTCAAAATATTGTAACTAAATGTGATATGTACTTAGGTAGTATGTAAAGTAATAAAATAAAAGATTAACCCATATCTCAAATTTTATTTTAACTTTTTTAGGATATTCTCAACTTCAGGTACATATTGCAATGGCATACATTAATCAGCGTATTGATCACGAAACAAAAGATTTTTTTTCAATATTCAGTATGGTAATGGGGTTTTATACAATATTTACTAACAATTAAAAATAATATAAAATATTAAAATCAGCTCCTCATCCAGAGACCCAAAAATACTTGCTTTAAACCCCTCAAAATTAATTGTGCCATTTTAATATGTATCTATTACTCAATGTTGCCCTCGACTTGAAATTTTATATTTATTTTGTAACATGAATATTTAGTATATACTTACATCTGGGAAATTTGTCGACTATGGTGATTCGAAAGTTGAATAAAGTAATATATTAACATTGAAATAAAATAATTTTCTGGCGTTACTTTATTAACATTAATTTTTAAGATTTTTGGTTAAAATGTGTAATCGAAACGGATTTTTATTCTTTCAACAATGACACTGACGTCACAACTCTCGCGCCAAAACTTTAATAATCATTATAGACGTTATTAAGCAAAATTTTAAGAAAACAAAAATAGGGAATTTCCGAATTTCCATATTTTAAATTCTTAAAACTCAAAAAAGCTAAACGGGCCTATTATAAAATTGTCGCATACATCCCCATCACCATACTGTATTTTAAATATACCAGGGCCGAGAATAAAAGTCAATTTCTGTGGTTTCAAAATTGAAATAGAAGTTCATCCCTTTTCCTAATCATCGAAAAACGTCCACTTTTAACGTTTGTCTCAATATTTTCCTCGATATTTTAAACTGCAAAATCATGTTTATCGTCGTTCCTCCAATTAAAAGAATACAAATTAAAAAAGTGTAAGTACCAGTTAAAAAAGTGGTAGTACCTGTTAAAAATGGTAGTATCATTTAAAATACTATGTAGTACAGAGTTCAAAACATTTTATTTTAAATCATATTTCTACCCTGGGTCCTTCTACGCGTCCGTAGTGCAGATTCAAAACACTTTTCACTACGTATTGTAAAGATTTGATGTTGAACAGGCATATTTATTGAAGCAAAGAGTGGTGAACAAACCTTATACATGCTAAATATATGCATAACTTCATGGGTTGGATTTTGATTTTGGATTAAGGCTATGTACTCATATTGGATTCTCTCCATTGCGGAACACTGTTAAAAGTAAAAACATTGGTCGCGTTCAGCCGCATCTAGCAGCTATCTAGCTGCTAGCTAACAGCGGTCGTGGTAATTCGACCGGTCCATCTAAAAATAAAATTTATTCTCACCTCATAATAAAATTTTATATTATATAGTATGTAAAAGTTTACCAGATTGAATATGTTTGTGAATTTGTCTGCTTTCATTTACCAAATATGACATATTTTCATATTCATATTGTATTTCATTTGAATTTACTAGCGCCATATTTCCTATTTTTGACAGTTATAGCAGTACGCTAAGTCATCTAGCACATTTTGTTTTCGCTAGCCCGCTAGACTAGCAGCTAGAATCTAGCGGTCGGTCAGCGGACCGTTCAACGACGTTCGCTAGGTTAGCGAGCTAGCAGCTAGGTGCGGCTGAACGCGACCATTAATACCGGAAACGAAAATATATAAATATATATTGAGAAAATTTATCACAATGGCCTTGGTAAACATATGTCAGATCATATACCTAGATATTACATAACTTGATCATGTATCATGTGTTCAAAACACAGTGATCTGTCAGAAATGTATACAAACAGATTTTTCTAATATAAATGCGCTATGTCAATATTGTTTTATTTCCTTATATCCATTTGTGTTCTAAATTAAATTATCTTTGATACATAATACTATTTTTTTTTTTGCTATACATATCTAATAAAATATAACCTTGCGAAAAATGCAAATAATTTTCTTTGTTTACAAGAATTATTTAGTCGCAAATAAGTTATACAGTGCAGTGACGTAAAAAGTGGAATAATAAATATTATTTTACCATAGACATGTTGATCACGATCAGTTAACTACTATTATTTTCTTGAGAAATTAGTTAAATGGCTTTTTCATATAAATTAACAATCGAAATACCTATTCTACTTATTTTCTTTTGTTTTATGCTATCAGGTAGGTATGTTATTAATTAAAGGGCAAGTAACAATGATTAACATTTTTTATGATTGCTAGATTATGTCACAACAAACTTTGTAATAGATAGAACATGTTATGTTACTCTTGGATATAATAAATCAGATTGTGCCCTTTTGGGCACAAATAATGTAAGTTCGAAAATACAAGAAATGGAAAAGAAAGTACAACCTGTCGCATCACTAATATTATTGGGTAGGACAGTGATTGATACTACTATACCAGTACTGTTTAGTTTAATTATTGGACCATGGTCTAATAAACATGGAAGGAAGCCTATTTTAATCTCAAATTTTACAGGTCTGACAAGTGTAAATTAATGTTAAGAGCATTAAATGGATTAAAATTGGTTGCAGGATACTTTTTAGCATATTTAGCTATAATAGTTGTTGTTGTGTTGGATTGGATATCTCCATGGTGGTTTCTCGTATCTACTTTATTAGCTACATTAGGAGGTGGTTTTTGCTCAATGTTAACTGTGGCATTTTGCTACATTACTGATACAAGTACAGAAGATCAAAGAGGAATAAGGTGAGCAAATAATTTGTTGTTATCACTCAACAAAACTTACAGAAAAAAAAAACAAATTTATAAACATTAATATATCGAAGAATAAAGATATTATAGTTACTACTTAAGTATTAAGGGTAGTAAGTGCTTCCTACCGGTTGGGGATAATTAATTTTTGAACTAAATTTGGATTAGAGCAGTAAATCTATCAACAAAACTTTCAGAAAAAAAGAAATTCATAAACATTAATATTTCGAAGAATGAACATGTTAAATTAATTATTTTCCACATTTTTATATATTATTTAACAAGAGTGAAATAATAGGTGTAATTCATGAGGATGCTTGGAACACGAGCCGCAGGCAAGTGTAATTCATCCGAATGAGACAGCAATTACTCGCGAGTAGTATACTATTCATTATCTGCGACGTTTCAATAATGAATTGCATTTCGATTAGGATTTTTGCTTATAGGTAAAAATACCTCAATACCTACATTAAATGATAAAAATTCGTATTCGTAAACAACCTTTTGTTGAATGTAAAGTCACTTAATTACGGAAGTTAATCGGACTTACATAAACATAACACAAAACCACCACTGTCATTAAGTGCAAAAACAATTAACTTCATAAATTTTCCGTTTAATATTTGTAACTAGTATAGCGACAAATAAAAAAAAAATCAACATTCCATATTAAATTTATTTAATTTTTAGGATGGGTATTTTAGAGGCCTGTTTTTCTTTGGGATCCCTTATTGGTACTTTATCAAGTTCATTTACATTCAATAAAGTGGGCTACGTAGGAGTTTACGGCATTGGTGCTGGCATATCATTACTGTCTATTATATATTTATTTTTTATACCTGAATCAGTTCAAAATATTCAACAAGAGGTAATTTTACAATTTAATTTACCCAGTTTAAGATTATATTATTACCATATTTTCTTTTTCAGAATAAATTACGTGATTTAGGAGATATTTCTGTAATAATAAAGTCTATCAAAACATGTTTTAAAAGAAGATATAATAAAGATAGACTGCTATTGGGATTAATAATGTCTTTTTTGATTATATACATATTTGTTATTTTTTCGGAATCAGGAATATTTTTCTTATATGTGAGAGAAAAATTCAAATGGTCTTTGGAAAAATATACATTGTTCTCTTCAGCCATAAGTTTTTCTGATATTTTCATTTCAATGTTTATATTATTATTCTTACATAAATATTTAAAAATAAATGACATGGTTATTATCATCATGGGTTTTATATCATTATGTGTCTCATCTGTGATATTTGGATTAGCAGATACAGACTGGTTAATATATTTAGGTAATTATAATGATATTTTTGATAACGCGATAATATTTTTAAGTTATTTTTAGGAGCTGGAATTAAACGATTAAGTAGTGCAATTGGACCTCTTGGGAGAGCTGCAATCTCAATGCTATTGCCACCTGATGATTTAGGTAACACATCAATAAATAATAGTATATACAACTGAAATTTTTTTTAATAAGAAATACTACCTTTAAGATTTATTGAAATTAAACTTTCGTTGTACATTATTGTAATTATAAACGCCAATGATTAATTTTTTTTTATCTAAACTCATTATTAAAATTTAGCTTTATTATAATTTTAATATTTAAAATGTTGCTTTACAAGTGTACAAAAAACATCTAATTGAGGTTTTTCAAAAAAATGTATATTTTCCAGTAGAGTATAGATAATCATAATTTATGTTATATTTCGGATAGGTCACGTATTTGCGGTTACAACGGCATTGGAAACGATTATCCAAGTCATATCTGCTCCATTGTATACATTGTTGTACAACGCAACAATTAATACTGCATCAAATGCTTTCAACTTTTTATCTGCTGCCATCTACCTGATTACTATAAGTTTAGCAAGGTAAATAGATTGTCTCTGTGTAATCATATAACTACATTAATGAGATATTATTTTAGTGCTGTGATATTTATTAGAAGACGTTATCCGAATGAGGAAATAAGAGTAATTCATGATTAGAATCGAACAAAATTACATTATAAATTGTAATTGGAATATTCTTTGGGAACCTTCATAGGATTCGATATCGAATGATTTTCAGGCCTTAATGTTCCATATAGTTTATTTAAAATACGTACAGATTTGAACATTTCGGGCAACAATTAGCCCATTATCAGCAAAAAGACAAGATTTTATTTCTTTACAAAATCCAGTTATAAATATTTACACATATTATTTATAACTGGATTTTGTAAAGGAATAAAATCTTGTCTTTTTGCTGATGGGCGAATTATAAAATGTATTTATGTACATATTGTTTGTATTGATAATCTATTTTTACCTCCCGCTACCCTTGGTAAGGGAGGTATAGGGATCGTGCTAAAAATCACTTATCGAGATTTTAGTAAATGACCACGTTTTAAGGTCCCTAGAATCCAAATTTAACATTTTCACGATGATGTCTGTATGTGTGTGTGTATGTATGTATGTATGTATGTATGTATGTATGTGTGTGTGTGTGTGTGTGTATGTGTAAGGATTTTGTCTTCACTCTAACTCAAATACTATCATTCAGAAAATTCTGAAATCTTGTATTTCTATCCTATTCTAATAAGAAAAGAAGCCATTAGATTATGGTGTAAGTCGGATAACCGGAAATGGCACTTTACCTGAAGCTCATAATGGTTTTTCTTAAAAAAATATCATTAAATGCCATTTTTTCGCATTTTATGTCTTATGAAAATTAAAGATTATTGAATGTTGTACAAGAATATATTAATAGTTTTTCTATATATTTTGCAGATAAATTTAAAACTAATTTTTTTTATTAGTCCCGAAGCCTAAGATAAACAAAATTCCTTTGTTCATATTTCAAATGAATGTAACTTACAGTAAATGTCACTGTCAAAAAACTAATCACTTCAAATTAATAATAGTGACATTTTAAAAAGAAAATTGTAAATAAATCAATAGTTTTATGCAATGGAACAGTTTGCAGCGTTAGTAAATACGTAAGTATGTATTTAAATTAATAAAAATGGATAGGAAAGTAAAGCGAAGGAAGATTGTTGCGTAACTATTATTGTGGTCCGGATGGGGTTATTCGCTATCGAAAATCAGTCACTTTAATATGTTCTTATGTATGAGAGTATGAGTGCTATGATGATTGTGGACAAGGCGAAAGAAGAATGTTGTTAAAGAGTGAAGTGAGTCAGCTGAGCTCTTACTCTTATTCCTTT
This sequence comes from Ophonus ardosiacus, assembly GCA_943142095.1. Taxonomy (NCBI): domain Eukaryota; kingdom Metazoa; phylum Arthropoda; class Insecta; order Coleoptera; family Carabidae; genus Ophonus; species Ophonus ardosiacus. The sequence goes on along the minus strand of OW964832.1, from coordinate 43,185,177 downwards.
TCTTATTGTTACTATTGTTTCCGTGTATTTGCTAACCCCCTAAGTGGGAATCGATTGATTTTATGTACGTATGCATGTATGTAAAAATTAAATAGCGGGAGGTTTTGTGTTGGCCACATCAGATTTTTTATTTTTATTATTGATCGTTATATTTTTTAAATAATATAAGAATTGTAGTAGTATATTAAAGAACAAGTTTTATAAGACCTGTTTTTTCGCACGCGTTAAAATTTAGATAATGAGCCTTGGCGAGTTTTGTAAATTACAAGTGCGAAAAAAGTCTTATAAAATAAATTCTTTATCCTATTTTTTTACGTTTTGCGTTTTTTATATACTAATAGTTATTGATGCAACAAGAGTTTAGTTTATTGCTCAAAACAATTGTGATAAATTATTGTAAAAATAAAACCTAATACATACGTTAAACATAAATTATGTACAGAGAAATGAAATAAAAAATTAATCCACATCTCAATTTTATTTTAATTTTAGGATGTTCTCAACATTAAGTACACATTGCAATGACATACACACTACTCAGCGTAACAAAAAGATTTTTTTCAATATTCACAAAATTAATGGTACTGAAATTAAGGATTACAGTTTTAGTACACTGTTTGGTATACTTCTTTATAATGTGTATTAAAATTAATTATGCGATTATGTAATGTAATTTCTGTAAAACCAATATTATTATTTGAGCTATATGAATATGCTATATTTTGAAAAATGATTATTTCTATTTACTTACCTTATTTTTATAAAAATTGTTCTAAATAATCTCCATTTGCAGCTACACACATAAATACCCCGAAACCGACTGCATGTAACTAAATTAAGGTATTATACAACAACATTAATTATTAATTTCAGAATTAAAAATAATATAAAATATGTAAATCAGCTATTCAACCAGTGGCCCAAAAATGTTTGCTTTAAAAACCTCAACATTATTTTTTTTAGTTATGAAAAAATTCTTTTTGTTTCGTATTTAGGACGAGAGTACTATCTGTCATTTCAATATGTACCTGAAGTTAAAATCTCAGTCAAATAACATTTATTTTCTTACACAACCGACAATTTGAAAGCAAACTAACGCGCAAGTACTTTTTATGAATTTTTGTATGATGTTGAAAAATTGAGTGGAAAACGAATGTATTTTGCGTACAAAATATGTGATATTTTATAAAATCTTACTCAGATGAAGGTACAAGTGTATACCGAAATGGCGGTTGTGTAAGAGAATAAAGCCGTGATTATAAATTTATGATTATAAAAATGTAAAATCGTATTATATTATGTTGAAAGTATAATTATTTGCGAAACGTAGGTTTTGTACGAAAGCTTAGCCCGTGCGCTCGTAATACATGATTTAAAAATTAATAAAAGCAAATGGCTTTGTACTAATGGCACAATATAAATACAAACAATAGTTGCACTCTTCAGCGGTGCCTTTAATTTAACGATTCGACAAAACACCTGCAAAGCTCCGTCTCCTGGTTTATAGGCGCGAAGCCTTTGATCTAGCGATTCGGCAGCACACCGGCTAATTTTGCCATCCTACGGGGAGCTGTAAAACTAAAATTTGCACACCACGAGGCAAAGCCAATACATTCGAGGTCAAATATTTCGGTAACCAAATATATGGGAAGTGCAACAACTGTTTATATTTATAATGTGCTAATGGACGGCACGAGTATGGGTCGGTTATGTGCCGGCTACATCACATATTTTTTAAATGAAATTTATGCAGTGATCTATGTATTTTTCCAATTTCATTTATTTTAGGAATAACTGTCATTTCATTTTTAAATTAACTTTTTTGGCCTCTCAAAATTCAAAATTTTTATCACCCAATATGGTATGTATCACAACGCCAGATTTTATACATTTCATGAACAAACTTTGTAGGGAGATGCAGTTAAAGATCCATATTGTGATCCAGACAATCCAGTAAATGTCACTTTAGACAAAATTCAAGATGCTAAACAGAAGCTGGAAGGCTCTTGCGTCAACACCCCATGTACTGTAAGATGTTAAACAAAATTTACAGTTCTTGAAAGTAAATCTATCATTTTTTAGAAAAGTCATTTAGGAAGTTATACTCAAACGGAATTATACGTTAAAAAGGAATTTTTGCAGTATACTGGAAGGTATTTCAAATTTTAGATAATAATAAACACAAATTATTTGAAATTGTTTAGTTTCAAAGAACGTGGAGCAAGATATTGTATGTTAAATATGAGCGATGATCAAAAGAAAAATGGTGTTATAACGGCTTCAGCAGGAAATCATGCTCTAGGAGTGGCTTATCATGGTCTACAACTAAGCATTTCTGTTACTGTAGTAATGCCTTTAACTGCCCCTCTTATGAAAGTTCAAAAGTGCAAAAAACTTCAAGCAAATGTGGTACAAGTTGGCAATTCTTTGGCAGAAGCAAAAGAACATGCGATGAAAGAATCGCAGGCAAAAAATATGATGTATATAAACGGGTATGGTAAAAGCAATTGCTATTTTAAAACAAAAATAAAGTACAGTTAAGCCGGGTCCACATTGAAACGAATATTGTTAGCTAACGGCTGCAAGAACTTCTTGACTGGAAAGGTGATGAAGGAAAGAAAATTACTGGATTTCAGTCAATGATTACATACAATGGGCTACTTGCGTACATTTTTTTTATTTAATATTTTTGAAGAGCAGGTAAAAACTTGCTACCCATATTTTTTCTTTTGACAAAATTTTTATTACTTAGCTAGAAAAAAATAATGAAATTTGATTATTTGAATTCCCGCCATGTATGACGTAGAATTACGCCGCACCAACGAATGGTCGTAAAGCCATAGCGTTTGTTTGTACGGGTAATGTAGATCTCATGTTTGACATTTCAACAATAGTTTGGAGGTTAGTATTTTAGCTTGTCTTTTTAATATCGATATTTTAAATTACATGTAACTAACTATGTGTTTATTTGTGAAGTAATTAATATATTTGAGAGCCCAGAGAGAGAAAAATCAACTATTGTCAAATTCAAATTAAAAGTTTCTCGCACGCAGTGCCATCTATACGTTACATTTTTAAACAGTTCCAGTTCAATATAATGACGTCACAGAAAATTTTCTTTCTTAATTTACTAAAAAACAAATAATTTTTTTAAAATAAAATTTATATTTTTATATATATTTTCAACATAACATTACGTATATAGTGATAGAAATCAGATTTTCAGTACCACGCAAGTAGCCCATTGACGACCATTGTATGTTTTATATGTTATTTATTATTGTCTTATATTTGTATCCATGTTTTACAATCTTAAAAAAATTTTCACCTCCTGAAGAAGACACATGAGGTGTCGAAACCGGTAGAGGCGGAAAATATATTTAATCATTGACTGAAATCCAGTAATTTTCTTTCCTTCATTGTTAGCTAACATTTGGCGGTAAATTTCAAAGAATTAAATGTTATTACGATAGTGTTTACAATTACAGAAATACTTTTTTTTGTAAATAGTCTTCGCGTGGCGAGGAAATTTGAATCCAATGGAGACATATTTTTGTGCTGCCATCCAATGATATTTTCCTAGAACTACACGTGACTCACATGTAATACAAACAAATCGCTGTCATGATGACAGTTGAAACACGATGGTGCCATATATGACAAATGAAATGAGTGTAAGGTCTTTGCAACAGTGATTCCCGCTATAATTATAAAAAATACATGACAAATATGAAATTCTTTAAAATTCCACAGCCATCCGAAGGCAATGAACTTAAATATCAAACACAAGTGACAGAAGACAGAACTTTAAATACGGCGATGGTTTGTTTGTATTATAATCTTCCATCTCAACTTCTACATCAACTATCTCTTTCTTCCATGTGACGTCAAAATTATAACCATCTAATTAAATATTAAAAACTTGCTGGTGGCATTCCCATAAAACCTTTAAAGGTACTACCACCTTCTTTCTGCAAATCTAACAAAAGGAAAATTCTCTTCCTGTTCTTAAAACTGTGGCGAACATATTTTGTTGTACTTACCAACAATTATTGACGAACATTTGTTCGCTAACAAAAAATGTTAGTTAACAATTTCGGTTTCGTGGACTCTGCTTAAGAGACACGTGACTAATGGCCGTTTGCACCAACATACCTTAAATATTAAACTCGGCTTAAATGGGGTCCTATACCATTTTTCTTTTATTTTTTCTCCTGTAAGAACAGGATAAAATAAGAACTTCAGTGCAAACGCGACTTAAAAATTTTACGTAATAAGCGAGATATGAATTTTTAAAGTTTAAGAATTTGTGCGTGACGTAGCGGGTACTAACGAGTGATCGACAAACAATGGGACAAACTGTTAGTTATACTGGAAACAATTTTTTTCATGTTTGCATAGCTGAAATGTTTTTATATAAAAACTTATACGTTATATTTACGAAGAAATTATTATTAAGTATAAATAACATAAATAATAAGCATTTAACAAGGATTTCTTCATAATAAATTACAGAACATTGAAACAGTTTGACAATATTATTACACAAAGTATGACGACGGATGTCGCTAATGTTTGCCTGTTTTGAAGTTCCAATATTAATTTAATTAATATTATTATTAATTTAATTCATATTACAAATTGATTTATTTATAAATACATGATTATTGTTAATATTACTAGATGTTATAATTAAACAAATTCATCAAACACAAAATTGTTACATGTTTTGTTAGGTTATAGAACATCATGACATTTCATATTCTTTCAAAGGTGACCGCTACAGACGCGCGAATCTTCTTTTTAAAATCAGGCGACCAATCAAATTCTTAGTACCTAACACGTCATACCCAATTAGTAATCAGGTTCAATCGCTTGTAGTTTGTGACCTAGTTAATATTTAAAGAAAATTTTTTCACTAATACTCATTAATTTATGTATATTTTCGTCTTCTTATTTAAGATAGTTAAAATATAACTATGGTATAGGACCCTATTGACAATATTGTATCGAAATGAAATGTCAAATATTTATAATATATTGCTGTCACAATTTCGATTTGCATTTTTTTGTTTAAGCCTATCTTAAAATTTAAGCCTTGTTGGTGCAAATGGACATGTGACCTTGATATGCTTAAAATTGAACAATATTCAATACCAGATTTATATTTTACAACTATAATATCACACAAGTGATTTGATTCATAGGGCTAAAACAAATCGAAAATTAAATGTGAATAATTTTCACGTTGCCCCTCGTTACAAAGTTATTAATAAAAAAAAAATTATTTATTTTTTTTTAAGGCCCGGTTTTTCCATCTCTGGACAAAGTGTCAGTTAATTAACTGCCAGATTAATTGGCAGATAAAGTAACCGACACTTTATCAAGAGATGGAAAAACCGGCCCAAGTTTAAATGTTAATATTTGTTTTTTATCAATAACTTGATAAAACAAATGACAATCAGAAAATTTTCCAGCCTCAATTTTTTATTTGTTTTAGCCCCCTGAATAAAATCCAAAAAGCACGGGCGCCATTTTTGAGACACATAAATGACGACCGTGTTTCTCATCAATTACTTTTTTGTTTTACGCAAAATATTATTGAAAATAATAAAATTTGAAGGTATGACCATCCAGATATCTTGGCTGGTGCGGGAACAATAGGATTAGAAATCTTAGAGCAAGTTCCTAATGTTGACGCTATAATTATTCCTGTAGGAGGAGGAGGTTTAATTGCTGGAATTTCCGCTGCGGTTAAGGGATTGAAACCAGATTGTAAAATTATTGTAAATTTTAAATATTTTCAGAATATTTAAATTCATAAATATATATATATATTATTTTTCCAAATTACAGGGGGCAGAATCTGAAGTATGTCCAGGATTAACAAAATCTTTAGAAGCTGGTAAAGTAGTAGTAGCGGAATGTGGTCAGTCTTTAGCTGATGGTTTAGCCGTAGCTAAAGTAGGAGTTAATTCTTTTGAGACTGTTCGACGCCATTTGGATAAAATGGTAACTAAATTTATCATAGTTTTGAGCTCAATAGGGTGAACGAGTTATACTAATTTCATTGAAAAATCATTTAGCACAGGCCGACACAGGCACAGCCAAAGAGAATCAATGTTTGTATTCTTAATTCTTTCCTATAATTTAAGGGGCTTTTTATTTATTTATTTATTTATTTATTTTCTGTACAAGGAGAACCAACAGTCAATTGACCAATAACAGGTTCTCACGAACAATACATATAATTTTGCAAATAAATACATATATACATAAAAATATCAATTGCACGGAAAATAAGGTGATACAACATAAAAAAAAAGTAATGAAAAAAGGGAAATATTGTGCGTGTGCTTGTAATATATATGAGATTTCATTTATAATGGCAGTTTTAAATTGCGGAAAAGAAAGGTGAAATATATCTATATGACTAAACAATGAATTATATGAATTAATAATTCTGTTGATTCCAGAGTGCTTTGAACTATTTGTGTTAGACTGTTGTATATGAAATAAAGATTGTTGTCTAGTATTTCTACTCGGAATATGGAAGTTAATCAGGCACAGTATATTTAATGTATCATACTTGTTATTTATAGTTTTGTATAAAAAGACCATATCGTTTACTAATCTTCTGTTTCTAAGTGATACAATACCGAAATATTGCAATCTCTCAGAATAACCTGAAATGTTGATATTAAATTTAATACACAACAGTCTAACAAATTTTTTTTGAATATTTTCTAATAAGTTAATGGTGTTATTGTAATTCGGATTCCATACAATGGAAGCATATTCTAACTTAGATCTTACTATACTATTAAATAAGTAAATTAGAGACTTTGGATTCTCAAAATGTTTGCTGTGACGGAAGATGAATCCAAGAACTTTATAGGAATCTTTTACTATTTTGTTGCAGTGATATCCGAAAGTCATTGTAGGTTCAAAGTTAATTCCAAGATCTCTAATTACTGATTTATTTTCCAATGCGACATTATCAATTGCATAATTATAATATATTTTATGACGATTTCTCGTAAAATTCATGATGTAGCATTTGGTTATATTAAGTAATAAATAATGATCTATACAATAGTCATGCAAACGGTTTAAGTCCTCTTCAAATTTCTTGCAGTCTTCAATATTTCTTATAGACTTATAAATTTTTAAATCATCTGCATACAGAAGGAAATGACAATATTTAAAACATTTGTATATATCATTTATGTATGTAGAGTATAGAGGTTTCCATTTTTTTTTTCATTTTTTAAAATGTTTATCTGCACATATAAATATTAAACCATTATTTAGTATTTGCACCGAAAAAATGTCTTGGCTGTTGTTATCAGAGGTTCCTGTTAAATTTTAATATTTCATTTTGTTATTTTCTTTTCTTTTACTTATCTTAAATTTTGTATATTGTAGTTACAGTTTATTAGTATTTAAGTATTCGCAAAAATAATAGCGTGTAGCCGCATAATCCTATAACCAAATACACCAGTGGAACAGTCTGGCAGTCACTGGTTTGATGATGGGAACACCTACTTACAATGTCGGCCAATAAAAGAGAGCCAGGTTCGGTTGCGTCATCAAGCCCGCGAAAATCCGCGCGATTTGAAAGTGTGTAATATACTTTAACATTTATAAAAGTGATGAAATATATAGAAAAGAAATTTACGTCAATAACACAGTTATATGAGAAGAAATAATTATGTATATACATAATTTATATAAAAATTTTATATGACTGGAATCCCCTATTAAAATAAAATAAGTTATAAATCTCTTTTAGGTAGTTGTAAAAGAAGAAATGATTGCAATGGCTATTTTAGCTTTAGTCGAATTGGAAAAAGCTGTAGTTGAAGGAGCAGGCGCTACATCAGTAGCAGCTCTATTGTCAGGAGTTTTACCAGAACTTAAAGGGAAAACGTAAAAACAAACCATTCAATTTAATAATATTCATTTCAACATTCTACTTATACGTAGGGTTTGTTGTATTCTGTCTGGAGGTAATATAGATACAACCGTATTGGGTAGAGTTATGGAAAGAGGTTTGGCTACCCTTGGACGATTAATAAAATTCAGTGTGATTATTAAAGACAAAGCTGGAGGTATATCAGAACTACTCAGTAAATTAGCAGAGCTTGGAGTGTCTGTAAAGGATGTTATTCAATGCAGAGCATGGGTTATGCACGATGTTTACAGTGTTGAGGTAAATTTATTTTTGAGAATATTTAAAATTATTATTTTATACTCGGTATAAGGGTAAAATTATTTGAGGGTGTATGAATAAAAAACAATAAACATAGGCCTAATCTTCAACTTTTTTCGAGAAAAAGGCCATTTTGTATTAGAATCGAAGGAAAACTCACAAAGATAATGTTTGAACAAAATTTTGTCTATGCCAGTAAATAGACTATAAAAACAATAAAAATTTATGTAAAACATTTTTCTCAATTTCTAATAGTTACGAAGATATTTGAAAATGAAATATTGGCCAAAGTTGCCACATTTAACTTAGGACAAGTATTTGATTTTTTAAAAAACAAAAGCACATCTAAGAAGACCTCTGAAAGGTAAACAAAAACTCTCATTTAATCGAAGTCGCAATTCCTATACCTAGTTTAGGAGACAACAGAAGTAAACCCCGTAAAAACTTATTAGGCGTTTTTTGGAGATACATTGGTTTGAAACTATTTTGTAGTATTTCAAATCATTATGTTTTGGCGACGCAACCGTGACGTCAGCGACGAAATTGGTTGAAACAGTTTCGTATGTTTTCAAACCGATCCGCTAGGCTGGTTTGAAACAATTTGAAATATTTCGTAGTAGATGAGCTTTAATATCATTACACATTAATTCAAAAATTAATAATTCTGGATGCTTCATTATTATTTGAAAAAATAAAATGTTTGTAAAAATAAATATTAAAATATAGATTTTGCCTGTTAGAAAATAATAACTGACTGCAGTCAAGGAACCAGTTTATTTTAATCATAGTATATTGAATAGTTTTTATGGACACCACAAATTCAAACTTACTCAGACGTCCAATTTACATTTGACAGTTTTATATGTCGTTAGTTCAAAATACAGTATTTTAGCAATACCTACATTTATGACGTTATATACGAAATAGTTTTGAAAACAATGAAACTTGTTTAACGCCAAAAATCGGACCTATGTTAATCAAGCTTTTTTACTCATTTTGATCAGTACTATATGCTTTCACTAATTTGTACCCTTTTTTAACACTCTATATAGTCACTTTCTTTAATTTAACCTTTTGAATTGAATAATTCGTGTTTTGGTTTATGCACATAATCAAGACGTATAAATTCATTACTTATTGTAAAAACTAAATTAAATTTAGCAAAAATAAATACAATATCATGCATCATAAAATAGTACTTACATATAATTTCAAAAAGGAACATCGGTGTTAATATTTCTATTACTATTTTGTATTATTCATCTTTCATCTACATCTACACTCTTATAAATATTAAACACTACTAAACGAATATGTGCAAACTAACTTACTGAAATTCTGGTACAAAGAGGTAACAAGCGAGAACAAACTGGTTGGCCCGACTAATGCTTATGAATATTTAATGAAAGCGCGCTGTATTATTTATTTATTACATTATAGTTTGAATTTTGCATCAAAATTTACTAAATATCAACAATTTGTAAATCTTAACATTTACTAAATAAATAAATTCGAATAAGAATATATAAAATCTAATTTTAAATTATTTATATTTAATTTAAAACCACCAAAATTATGAATTAATAAAAATAAACCAAACATTATAATTTTCTTATCATCTTATAAAGGTTAAGGTCAATAACTTTTTTTTTTGATAATAAAACTTAACACTTGATAATATTTCTCTTATTTCAAAATACAAGTACGATAGAATGAGATATTTTCAATTGTTAAAAAGTTCAAAGATTGCAAAGAATAATATCAATAGTTAAAAAAAAAAAAACAATAAAATTATTTCATGTTTTCAGGTGACGCTAATATGTGAAACACGAGGAATAGAACATGCATTAGAAGTAAAAAGTGCAATGGATGAGATATATCAAAATATAGACTATTCTTATTTCCCTAATGCATGCACAGCAAGAATTATTGGAATATAATTAAAATTGTTTCGTCATAAAAACCAAACTTGTGTTAAAAACAAAATAGGCATTAAATACCATTATACTACAAACTACAGAATTGAAATAAACAGTAATAGTATAGTTTAGTAAGATATAGAAAAATATTTGATAGCCTTCAACATTTATTTATGTCTAGTAATAACAAAATAGAAAATAATTCAGATCAAAAACAACCTACATTGGATGGGGAGTTATGGTCTTATGGTGATATTCATTCCGTAACGGATTTTGCTGCTTGGTCCATGAAAGTTGCGAGCTTAACATCTCTAGTACTCAAACCACTTACATCGTGAGATGACAAAGTGACTTGAACTTTGTTGTACACGTTAAACCACTCAGGATGATGATCCATTTTTTCAGCCATTAATGCGGTGCGAGACATAAAACCAAAGGCCTACAGAAGATACAACAATTACAATGAAAATAGGATATTGGATAAAACAGGCCATTATTTGCGCCGCTCTATTGGAATGAAGAAATCCATTCATCGCCTGATACTTCTACCTGCCCCTACATTTTTAATTTTCATAGGAAATTATTTCAAACAAAAATAGCATTCACTATACAGAGCATGTCTTCATTCTAACAAAGCGGCGCAAATAATAGCCCGTTGACACCCAATGTTATAGTGCAAGCAGTGAACGATATGCCACTTTGTGATAATTACAATATTTATAGTTTTATTGCTTGACCCGACAAAATCAATTTTTCTGACTATAATAAGTATGGACATACTGTGGAATTTCCCAACCGCAAAATTTATAATCAGATTCGTACGAGATAGTGACTGTACAAAAAGTAATATAATTTTCAAAAAAGTTTCAGTATATCAAAATAATGAAAATTAAATCAATAATATATAGTAATGGGACGAATATTTTTTCAAACCGGAAGTTTCCAGTTTATTTTTATTAAAAATAAATAATAATAAATGTTTCATACCTGATTAAAATTCTTGAATAAATATTCTTTGTAAATAGCATCTCTATTGTTGACCATTGACCAGCCATTACCAATAAGAGGTTCAACACTTTGTTTCCGTTGTTCTTCAGTTAATTTTCCTGCCTATAATACGATTTATTCTTAAGTATTATTACTGATATAATATAGAGATATTTAAGTCCAAATATCATTTAAACACCGCATAAATATTCTTGTAGGAAGTATTATAATAATAATAATTATGTAAATACAGCAATATATTATAAATTAACAATAAAAGAAAACTCAAAAGTTTGCATTTGTTCCAAAATTAGCTCTATTGTTACACCTGTTGCAGGTAGCAATAAATCAATACCAACAATCCATTATACAGTAAAACTAGTAAATATTTTATTGAAAAACATACCATTTTGCGTTTTTCTGCTTTAGTTTGACACGTTGGAGTTGTTAATGTTAAATAACGTTTATCTGAATAGTGAAAGTTCTCAGGAACACTGTGCAACCGCGGCCGCACAGAAACAACTCGGCTCACTAATGAACTCATTCCGGCGCACTGTCTAACAAACATGTTTTTTTATTAAAAATACTTCACATTTATAATTGCACAATGACAAGTGAGTAAACCAGATATTTAATCAGTTTGAAGTATTATTCCATAAACATCTTGTGTAATAGAAACGTAAATGAACTGCTATAATAAACATAACCTTACTTGATAATGACAATCAATTGTTTTTTTGAGATAATCGGTATTTTTTTCCGTTAAACTTTAATTTTACTTGAATAAAAATGCGTAATGTATATTTTTAAATACTTGTGTTCAGTTATTAAGTCAATATTTAAATTTTAGACATATTACAAAATGTTAGAGGCGCACATTATTTTCAAATATCTTCTCAAGGAAATGTATATACACTTACAAATCTGCAACTAGCAAATGGCACTAATAAAATATTAGCGGCTTCTTTGAAAAGAGAGGTATATTGTTTTGAATACTCGGACAACTACACGGATTTATTAGTACCAACTACTAAAGAAGTTCTGTTTACATACATACCTGGTAATTAAAATAGTGACTACTAAATTATTGTTAATAGCATTTATTATTAGCAAAATATTTTGTTTAGGAATGGTAGAAATAATTTCAATAGATGCCTTTAATAAATCAACTACGGAAAATGATTTCGTGATAGGAATAACAATTACAAAGGTATAATATATTATAATTTAGAATAAATTCACATTTCATTATAATTATACAGATTGGTAATGAACAATCCCGAGAAAACTATCTAAACATTTATTCAGCGTGGGAAGCTAGTCAAGATTTTAATTTGGAAAGTATATCGCAGAATTGTTTAAACGTAGAATTATCTTTTATACCTTACCAGTTATATCACACATCACTACTAACTTGGGACAATGATACTATTACAAAAAACGAAGTAATAAAAATGAATATAAAATTATTTATTGCTTTAAAAACACTTATAAATTATAGATTGTGTGGATGTTATCAGGCAGTGATGAAAAAATACATGTATATCGAGAGTACACAATAAGTCATTGTTACAAGGAGATTGATTTAAAGGACTGCTTCCCAGAATTTATGAATGCTCCTAGTATTGTTATGTGGATGGATATTCGTTATTTCGACAATAATTTTAAGTATGGCATTGTATTAATAAAAATATTCTAATATTAACAAATTACGTGTTGAGAAAAATTAGTCAGTGTGATTGTGGAGAATAGGTCATGAGTGGAAACGGGACAATTTATAAAACATTTGTGTTTTTTCGTTAATTAAAAATTTCCTTGATCAATAAGGCCCTCGTTATGGCCTATTTATTTGGTTTAAACAATTACATTTGATCACAAATATTATCAGTGCTTATATCTTTGAAGAATTCTTGCGTCTTACAAATGAAAAATTGGTAAATATTTATAAAAGCATTTTTTTTTTCAACCATTTATCTATTGATAAAATAAACTAATTTAAATGGCCCAAAAGTGATCCCTATGGTGCATTTTCCATGCCAGTGAGATCCATAAATTTATCCCAAAATCTTTTTTCGTTAGTTAAAAAATCCCTTGGTCATTAAGGCCTATTTCTATGATATGTCATCATTACCGATATCTGCGTACAAAGCAGATTTGCATACCCAGTAATGTCATGATGATAAATTTATTTACCTTTATTTTCATTAAGATAAATATAAATAATAAACTTTATCTTCACTTTAACACATTAATTAAAATTAAAGTTGTGTTCGTTTTCATAATATAACTTTAGAGTGTATTGCATCATTACTTTAAAAGAAAGGTAAAGTATTCAGGGCCGTTTTCATAATTAGGCCCACTTTTCGACTTTAATTCGACTAAAATTACTTTAAGACTATATCCTTAATTTAATGTAATGGTACAGTGCTCACTAAAGTGCTAAAATTATGAAAACCAACACAACTTTAATTTAAATTCAAACGTTAAAGTGAAGATAGTTTATTATGAAAACGGTCCTGTTCTAAATTTATTCAGATAATAACAGCACAATACTCCATTCACGATAGCGAGGGAATTTGGAACTAATTCTTGAATAAAGACAAGTCATTATTTTGGTCAAGGGTCGAACCAATAAAACGACTTGTCTCAGTTCAAGAATTAATTTCAAATTCTCTCACTATTGTGAATGGAATATAGTTATAGTGTGCTAGACAGAAAGTTTCCGAATGGAATTTTTTTTAATGAATGGAAACGAGGCGAAATTAGCGTACTTGGTTAGGAAAGTATGGAGATGAATGATTTTTGCATGGTATCTGGTAGTTGGGTACAGTAGAAAAACTTATGGATATATGTGTAATATAATTATGAGCATTACTAATTTTGATTTTATTTAGACGATTATCTGCATATGGATGCGAATGCGGGTACATTTATCTAGCTATAGTTGATACCAAAACACTAGAAATAATAAATTTATATTCAGTAAGATTTGAAAATACCATTGCGTCAGTAAAAGTATTTATGGATACTCCTGATTTACCAAATAATTCACTGTGCAAACAAACAGATAATACATCTAATTATCATCTTTTAGTAACAAACACAATATTACCGTCCGTCGTATTTTTGTAAGTTGAATTTATAGTAATCATCAAACATTACGATATAGTTTTTTCTAGAAATATTCTTGAGAACGGATTATCAGATATGCAAGTTTTAGAAGACAGTGATGAATTTAACGTAACTTCTTGTGCTTGTATAGCAGACATAGATTTGGATGGTAGAAACGAAATACTATTAGGAAAATATGGAGAAGAATTATTATGTTATAAGTTCCATGAAACAGAGGGTTGGGAAATAGAAGGTATAAAAAGTTTTCCAAATCCGATATATGCCATGTTGTATGCCGATGTAACTGGAGATGGAATTAAAGAATTAGTTGTTTTAACTTTACGAGGTGTACACATCATTCAGGTAAAATAGAAATCATTAAAAAATAAAATATGTTAATTACATTGTTTGTTCCAGCACGATCCAGAAGATGTACAGAGAAAACTAGAGAACAAACTAAAAATGTTGAATTTAAACAGTGAATTATAATATACATTAAAAATTTATTCACAATATATAATTATGATAGTTTACAATGAATTAAATGATACAAACAAAAAATATTTTATGATGTATAACTTATTTCTACAATATGGAGGGTTTTTATGTTTCGCAAACTTATAAATTACTTAATTTATTTTGCATATATACTTTTATTTAATAGCACTTTAACAGTTGATTTTTTATAATTAGTGAACCTTGCATGCTTGACAAAGAATTGAGCTCTACTTACAGTAAACATACCTTAAGTAATAATTGGATTCATAAAACACTAAAATACAAATTATGTAATATTGGAAACCATGCAATTATTATAAGAAATTATAAAAATAATATTAAAAGTTGTTTTGAATATTTAAAGCTGAAAAACTTTTATTATTTTTGTATATTATTTGCAATATATGATTTATTAAGTTATAACTGACTTCATCAGATCTTAAAAAATAGATTTTGTTTTTCCTCACATTTACCGGCGAAAAAACTGTTATAGCATTATTAAATATTTTTCTCCAGAACATTCGATTTTTATAAATATACACTATAAAATGCGCAAGATTTAGCATAAGACTATATTACAGTATAGTTGTGCCCAGCTACATCTACATAATTTTGCATTTATTTATTTGATTTTCAAGTTGAACCATCAGATTTTTATAATTTGATTTAATAATAAATATTATTTAATCAAAGTATATCGTGCATTTTGTATCATTTTTCATTGTGATAAAAATATAAAGAAATTATTCTAAACATATATTTTTCAATTTGTATATAAAGTTTTTGAATAAAATTGGTTTTATCTACTTTTATACATTTTTACGTCAAATTTCGTATATACAGGTTGTTCATTTTAAATATAATAAATACGAAATACCCTAAATCTGAACTAGATACATATTTCGGCAATTAAGTTGCCATCATCAGTATACCTACGCATAAAAAAAGTTCAGTTTTGGATTACGCGACATGTCAGCCATGCTAGAGGTTCAAAATTGTTCTCTCTATATTTTTGACTGAGTAATCTAAATTTGCTCTGTTTTCAGATTTGTTTTTGGACCTGTAGCATGGTTGACATGTTAAATAATCCAAAACTGATCTTTTTGATATACATATCTAGTTTTAACGTTTATTTAAGGTTTGGGGTATTTTTTATTTATTATCTTTATGTATTAATAACCTTAGACTCAAACAGATCTTTATTGTGTTCTTTTTAAATGGGACATCATTGCTATCTCGAGAACTATAGTACTGATAGTAGATTTATTGATTTTAATCAATAGGCGAGGTTCTACCTAACCGTGCAAATTATGATACACAATCAGTTTATAACGAAATAACACATGTAAAATTATTATACATATACATACATTAACAAATAATAATAATAATTCACTACTTAAAACGGTTAAATGGCAGATAATTTCTATTTCACAAGACAAATTTAAAGAAAATAAAAATTATTTTTTTCGACTAGTGCTTCGCAAAATATGGGGCTCCAACTTTTTTATTTTAAATGAGAACATATATTTATTTCCTCATTTATGAGAAAATTTATTTTTGAATACATAACGATTTTTTGAGAAAAATGCATGTAAAATTTTATATTGATTTGATTAAAATGTGACTATAATAAGAGTACCACGAATGGAAAAAATGAATACGTCATTTTTTATTAACATATATTTTTCTATTTCTATTTTCTTTGCTTTAACATACTTATTAAGTATGTGTCATCTGAATTCGAATTACAGTATGATTCAGAGATTCATTATGATACAGATTATTATTATGATACAGATTAATATTATAACCAATTTATTGGTTTTAGTTTATTTTATTTTAATTATTATGAATAGTCGTAGAAAAAATAGCGTATGCAATTCTTATATAATGAATGACTTGCTATTAATACACTTTGAGTCTAAGGTTATTAATACACAATACTTCATGTTCATGTATTAATACCTATCATTATAAACTCGTTGCATGATGTACTATTATTTAATGCATATAAAACGGTCGGCTCTCAAGCGTCATCTACTATTTTCTTACGTGAAATGAAGTATAGCATATAATTCGTACTATGGGCCAGTTGCATAAAACATTGTTAACTTTAATCATGTTGTTAACTTTGAGAAGGCCTTTTTTGCAAAGTATTTTTGATACGTGTCCATGGTTACAATGCTCACTTCAACGCATGCGCATGATCAGCTAACAATGGTCGCGTTCACCACCTCATCGCTGACCTCCGAAGTTTGACGAACACAATGAATGGACGAATGTAATGCCACTCAATTTTTTTTTATTATTTTAAATAAAACTTCGGTTTTGAAGCAATTCATAGTATTAAAAAATCTTAATTGTTCCTAGTTCAACAGTATTTTATTTTTAAGAAATCAGCGTAACGTCACATTCCCCCTATACTTGTCTTTCTCACACACACTGCTCTGAGTACGCTACGAGAGAAAGATAACAATTGTATGACATCAATTTTCCCTTTTAGCAAATGTGAAATATCTCATAAAGTAACTATTTAAAAAATGTTTACATTGTTTTAACTGTTATTTATTGAGCCATACTTTAAGTTAAATTGAATTTTTCTTTATTTTTTTGTTATGGTGGAATACGTCATTGGTCCAGCAATTGCATTCGGCAATCATCGGCACGCGGGGTGCTGAACGCGCCCAATGTTTTATGCAACTGGCACTAAGATTTTCCATTCATGGCACTCTCTAGCCACACTTTAATCCGATTAAAATAAAATTTTACATGCATTTTTCTCAAAAAAAAATCGTTATGTAAAGGAATAAGAATAATTATATCACTGAATTCAGAATTAAATTCTCTTAACGAATGAGCAAATAAAAAATATATCATCTCATTTAAATTAAAAAAAGTTAAATCCATATTTTAAGAACCACTAATCGAAAAAATAATTATTCTTTCCTTGTGAAATAGAAATTATTTGCTCATTTAACCGTCCTTGTAGCTCTTATAGTTCTTGAGATAGCAATGGTGGCCCGTTTAAAATGAACATCGCGTTGAAATAATGCGTCTCAATCTCAATCTCACTTCACTAACATATTTTTTGTGTTCTAAAATAAGTACGGTTCCACGCCGAAAGAACTTAATAAAAGCTGAGCCAACAACTTTGAAAGTTTCAACTTCTACAACGAGTTAGAAACTACTTGACAATATTTTTACAAGTTTGCATTATTTTACAATAAAGCTGCTAACCATTTACACGTTTCATCAGATGGTAAATCTTCACACAAATTCACTCATATAAAATAAACTTTAAATAATTCGGTTACAAGTTACTTTTGTATAAATATGATCTAAAACTATACAGTCTTTCAAGTTACACACATTTGCACTTCTCATTTTATACTTCCGTAGTTACCCCTCCATATCCATGTTTCAAGTGGTACTCGGTTTCCATAAATAAATGTTTTTTGCAGAACTCTTATAAATAAATGTATTTCCATAAAATTCTTTACTCTTTCCTTATTAATATATACATTATGATCATTTCATTTTTTGTATGTATAAAATTTTTGGTATGTAAAATAATATAGGCCAAATTACGATTTCACAATATATTTTAAAATTTGTTTTGTAAAAATAAACACAATGATTGAGGAGTAAAAGTACATTATAATCTAAAACAGTAAACACAAGACATACAGTCTACACTCTCTGACATAATTTGTGATTTCTACATACAAACACCATCTCGATGTTTTTATTTCAATGCAATACAAGCAACATCTTAATCTATAAAATCTATATTTCTTTAGAATTTATCAGTGATCACATGTACGTATTTTTATTGAAATTTTGTCTGTTAAAATTATTGTAGACTAGCGTATAATCTAATACAAATAAAATGACGTCATAAATGTGAATGTAAAGTATTAAAATCTTGATAAACTTTCAGGTGCATTATAAATAAAGCTTTGGTACTTTCATAAATGTTTTTTTTTCTTTTCTTCTAAAATACATAAATAGAAACATTCACACACGCACACGATCTTCTTAAAGGTATATTTTGCTATAATTTAAAACTCCTAATTTTCACTTAATCAACGTTATCCTGGAAAATTAATCGGATGTATCCTGGTGTACCAGTCAATGGAGAAGCGCAAAACGGACACACTGCATGGAAACCATTCGTGCCATGAGGGATTGATACGCTTGCCCAGTATCTACACACATTATATTCATTTTAATCCATTCTAAAACTTGTTGGTTAATATAAATTAAAGACCGAATAAGTCATTAATAAAATAAATTGTTTTTCTATTTCTAGCCACTATAAATAAAGCTGTTTGACAAGGTCATAAATTGTTATCAAATTTGTTAACGAATTATTAAGAAAATGTAAAAGTATTTAGTTTTTACAATACTAAATTTTTATAAATTATGACCGTGTCAAGCATGTTTTACGTTTTACTTGTGTTAAAATAATTACGTTCATAATTTGTTAACAATTTGTTGAGCCAGTTTCACATTTGTCAAAAAATAATTTAAATGTAAGTTTATGAATTTTTTTTTAGAAATAAAAAATAATTATTTATGTTTTTCGTAAATAAGTAAATAAAAAGATTGGCACCAGAAATAGTTATGAAAAACAACCCCCCCTTCTGTGACGTCAAATTACATACTGCAAGTCATTCCTAGCCAATAAGAAAACAGCTTATCCATCACCTCCGTTATTTATATTAATAAAGGTAGGCGATGGTTTGTCACATGTTAAGACGTCACATTGTTTCAGATCACGTGATTTTTAAAATATTAATGTTTCTTTAAATTTTATACTTAGAAGGCAAATAAAAATTCTTGCAATAGCCATACCTACCTGCTAAAAATCGCATAATCAGATTTTAATCAAAAAAGACATTTTAAGGTTTACAATCAGATTTTAACATATTTACGATGGCTGTTTGCATGTATGGATAAATATTACAAATTGTATTCCAAATACTAAGAACATTATATTCTGCAGTATATATTCTATAGATTAAGCAATAAATAATTTATTGTAATAAATTTCACAGTCCACAATACGCCAAGAAAACCAGTCGATAATTTTATTTGTGATTGATAATGTTCGTGATATAACTTTGCTGGAAATTAAATGTGTCACACGATCAGAAAATAATAGTTATTAATAGAATAATAAAACAAATTTCTTAAAAAAATTCTATATACGATACTTAATATAAAATGGAATTAGTGGGAGGTTTGTACAGATTTTTTTTTCAAGTTGTGTTACTAATTTTAAAGAAATATAAATACAATTTCAATTTATCTTACGAGAAGTAATTTGAATTAATTTAAATTGGAAAACGGTAGAACAAAAAATAAATACATAAATTACGACTTACTTGACTGTTTTTTCCGTAGCCATATGTCCACAAGGATTAAATGCAAAAGTAGGAGGTCCCGAATCAACATAAAACGCTGGTTCTAAACCCATACAGACTTTTACTACAGGTCCAACCTGAAAAAAGAAAATCTTATATTAATTCACATTATAACTTCACATATAATTTTTTTTACCTTCCGTTACCTTTAGGCAAGGAAGGTCTTTGACGAAAAAAATCGGTAGTGAATTTTTAATGAATAAGCACGTTTTAGGGTCCCTAGGATACGATTTTACTAGTTTTACGATAATGTCTCTATGTGTATTTTTGAATTATTGCCCCAAAAGTCAATATACACATTTAGATAAAAACTTCAAAATTTTCAAAAATCTAATTTTTATGCATCTAGATACTTTTTAATGCGCTGATTCCAAATTTTGAAACCGCAGGTCGATATCTCATTTCGTTCTCGAGATATTTAGATTTAAAGTTTTGCTCGAAACTGCCCATTTTTGGGTATTACCCCAAAAATGGGTCGAGATATGAATTAGGCGACATCGCCATTCGATTCTACGGACAAAAATACATAAGTATAGCAATTTTCATATTTTTTGTCCAACCGGTTCATTATTTATGAATAAAAGTTTGAAAACCCCAGAAAATGGCTAAAATCTGAAAAAATCGTAAGGGGTACACCTTAGATTTTTGCGATTTTTTGCCATTTTCAATTATTTTGCTTTAGAGATTGTATGCGGTGTTCAAAAATTCTGAAAATTGCTATACTTATTGTATTTTTGTCCATAGAATCGAATGGTGATGTCGCCAAATTCATATCTCGACCCATTTTTGGGTTATTACCCAAAAATGGGCAGTTTTGAGCAAAACTTTGAATGTAAATATCTCGAGAACGAAAAGAGATATCGACATGCGGTTTCAAAATTTGGAATCAAAGCATTGAGAAGTATCTAGATACATAAAAATTAGATTTTTGAAAATTTTGAAGTTTTTATCTAAATGTGGGGTACATTGACTTTTGGGGCAATAATTCAAAAATGGGTAGAGATATAAACTTGGTAGTAATATTATTTGATTGTAAACAGAATGTTACGTAAGTGTACGTATTTTTAGAGTATTTATATGAGTACGTATATTCATGTGATAATTTTACTGGATATATAGAATCTTTTCCAATGAACTTTTGGTATGGGATTTGTACAAAATACATCAAAT
This sequence comes from Ophonus ardosiacus, assembly GCA_943142095.1. Classification (NCBI taxonomy): domain Eukaryota; kingdom Metazoa; phylum Arthropoda; class Insecta; order Coleoptera; family Carabidae; genus Ophonus; species Ophonus ardosiacus. Next base: position 43,163,845 of record OW964832.1, on the reverse strand, counting down.
TAACGGAAGCTCTTGTGCTGGCCACAACAGATTTTTTTTTTTTTTTTGATAAAGACCTAGGTACTTCTTTGCAATTATAATGAAATAAGCAGACAGCCGAACTTTTGTATTCCAGCTAACATTTAATTTTGCCTTAAAATATTATCGAAATGGAATCTCAGAAATATTATTACAACATGATATAAAGCAAGGATGTAGCAGTTACAGACATGTAAACCACTTCTGAATACATAAACACAAAACTTTTAGTACTGACTACTTTACTTTCTATAACGCGCAGAAATTATAGCAAATTATTTCAAGTATTAGCATTTTTTTTTTTGGTATATTATTCAGATTTAAACTAGTCAATTTTATTATTATATTACTAAATTCTTTTATTTGAAGTTAATGCTACCACTGATTTTTTCTTTAAATCAAATTATGATATTTTGTTAGTTTAAAAGTACGTTTTAAATATTTTTATAGCAACAGATAACAAAACAGATCTTACCTCAAGACACATAGGACACCTTCGAGCTCCAGAGTCTTTATCCTGACCCCAGTCGTGGTGCCCTTGTACATGTCCACAGTTCAAGTATACGTAGGGTTGTTGTTGGTTTTCATTCGGCGTTACTTTTCTTGGTATAACTAGAGTATTCAAGCCAACAGGACACTGTGGTCTGCCGGCGTTTATTTCATCTATTTCGTGTTCTAAATCTCGTTTGCTCTGAAAAAAAATAAAATTGTTAATATTTGATGATTAAGTAAAAAAAATTGTTGAAATTAAAACTTACCGGTGATTTTGCAAGTCCGTCAGCGGACCGCCATAGTAAAGTGGCTCCACACAAATCAATTAGTGTCCCATCTTGTAGCACATTTGTTTCATCTTCAACCTAAAAAACAAAACGTGTCATTTTTTGAAACTTTATAACTTTTTTAACTTATAATTAGAAAAGTTACACAACTTAAAAGCTTATCATGGAATATATTTAAAAAGATTTATTATTCTACTAGTACATAAATTAAAAAATAATGTTGCTTCACTGATAAATTAAAAAAATAATTTTTCATTTACTTAATTGATAATTATGTAATTGAATTCGTGCTCAAAAATTCTGTAACATAATGCAATCATAATAAAATTCTAATGGGACAAATTTTGTGCAAATTGCTAAACGTATTTAATTTTATCCGTAGAATAAAATAGTGAAATCGAGAAGTCCGTATCTCCACCCATTTTTGGGTCATAATAACCCAGAACGAGATATCTACCTGCGGTTTGCAAATTTGCAATCAGCGCGTTCAGATGCACCTAAATATATTTGAAATTGGAATTTAAATTTTTTGAATATTATATGTTGAGTTCCCTTGTGCCAAACAATCTACTGCCGAGCCGACTATTACAATGACGAGTCATCCGTTTCTGGAAAATTTTTAATCAGTAGGTAACCCGGAAGTCTGGTGTATTAAGGAGGTCAAGGCACTGACAACAATATTTTCTTTTGTTATTTTTTTCTTTGTTTATATTCTTTTTATTTGAGTTTCAGTGACAATTATTATGATGATTATTTCTTGATATGTCTTAAAATCAATAAAATGTTTTATTACCTGTCACGTGTCAGTGTTTTAACCAATCTTGCCATAATTATAGTGAGAATAAAGTTCTAGAAATTATTCCCCGGAATAATCTCTGTAGCTTTTGTGTTTGTTAGATAGTTATCAACATATAAATAAAATGAACGAAAAACACCGATTTAGTGATGTTTCTGATCATGAAATAAATCAAAAAATTATAGAAACCACTTCCAGAAACACCATAATTAATAATCCCTCGGTATGAAGGCGATTATTTATATTTATTTTACCCTGTCAAAGTTATGTTCTAATTGTCAAAACAGAATTGCCAACTGCACTATGTAAATGACTGAAGATAGTTAAATACGACAGTAGATGGCGACCCAATAGCAAGACAGGTGGGCTTTCCGTTGTTTGAAACAAATTTGTAGATCAAAAAATAATCTAATTAAATATAACTCGAGAGTTCGATAAATGGGGTCATTTCACATTTTCTGATTTATTTTTTTCTTGAAAAAATAGGCCAAATTAAACATGTATGTGTATGTTTTACATCTTACAAGTCTTTAGAATCGGAGATATGATTTTTTAAAAGTTGCGTTTAATTTCAAATATTTCAACGGCTGACGACACATATTCACGGATACGACAGTCGAGCTCTACCGGTTTAATTTAGAACTAAGATTATTTGGTTTGGTATTTATTTAAATAAATTGTTTATTTACATACCTTATACTGCACTAGTACTTTTAAAGAAGTAGAAAGTAATAATAATCTTCTCTCTTGTATATTTTGCAGCCAGCTGTCACACTTTTAGGTTAGGTTACTGTTTCATGTTGTGAAGCGTGTGTGTGAGAGAGAATTGGCTTTGTGTGAGTATGAATTTGTGTCGTCACAAATTTAGTCCGTGTTTAAAAGCGCGAAAGTTTATTAGCAAATTTATGAATGAAAAGTCGCATATTTCAAATTATTTTCTATTGCTGTATTTATTAAATGAAATGGATTTCATGATTTTTTAAAAAAATCGACAATTATTTTTTTTGAAATGACCCCATTAGAAAATAATTGTCTAGTTTCTTTCTGAAAAGTATTGCCATTTGGCAATAGACACTCAAGCCCTACGGTCTTTTGTGACTATTGCCTGGTAACAAATTTTCGAAAAATATGTCAAATTATTTTCAATTTATTCTCACTCTACTAGTGATAATTATTAGTAGGGGTAGTAATAGAAACATGATGCTTACCAGAACGCCTTTCTGTTGCGCGGATCGGGATTCCCTGAGCGAGAAGATGCCACCACCAACGGACGTCTCTCGCCAGTGGCCGCACTTCGCGTTGCCGCCACAAAACAGTCCTCGTGGGTGCATGATCAGCACGCCGTTTGTCGTCACTCCGTCGATCTCACGGTTTTCTTGCCAGTTTGCCTTCTCCTGTAACAAAACATACAATATTATTACATGCCACATTACTTGTACTTCTAGAAGAGATAAATCGATTCTCAATGTGGGTATTCTATTCCTTTTTTTATTAAGTATTTTTTTTATGAAACTACTTTTTGTTTGAATCATTAATATTTTTTTTTCACCATTGGGAGCAGAAATCAATATCTCTGATGTTAAAATCATGACCGAAGTAAATCATTTTGCCTCACGGGAATAAATGTGTCAAAAATAAATCTTAGGGACTTAAAATTATTTTTACAGGTCTGTGGTTTAACTCTAACATAAATTATTGGCTGCATCGTATATCTTTATAGATTTCGTTTGTAATAAGTTTAGAACAGCTGCAGAAGCTGCATCAACAATTTTTTGGGGTTCTTCGATGTATTCTAGGCAAGGCATCGAACCCGATAAAAACTGGGTTCGGTTCAGGTTAATTTGTTTTTTGAGAGATGGGTTCGTGTTTTTGTTCCGGGTTCAGGTACTGGGTTCAGCTTCGGTTCGATCTAATAAAAATTGAATTAATGTTTTTGAACAACAATCTTTATATAGAAATAATTTAAATGCGAGCTAGAATTTATAATGCAACGCCGAAAGCGTAGATGATCGGCTATATTACGATTACGGTTGCGTTTCGAACTGAAAATAAACCTAAATCGGAGCTGAACCCTGAACCCGAATTTTAATATCTGGTTCGTTTCCGATTTGGGTTCAATTGAAAAATGATGATATGGCTTGGTTCCGGTTTTGTTCAATTCATGTTTGGGTTCGATGTCCTGATGTTAGGTATTTCATTTAGAAAGAAATTAAGAAGAAAATAGAACTCCAAAGTATCGAAATGATATTTGAAAAAAAATCAACTTTGCTGAGAAAATAAACTTCTTATAACTGTGTAACTGACAATTCTGCTATGGACAGGAAAAGGAGAATTATGTTGAATAGTTGAATAGTTGAATAATGTTCAATATTACGTACTTTTTTAATGAAATGTTTTAACTTACAAGTCCGCGCCTCAATTTTCTAATTGGTAATACGATCCGTAGTATCAATATCTAAGAAAGTGGGTTTTTTTTTTTTTATAAAGAACGATGTTTTATGTAAATACTACATTTGCGAGTAACATGATAGCAGGAGTAAATAGGATCATGATTGTTTGACACAGATACAAATTCAGTGAAATATGAAACTGGTACGGTACGAGTACCGTACAACTTAATCATGTCAATTACAACTACAATTTATTTATGAAATGAGCAGCTATTACAATGTACTAATAAATTAAACAAACTATAAATTTCATGCATCAATTGTGATTTAAATATACAGTACTCATAATTTTAGTGTTTGGGACTATTTATTTATTTTGCTCGATTTATTCAGTTCCTAAAATTTTTCGATAGATACTACTTTTACCGTCAATTATTTATAGTACAAAAGTAACCTTTTTGAAGAACACTGTTCAGTGTTCATGCTCATAATAGGGTCCTATACCATTTTTCTTTTATTTTCTTTCCTGTAAAAACAGGATAAAATAAGTAATTCAGTGCAAACGCGACTAAAAAATATTACGTAATAAGCGAGATATGAATTTTTAAAGTTTAAGAATTTGTGCGTGACGTAGGAGGTACTAACAAGTGATCGTCAAACGATGGGACAAACTGTTAGTTATACTGGAAACAATTTTTTTCATGTTTGCATAGCTGAAATGTTTTTATATAAAAACTTATACGTTATATTCACGAAGAAATTATTATTAAGTATAAATAACATAAATAATAAGCATTTAACAAGGATTTCTTCCTAATAAATTACAGAACATTGAAACAGTTTGACAATATTATTACACCAAGTATGACGACGGATGGCGCTAATGTTTGCCTGTTTTGAAGTTTCAATATTAATTTAATTAATATTATTATTAATTTAATTCATATTAAAAATTGATTTAATTATAAATAAATGATTATTGTTAATATTATTAGATGTTATAATTAAACAAATTCATCAAACACAAAATTGTTAAATATTTTGTTAGGTTATAGAACAACATGACATTTCATATTCTTTCAAAGGTGACCGCTGAAGACGCGCGAATCTTCTTTTTAAAATTAAGCGACCAATCAAATTCTTAGTACCTAACGCGTCATACCCAATTAGTAATCAGCTTCAATCGCTTGTAGTTTGTGACCTAGTTAATGTTTAAAGAAAATTTTTTCACTAATACTCATTAATTTACCTATATTTTCGTCTTCTTATTTAAGATAGTTAAAATATGACTATGGTATAGGACCCCATTATAAATTCTCTTATACTGTAACTACAATTATTTGTGTATCATGTCTCAAGGATCTAAAAGTGATTTTTTTGTGGCCTAAACTGATACTTGCTGCTAGCAAATCAGATGAGACTAAAATAAAACTTTTAAGCCGAAGTCCGTACAATATTTTTTTAGGTGACTATCACAAAAAGTGCTAAATTTTTCTTTAAAAATTAATTTCATTGATTTGATAACTAGCGGTTTTCAAAATGTTTTGCTGTCATCTAGACAACTAACAAAATAATCTGCTTACTATATAATAACTTTATAATTTAAAAGTGAAAATAAAATAACTATGTACATTAATTAATTTGTTGAGCATGAAAATGTATGATATAGCGATAGCAGCAATTTTTCCAATAATCCGCTTGAAGTTTATGAAGTTTTAGTAATGAAACATTAAATATATTTGTTTCTCAATCATACGAGTGGCTATTGTGGCTGTTATGTAAAACTATGTATTTATGTAATAGCCCTCTATCTTATTTTTTTTGCGTTACTTATAATGCTTTATAAGTCTAATTTTCCTAGATGAAAGTATTTGAAGTCGTCACTAAAGTGCACAAAAAACTGTCATTAAAAGCTCAGAAACTGGAACTAAAGTAATCCATTATACGACAATTTCATGCAATTGCAGTGTTGCCACCCGTATGATAATTGCTGTACATGTAAGATAATTTCGGCAATACTAAACTTGTACGTAAAATGTCGAAAATATGTGCAAGAAGAACGAACTAAATAATTCCGATGAATAAGTTTGAGATAAAACACATAATTTTGAGTGTTCTTTACGATAACTTCAATGTCAGAGGTCATCAACATTGAATGTCACATTGACAGTTTATATTTAAACATAACCTATAAAATGTTCCTTTCATTTTCCCAATTTTTCGATATCAAATAAAATTTAATATGCATGTCGGCACTGTAGTTCCTTTTTACCTCCCGCTACCCTTGGTAAGGGAGGTATAGGGATCGTGCTAAAAATCACATATCGAGATTTTAGTAAATGACCACGTTTTAAGGTCCCTAGAATCCATTTTTAACATTTTCACGATGATGATGATGTGTGTGTGTGTGTGTGTGTGTGTGTGTGTGTGTGTGTGTGTGTGTGTGTGTGTGTATGTGTACAGATTTTGTTGGCACTCTAACTCAAATATTATCATTCAGAAAATTCTGAAACCTTGTATTTCTACCCTATTCTAATATGGAAAGATCCCATTAGATTTTGGTATAAATCGGATAACCGGAAATTGCACTTTATCTGAAGCTCATAATGGTTTTTCTTCAAAAAATACCATTAAATGCCATTTTTTCGCATTTTGTCATTATGAAAATTAAAGACTATTGATTTTTTAATAGGAATATATTAATACTTTTTCTATATAATTTACAGATAAATTTAAAAATCTTTTTTTTTATATACACCCCGAAGCCTAAGATAAACACAATGGGTGAGATTCAGTGGGTTGTATTAGCGTGTTTTAAGCTAAAACAGTCCTTTGTCAAAAATATTTTGGCAACTTTGTAATACCTGTGAGAAAAAAGTGAGACCAAAGGATCAAATAAAGAAAAAAATATTATTAACAGAAGTAAGAAAAAAGGACAAATGTCAAAACTGATCAAAACGGGGGTTGAGATATTTTAAAATTCATTAACATTCAGGTATGAAATATTTGACACATAAAATTTGACATATTTCTAACCTAATTTTGCAATAATGAGTTTCCTTTTACACCTTCCATTTACAAAAATACTTCTTCATTTGACTAAAGGATATCTGTATTACTTTTCCATGTGGTAAAATTTTTAAATCACAATTGAATCTCATTGATACATGTGGAAAATATTACAATGTTGCCATATACTTAATACAGGATTTAATACAGACCTTAATACAACCCACTGAATTCCACCCAATTTCTCTGTTACACATTTCAAATTTCAAATAAATGTAACTGACAGGTGAATGTCACTGTCAAAAAACTAATCACTTCAAATTAATAATAGTGACATTTTAAAAGAAAATAGTAAATAAAGCAATAGTTATATGCAATGAAACAGTTTGCTGCATTAGTTAATACGTAGGTATGTATTTAAATTATTAAAAATTAAATAGCGGGAGGTTTTGTGTTGGTCACATCAGATTTTTATTATATATATAGTTTATTTTCATATTCGTCATAAAAGTCATTTTCATTATTGTCATCAACTTTTCTTTGTTGTTGTGATGTGTAATCAAGCATTTTTTTGTTGTATATTCATCAAATTTTTATATTAATATACATAGCCGGTGAAAATGTGACGGATCACTACGATGCATGGTAAAAATAAAATTGCCAGTAAGTCCATCTAGCAATGAGTAAAAACCCTGTTATTTATTATCATTCCAATTATAAAATTTGTGACACAAAAGCTGTAAAATAATTGGCATTAATGGGTATTGCTTTATGCATTTAATAATTTATGTCTGACAATACGATAATAGGAAAAATACATCATCCTTTCATGTATAGTTGCACTGAATTTAGCTTTCAACAAATCTATACTCTCAAGTTCATTCGAATCGTCGACAAATTATGCAGCACTCTATAGATAGTTGAACTAGAACAGATTAAGTTCCCATTTATCATGCGTCTGGGGTGGAACTCAAACCCTTTCACTATCTGGCTAATCAGGTCACGGCTCTATCATTATATCGACCGGCGCAGGAATATTATACACCGCGGTCAATATCAGACGGAATCAATAACAGGAACGAGAAGAGGAGACTTTGCTTGTCGACACGACAGCGACAGCCTGTGCTGCTACGAACAGATTGATTTACTGCTGATTCGTGCGTGGATAACTTTCTAAGATAAATCGATCCAGAAAACTTTGATCTAACCAACGTAATGGGTGGGTGTTATTCTCTTCAGAATGCAAGTACAATATAAGATAAAAACAAACCAGAAAATTATATGGGGTATGTGACCAAATTTTTATTTTTACATAATGTGCTACTAGGGTATGTGTGATTTTTAAATAAATTAATTCGTAATTTACGATGAAATAATTATTAAAAATTTGGGGAAGGGATGTGATGTGAGCATGGTAGAATCTCCGTGCCACGCCTACAACAATATAACCGCGACGTTGATCTATAATAGACACATAATGAGGTCATGCACGACTTTTTTTTATAATTTTAATCGATAGAGTAGTGAAAAATAATAGACCCGTATTTTTTATTTTTCCTCAAATCGATCTTTAATCATGAAAAAATTGTAATTGAAATGACATTCTTTAAGCAAATGCGGCTGAAGACCCCCGCTTCGTCCCTTGTCCTTTGACGTCACAGAGTGAGAAGCACGACCATTTTGATTTTCACATTGTCTTAAACGTCAAAGTGACATTTAAAGATAACCTAAAATTTATGAAAGTAAACATGTCGATGGAACGTTGTTTCGTGCCAAAATAAAGAATAAAATAATATTCTGGAATATATTCAATGTCTCATATGCGTTTATAACCTCCTACCGTCTAATTCAAAGATTCAAAAGTGAAAGAAACATCTGATTATATATATTATATTTATAAAAATAAATAGAACGATATTATATTAATATAAAATAGCATATTTAGATATGTAATCCTCAATTTATAGTTTATATATATTTTTCTTTTAGAAATTATGTGTCCATATAAAATGTCTGTTTGAAATGAGTCTGAACTTCGTTCGTAACGTTGTGACGACAAAACATGGCTGGTTTTTGCAATTTTTTAAAAATACCATACTATAAAACGATTTTATACAACAAAAAATATAAATAAAAAATAATTTAATCATACTGATCGATGAATTATACTATCCTTTTTCGATTTAAACAGAAAAAAGTTACAATTATTTTTTTTTGAATGACCTCATTGCAATTTGCAAGAGCGCATCTACCGGGAAAGCATAGAACTAAAGGTTGCTATGGTTACCACGTCCAAACAAAGACCTGTCATCAACCATAGACTATACTCTAGCCATCGTTTTAGTTGAATAATCGAGTGATCTTCAATATTATCAAACAAAAAAAGTTGCCCCACACATATCTTGTGGTTTTAAACTCATTTTATTGAACACAACGAACAAATCACAAAGAATTAGGTTAACACTGTATAACGGATGCAAACATAATGACAGATAGAATCTGGGAGCGGGACGTAAGACAACGAGGGGAGGTTTGTTTGGAAGCATGATCTTCTATCTCTGTCTCTCTTGCATATGACGTCAATTCTGTAAGTGTCTATTATATCTTTCCCCTCCCAGTCTATCTGTCTCCTATCATGCTCACGTCATAAAATCTCTTCTCCAAAACATTAAATTGCTAATAGCAATCTTATTACAAACGAATGTTTAGTTTTTATTTTATTGAGAAGATATAGTGGTTAGTTTTTATATTTTATAACTTATGTATGCATATTGAAATTCGAATATGATCACATACCCCATTAAAGTTAAACAAATTTTATGGTCATACTATCGATTTTTTAAATCAATAATTATAATTTTTTTTAAAAAAATTCAATGAAGAGATATAATCATACGTAATATAACAAGTGATATGATTATCATCCATGATATTTTCGAGTGAAACCGAGTTGCAGATCTCACGAGTCCGAAGGACGAGTGAAATATGCTGCTTCGGTTTCACGAGCAATATTTTCGATTATTAATCACATCACGAACTTATATTTAATGAGAGAATATAATGAGTTTTTGTTAAAATTAACTGTAAATATTGTAAAAATCCCTTAGTAACGAATATAAATAGGTGATTAATAATTTCTTTGTTGTTTATCATCGCTGTGATAAGACATGTAACTAGGGAGATTCAGAATGCTGATTGGCGGAAAACCTGTCACGTGACTATTACATTCTCAGAAGAATATAGACTTAGGTTCTAGATTATTTACAAGCCTTGATATGAATAAGGTATGCCCTGATTATTAAAGTAAAAATATAAATTATTATAATTACTATTTTATATTCGTTATTTTCATTATTGTAATTAGTAATACGTAATAAAGTTTTTATTGGCCATAAACAATGTAAACTAAACAAATAATATAAACAAAATACAGGAATGTAATTTAGCAGTTTTAAGTAGTAATTAAAAATTAGACTTTAATATACGTAGGTTTTTATTAAATTAATTATTATTCACGCATAATTTCGATTATTGCCCGAAAGTTTTATTTTAACATATTTTTATAAGTGCTGAAAACGATCAATTTATGTTATGTGACCAGAAATATTAGCTCTATTTGAGACCAAAATCGCTTTTAATTCAGATGAAGTTTCATAAAAAATATTAAAAAAAATAGTGGAGCATCCCATTATTCAAATACATGGTTGAAGTATTGAGATTCATTCGTGGGATACTCCGTAAAATACAGACCATATAGAGAAATTGAGATCAAGTATAAGTATTGACTGTTTAAAAAAAAAAAACTGTATACATGGTAAACACATGTAAGTAATTTCATGTCATATATGGGTATCCTGCTGTTTAGAAACATTATGTATCGATCGAGTACTTGCTCTTGGTAACCAACTGAGTGATTGATTTCATGATGATTTTCTACACGGCATATTTCTCAAAGGAAATCTGAATTGATCAATGATGTACATTATATGCTTCGCCACCTATGTCAGTATAAATCATATCATACTTCAACCACAAAAAATCCGTTAAGTTACTTAAAAATAAAATAATACCATATATTGTTATTGTTTTACACTTTTTGATAATGAAGAACATAATGAAATAAGCAAATAAGTGAAAAACGCCGGGTATCTACTTAGACGTGAAACAAAAGACAAGTTTTTTTTGACTACAAAGTTACTGTGACATTACCATTTTGGTTTAAATGGCTAAATGGAGTATGTAAACATGTTTGGTAAAACTATGTCTCTCAAAAAGTTTTAACGGTAATGATGGTATAATATTTTTTTTATTATTATCAGATTCAAGTAAGGTTGTTTTTGCCAGAAGATTTCAGAAGGAATTATCGAGTGTTCAATAAGTTTTTAAAAGTCATTCAAAATGAGGAAAAATTTATTACAGATTATTTCTGAGTAAACATTTTAGTGTCATGCAGTTCAAATAGATATCTATGCAACAAGAGTAAAAAGTATAGTCTTACTACACTCATAGTACTTGACGAACTTGCCTGCGGCTCGTTCGGTCAAATTTTCCTATTCGTGAAATAAGACACTTTTTACTCCAGTTGTCTATAATTTTTTTTTTTTTATGCTCAATGAAAGTGTGAGAAAAGTGCCATAACTTTCTTTATTTCACTCGTTTGTGTTCAAAAAAATGTACTTGAAAAGACGTAAAAAATTCTATTTTACTTTAAGTGAAATTTGATTTGTCAATGACATTCGAGTTTATTATACTTACAGTCAAATATGTATGGACTGCAGATTTCTATACTGTTGCCAATTCAAGGGCAATGTTGATAATTTTAAATTGCGGAGAAGGAAAAAGTTGAACTCGGCGAGTATGCGTTTCACAACCAGTATAAATAAATATATCATCACGGCATATTACCCATTTCTGAGCGTGTCACAATCAATATGTTAACATCATTACCGATATATGCGATAAAATTGATTTCCTTTATAGTTCGGCAGATAACATTTTAATTTACCGTCTTATCAACTCATATCTTTTTTTTATTTTGTTAAGTTAAAGAATGTATATAATCTACTAAGTTTAATTAGCGATAGTATCAGTATAAATAACACGACCGTCTTCTCGCAGGCAAGACACGAAATAGGTCGGCGTGTGTTGTCAGACGAAGCACATACGTCACGCGTGCACACAACACGGGGACACCGGAGCCGCCCTAGTCAGGTTCCGGTCCGCCACGCAGCCAGCTGGTTCCGTATCCTGCCCTATGAAATGCACCTCCGGAATTACGTTATTCGCTACTTCCCAGCTGTGCTCATTACCCTTGCAATGTAATCACCAGGGAATTTGCCAATGTTGTATATGGAATGTAATTGGAAAAAGAAATTAAAAACAAATGACCGGATTAACTCGTTTACCGGCACGACCAATTTTTAAAAACCTGACCTACGAATGTATATACGTTATTTTAATGTTATCGGATATTATGATACAATGACATTAATGAATAATCTCAATATTTTTTTTTTTCTATCTGCACATGAAACTTTTAAAACTTACAGTGACTTTCGAATTGGTCACAGAAAGATATTTGTAGAGTATTATATGAATGTTTTGGCTTTATTCTGTAAATAGGTAGTTTGGCTAGATTTTAGACTGCGGGAACCTGCTCGATTTTGTATTACTGTTTTTAGATGGATAGAAGATTAGAAGAACAACAAATGTCAACGTGGCACGTGGCACATTGGTTAGAATAACTGCCTTTAAAATTGTAGATTGGGGTTCGACTCCCCTCTGGGATATTTATTTTATTTTTTGCACAAAAACTGTTAACTTTTAAAATCTTTGTTCTACCTACTTCCTATTAGTCATTTAAAACTAATAACATTGTAATAAATCAATAGATAATAATTGCCAATGACTGATTACAATAATCAAAACATTGATATAATAATATTATAATTTCTTGTATTAATAAAAATAACTGAAATATAACAAATGTTGTAGATAATGGGTCGAATTCAGCACTCTTCTTTATCTTAGTGATTAGAGATGCACTCGATTTCGAGCTTTGGCCCGGCCCGGCCCGAGGCCCGCCTCGATTTCGAGTCGATCATCGAGCCGGGCCGAAGATATTTTTTATCGGGCCGAATCAGGCTAATCATTTTCAAAGATCGATGCGAGTCGGACTTTTGATTTTGGCCCGACCCGAAAATTCGAGCTTTGACTGATTTTTGAAAGTTAACCTCTCTTAATCTGTCTATAAACTCTATATCTATTGAATATGAAGGAAAATGTATAATCAAATCGTATAGAGAATAAGATTTTCTTTCATATTAATGATCATAAAATGTCGAAAAATGATATTTAACTGCATTTTTTCCAGAAAAACTGTTAATAACTTCAAATATGGGTACTTCCAGTTGACCAATTATAACCAAAATCTAATTAGCTCTTCATATGGTTGTAAAGAAGAGGAATACGAAAGAATCATAATTTTTAGAATTGTAGTTTTCGAGTTATCGACGGAGAAACACACACACACACACACACACACACACACACACACACACACACATATATACACATACAGACATCAATGTAAAATTAGTAAAATCGTATTCTAGGGATCTTAAAACGTGCTTATTCATTAAAAACTCACCACCGAATTTTTTGACCAAAGACAATACCTTCCTTTTGACGGAAGGTACAAATATAAGAACGATAACTCAATACATTGAAAAATACATGTAATATCTATTATTTTGTTGAACTATAATTTTAATTAGAAGTATAAATAGCGATAATTTAATAGTATTGTACTTCTAACCTCAGAAATGCAATTTCCATTACCTGACATCCTGACAATAAACTTTGCAGAATGTAATCCTATTTATTAATTGAATTGAAACTCCTGCAATGTAGATAGTCAATATCAGTGGTAGGTAGATAGGCCAGCCCTGCGCGGTGGCATTTGTGGACCTTGTTATCATGATTAGATCCAGGCCGAGATTTATGTTGCTCTTCCACAGTATATTGAATCTGGACTAATTGGTCAATTAATTAGAGTGAAATGATGAAATTTATATTCTGTACGCACTTTCTTGTTCATTTTCCGCGCCAGTACATTACTGTATATTGTAAATGGAATGATTTTAATTAACATGCAAAATGTATATTAAATTGAAATTTGTCGCGAACGGTTTCATTAGCAATATATCAAATTAAAGAACTAAATTCAATTTTACGATGACACTGCTTTTTTATAAAATGGAAATTTACTACATATGAGCGCCAGTTTTTACATGCAGACATATTTTTTACGGGATTTACACAAAATACATAATGTCATGGTTTTTAGGCAAGGTTTTTCAACCCATTTTCAGACCACCTACAAGCAATTTACTCTAATATAATTGACTATAATTTAGAGACATGATTTAACTTTTTCAATAATTTTTTCATCCGATTTATCATTCCAATATTCTAACAGATTTTTTTTTTTATGAAAATAATTGAAAAAGTTAACAAATTATCAAAAATTCTGTCACTTCGTACATCGATTATCAAGGGCTTTAAATACTTATGCAATATGCAGATGCGTGCAAAAATTTTGAGCCAAACAGATTTTTATACTGTCAGTTTTAAACGAGATAAAAAAAAATAAACAATTATATTCATTTCTTTATGAAATTTCTAGAAACATCAATTTTTTTTGTAATAATAATTAATTTTTATTTTTGGTTACTTAGTTACTGCAAAATTTATTTGCACATAAAAGTCAAGTTAAATAAATAAATAAAATAAATATATTTCTAGGTGTGCCAATTTGCTTTGTCGCAGATATCGGTAATGATGATGACATATTTGTACCGTGCGGGCGTTTACCAGGCTTCACCTCACGGGCACTCATTGCTGGCGTGGAGAGTGCACCACAGGGGTCACTTTTGTGCCATTTAAAATTCGAAATATTTGGCGCCGGTCGGGATCGAACCCGGTTCCCCAGGTTCACGACCAGACACTCAGGCACGCGGCCACGAAGTTAGAAAAACATTTACTGACATATCCTATTTATATTTGTCATTTATGTAATTACAGGGAATTTATTTTAACATGCAACATCTGGCGAATCACTTCCATGGTTACTCATTATTGTCAAAAAAATAACAGCAATATAATATTTGTCCATTTTAAAATGCAACATACAAAATTTGTAGTTTTGTATTATTAAAACTAATATCCAATAAATTAGCCTACATACGATTAACAAATAATCAAAACATGAATGTTGTACATCTTAACAAACTTTAGTTTACAAAAATTCATAACTTTCATGTAATAAATGTTTAAAAAATACCCCCAATCACTCTGAGGCAATATTCTAGTCGGTCGTAATAAGAATTGACACCATTTGTGATGTGTTTTGGAGGTATCTCCTGTGCTGCAATACTATTTATAATGTTGCATTTTAAAATGGACAAATATTACATTCCTGTCATTTTTTGACAATAGTGAGTAACCATGGAAGTGATGAACTATAATGTTGCATTTTAAAATAAATTCTCTGTATACAATTTTATGTTTATAAAAGATCTGACGATGTTATTGTACTAGCGAAACTAGTCATCGACTAATAAAATATTTGCGAAACTAAAAACCGTGTATTTTGATACATAGAAAAGTTACATTAATAATACAAAATACAATAAATATAATAAACAGGACTTCAGTCAGAAAAAGCTTTACTTATTTTTTTGTCGACGTTTCGGAATCTATTATTCCTTCTTCAAGACAACTTTAAAAGTACAATACTCAAATACAAAAATGAAACTTAAAATACTTACAAAAATTAATATAAGAAGCGGAAAATTATGATTACGGTCAAAATAGGAAAAGGAAGTAAAGTATTTTTGTTAAAAAATTTGTTGCCATCGTTGTATTATTTAGTGTCATTTCAAAAAAATAATTCTACTTCCTTTCCTCATTTTGACCATAATCATAATTTTCCGTTTCCTATATTAATTTAAGTTTCATTTTTGTATATATTTGATTATTGTATTTTGATTAAGTTTCATTTTCGTACATATTTGATATGTATTTTGATATATTTATTATTGTCCTGAAGAAGGAATAATAGATTCCGAAACGGCGACAAAAAAATAAATAAAAAATCTTTTTCAAGACTGAATCCTGTATATTATAGTTATCATATATAGTTTCTACAGGCGTTTATACAATCTTATTCGCTTCTGTAAGCCTTAGAAACATTGCAAATAACCAATAATAATTGCGACCACTGAATATTCTTTCTATTGGTTACAATTTCTATTGGTTATAATTTCTAGCAACGTTACTATGAACTTCCTTACAGAATTGCGGTTATTATATTAATAATCACATGCATTTGTGCATAAAATATTTACATAGTATAAACCAGAAACTACGCAAATAAACTTATGCAATAACAAAATAATTTATCGTTCAATGCATAAATATTGCGCCAAAGATATTCGTAAAGAAATACAAACATTGGACTGAAGCCGATTGTGAAATGTGATATAAATATTTGATTTATTTGGAAATGATAGTAAGGATAGGCGACTAACAAGTGCAATAAGATACAATTCTAGATACCAAATTCCAAACTGCAGGTCGATATCTCTTTTCATGTTCGAGATGTTTACGTTTAAAACTTTACCCATTTCTGAGTTATAACCCAAAAATGGGTGGAGATAAGAGCCGTTCGAATCTCCGGCCAAGCATTCATAAGTTTATTAACTTTCACAAAATTTGTCTCATGTATTCAAGTTGCACTACTCAAAAACTGAAATCCCTGACAATAATCAAAATCGCAAAAAACATCAATTTTTTTTATCCATTTTCAATTATCTTGCTCTAGAAACTGCATCCATTGTTCAAAAATGTTGAAAATTTGTACATTTATGTAATTTTGCCCGGAAAATCGAATTCCAAAATCGCCAGGCATATATCTAAACCAATTTTTGGGTTGTTGTAGTTTCAACGAATTTCAGGATATGCGATATAAAATTAAATTTTGAAATTTTTACCCAAAAGTGGGTGTATATGAGTTTTTGAGAAACATATCTCAAAAATAAGTAGAGAAATAGATTTACGGGGAACAGTAAGTTATTTTATGGGAGGAATGCTTTCCTATTATAAATCCGGGCCTGCTTGTATCTGTTTAGGAATATATTTTTAACTAATACCATCAAAGAAATAAAATAGAAAAAATGTGACATTTGATACACAAAAGCAAACAACTAACCACATAAAGAAGTTCTTTTGTTATATGCTGTTTTTTTTTTATAAGGAAAGACGAAGAAAACATTTTTCAAACGCTTGACAAAAGACAAAAAGTTTGTATTATATAAAATAAATACAGATAACTTCAATACCGTGAACTCGGTTTTAATATCTACATAATTAGCAAGGCCGTTCAAACTTATTCTATTAGGCGTGGTTATTAATAACAAATGTCATCAAGGAATGAGCTAATCTATTTTGGTCTAATTTAATATTTGCGTGTAAGCAAGCTGAAGAAAAGTATTCGGTGAATACAACCTGAGCAATTGTTAGGGCTTCAGACTCATATTTTCCGGAGGGCATTTCTCGTGATGTATGTTCGAATCACGCTTGGAAGCTCTCTGTAACGAGAAACTATATTGCATCTAGCTGTCTGGTCGTTGGACTCGTTTCTAAATGACGTGAAATTGTTTTCAGTAGTCTAGAGAAGATGCAATTGTTTTTTTTTTTATAATACGCGGCTACGCTAATCAGTGAGTTACCACAATCTGTGAAAATATTAATGAGATTCTCCATAATAAATTTTTTTTAACCTTCATCAAACCTGTGGTTCCCCTTGGGGTCGCGAAAAGAAATTAATTATTCCGGGTTCAAAAACTACTGGAGTGGGGATTTAGGGGAGGGGATGGGAGTAGAATTTTTGAAGTCTAAAAGGGGTTGAGATGACAAAAAGTTTGGGAAACACGGCATGCAAGTTATAAATAAAGGTATTTCTACTAAAAAGTATTCATTGTTATTCTTTAAGCCGCATTTTTTTAATATTCTGTGATCACAATTTGTTCTCAAACAGTGGAATCGTTAATTACAAGTCACATAAATTGATTGTTGAATAAATGTGTTCAATTTATTAACGTACATTCTATAAAACATTTTGAGGTCGGATTTGTATGTAGAAATCTAAACCTGGCAGTACTTATCCTCCTTTGCGCTTAAATATAACGTTTTATGTTTTGTATTTTTATACAAATCTACTCAAATGTGGTATATTTGCAAATTTCACAATATGCCTGCAGAAGTAATACTAATGACAGTTAAAGAGTACTAAATCAAACGTACGTGAATATGACGACGATGTTGTCATCCCTTTTCTTAATAATCGAAAAATGTCCTATTTTATCGTTCATCTCAATATTTCCAGTATTTTTACTGCAATATTATGTTTCTCGTCGTTCCTTGAGGAATACTAAAGGTTTTCTTTTTTTTAGGGGGGGGGGGGGGTATTACTCCCTTTATCATAGATCCGCCACTTCAAGGAATGTCTATCTGACATATTATTCGATTTGTTCCGTTTATATTATATTTATATAAAGTAGTATATTATGTGGCAAATGTGTGAAGCTGAAATTTTTACATGAGAGTGGAGATTGCAACACTCGCCTTCGGCTCGTGTCGCAAACCACCCGAATATAAAATAGGTTTCATATACGTGTTACATACTATACTTTTTCTAAGACCTTGCAATAAAATATATTTTTTCTTCAAATTGTCATTCTTTTAACGTAAAGCCTCTGTATTTTCGACTTGTGTAACCATGGTTACCAACGTTACGGGTGTTGTAACAGCTTTGTTTTATTAAAATTCAGTTTGTAATATTTAAAATAATGAAAAATGAAAACGTAAGTGCAACATAAAGCACATGGATTTCGTCAAAAGATAAAAAAATAAATAAAATAAATTATGTAAAACTTTTATAAAAAACTAAGAACAAATGTTCTACGTGAACCACACCCATGGAACTTAGTTCCTTTATGTTGCACTTACGTTTTCATTTTTTTGCCATGTATTTAAAATTTTCTTAATTCTCATCTCCTGAGGAAGGCTCATGTGGAGCTCGAAACCGGTCGACCCGAGAATTTAAATAAAATTTTGTGACTGCAATCCAGAAATTTTTATTACCTCATCGTTATTTTCTGTATTCATTTACTTGAAATTGGATTCCGGATTTCAAAATAGCGATAGCAGAAATCTTGAACATAGTAAGAATTTGGAATAGAGTAGATATGTGTAGTAAATAATGTGAGGTTAATGGCATTAAAAAATCGAATATTTAACTAACAATTTTTTTAAAACTAATACAATTTAAGGTTTAGTTTTAATATACATAAATTATTCTAATTTTGTTGCTATGGTGAAGGACCATTTTGAAAAAATATTAATTAGTTCTTATTTTCAATGTTACGCAATATTTGCAACACATCCTTTCTTAGTACTTTTCACAAGTCTCAACAAGTTCGCTCTGAAATATTTTTTAATCCCACATTCCACATCAGGTTCTCGTTCTAAGAAAGAACCTACCAATTAACCCCACGCACGTTCTAAGAAGGGAAAGCATGTGTGACTCACCCCAAGAAATATGTTTCTGCTAGAGTCGAAGCCGGCGGCGTAGATGCGTGCCACTTTAGGGTTGTTGCGCTCGGCGATGATCCGGCACGCAAACCTGGAGATAGTGCTCTGAAGGACTTTGTTCTCGCCGCTTTTGTCGCCGGGGATGGTGTCCATCACGACGAAGTCGATCGGCGATTCCGACGACCTCCCAATCTAGAATAAGAAGTTATTTTAAGAAAATGTTCACAAAACTTTAAAAAAAATTGATATGGCCAGCTCATAACCTCCCGCTGTTCATATGTAGCAATTTTGCTTTACATACTCCGAGAGGTTAAAATGTACCTTATCAAATAATAGATATTTACACATCAAGTGAGCTAAGGTAATGTTTATTCATGAGAAGAAAGTTTAGCTCACGAGCCCGCAAGGGCGAGTGAGTTAATTTCTTCGAGTGAATAAACATTCTTAGCTCACGTGGTTTGTACAATATTTTATTCAATTTTGACGAAATAGTAATAAAAACCATTATAATATTTAATTTTGACAAAACAAAAAACTAATCAGTTAGTAGACTGATGACAATCGTCGATGATAGATGTCAAGTAATCTATTTAGAAAGCTTTATTGTCTGTCATTTATGCAGTGAAAAATAATGAAAATGGCTGATAATGTCTGATAAATACTATGGTAAGTGTTAATTTCGTGCCTGATGTTATTTTAAATGCATTATTTGTTGCAGAGTGAATTAAAAAAAATGGGAGAGTGATTTAAAAAAATTTAATTCACTTGTGAAAAAAGTGTTAGTTATAATTGTTGCTATGGAGTTAATAATATAAATAAATAAAATAAATATATCATCACGGCATATTACCCATTTCTGGGTGTGCCAGTATCTACAACACATGTAGACATCGGTAATGATGACGATATATTTTACCGTGTGGGCGCTTACCAGGCGTCACCTCACGGGCACTCATAGCTGGTGTGGAGAGTGCACCACAGGGATCACTTTTGTGCCATTTAAAATTGGAAATATTTGGCGTCTGTCGGGATCGAACCCGGTTCCCCCAGGTTCGCGACCAGACACTCAGGCACGCGGCCACGGGACCCCAGAGTTAATAATGACAGTTTAAAACGTCAAAATAAAAAGATTTTCCTTGAAAAATCAGCATCAACTTTCTGGTGCTGTAAAACGCAATCTGAGTAAATTCTTCGCGGTACATGATCCATTATTTGACATTTTGAAAACACGTGTTTATTGACAGCTGTTACATTTATAGTGCTGTAAACATAGCAAACTTAAATTGGATAATCCTGTACATTAATATTTATGTATGTTGGGAAATTGTTATTTTTATAAACCTTAATTTCATTAGATCAAATATATTTCTACTACATTCTCCTTAATGAGGTTTCACAGTGTTGTCAATTTATGAGCAATGTTTAAAATGCTATGTTATGAAGAAGCGGCAACATCACACTAATTTGACGGCCAGTATAGCTATTGGCAAAAATATAAAAATTCAAATTCATATTTTCGCCTACCTATACTATTTAGTGACTCAAAAATTTTCTGGATAAACAATTATGTATATTGCTACAATGGTCTCTTTTTGTCTAATTTAAACTTCGCATTTTTTATAGTTCTCGAGATTTCCACTCGATGAAAAACTTTCCCAGTGGTATCACTGTGCTATTTACATATCATCTGATAATTCTTTAGAAAAGTACAAAAGAAATTCCTACTGAATATTGAATAGAAAAATTCTTTCTCGGTATTACTTTTGCTCCAATTATTTCTGACAAATGATTCGTTTTGATCTTATGAATGGACATTTTTCACTGTCTAGTTTTTAAGAAAAAGCTCTTAAAATATTTAATCTTGTCTAACAGGTACGGACGAGTCAGTGCAAGCATACTATCGTGGAGATAAGTCAAGTGGCATTTCCGGGTATTTTAAGATATCTACATATCAAATTTCCATGGTTCAAAGTTTAATGATGTAATATAAATTACAAAATGATGTGGTTAAATATTTATAAGGCTTTCTACATTGGCACAATAGTGTTAAAATACAACCACAATTTAATTATCAAGGGTAGGAGGAGCACTTAATGTTGTAAAATTATACTCAGACCACAATCAATTTATGCTAAATAATATTTTCACTTTAGCGGTTTACGCAACTTTTCCCCAGAAAGTTTCATGTTTGAATAAATTCAAATATATTCTTTATTCATTAATTCATGAAATGAAAATAAAAGAAAATGCCCTCTTCGGAAAAATTTAAGTAAATAATTTTAAAAAAACATATTTTCAAAAATCTTGCTGGGTTTATCAACCTGTTTTTGCAAATTTCGCTAAAGACAAGTATTCCGTAGAATATCGTAATCTGATGTGGCCAGCATATTAACTTCCGTCAATTCTATGTATTTTGTACAAATCCCATACCAAAAGTTCTTTAGAAAAGATTCTATAAATTCAGTAAAACTGTAACACGAACATATACTACTTCCTACAAATTCCATAGCGAAAGTTCCCTATGGCCGCGTGCCTGAGTGTCTGGCCGCGAACCTGGGGGAACCGGGTTCGATCCCGACTGACGCCAAATATTTCCAATTTTAAATGGCACAAAAGTGACCCCTGTGGTGCACTCTCCACGCCAGCTATGAGTGCCCGTGAGGTGCCGCCTGGTAAGCGCCCACACGGTAAAATATATCGTCATCATTACCGATGTCTACATGTGTTGTAGATACTGGCACACCCAGAAATGGGTAATATGCCGTGATGATATATTTATTTTATTTATTTAAGTTCCATGGAAAAAATTCTATAAATCCAATAAAATTATAACACTATGTAAATTGCACTTGGCACAGACATCTGTCAATTAGAATTATTTGATGTTTTCATGATTATAGCAAAGCTGGCTGATTTATAAAAGTCATTCTTTTCATAATTCTTTAACTCTATATCTAATGAATATGAAGGAAAATGTATAATCAAACCGCATAGATAATACAATATTTTTTCATATTGATAATCACATAAAATGTCAAAAAATGATATCTAACTGCGTTTTCTAAAGAAAAACTATTAAGAACTTCAAATAGCGGAACTTCTGGTTGATCAAATATAACCAAAATCTAATAAGCTTTTTATACGTATGTAAAGTAGAGGAATACGAAAGAATAATAATTTTTGAGTTGTACTCGTACTGTTGGGAGTTATCGTCGGAGAACTTTTTGTCACACAAACACACACATACACATATACACACATCATCGTAAAACTAGTAAAATCGTATTCTAGGAACCCTAAAAAGTGCTTATTCATTAAAAACACAACCGAATTTTTTGACCAAACACCTTTCTTACCTACTCGTAAAGGTAACGGAAGGTAAAAACTTCTCATTTCAAACTATGTTTGAGATCTAAACTGTATCATAAAAAAATAACATTAAAGTAGACCACAAGCGAAATATATCTATGTTAACAAACAAGACCATGGCTACATAAATATTTTGGTAGTACCTAATATTATTACAAATTTACATACATTGGTAATTCAATGTTTAACGTGTTTACTTGGTAAACTAGTTTGTGGTTGCAAGTTCGAATTACATATTCAATAACTGTAAACAAAAGCTACATCAGCCTATTGTTTTAGAATCTATATTAAACTCTAGTTTCCCCGGAGAGATTTGAAACTAACAAGCTGTATTATAGTAAATAGTTTAACATTGAAATAGAGATAAATAGAATATCTGCCCGTAGTCCTTTCCCGGTAGGAATGAGTAAAATAGAAGAGTAACAAACAGTGACCCCTAATAAAATTGGATAAAGCTGAAGAAGAAAGAAGGAATTATCAAGTGCAATTTACATTGCGTATGTTCATATTATTATTTTATTGAATTTATAGAATCTTTTCAAAGGAACTTTCGGTATGGAATTTGTAAAAAATAGTATGTGTTCGGGATATAATTTTATTTCAATACTTTTATTTCTAAAAATTCACACAGTTGTTCAAATACTCTACACTTACGTAACATTCTCTTTACAATCAAATAATATTACTACCAAGTTTATATCTCTACCCATTTTTTAATTATTGCCCCAAAAGTCAATATCTCTACCCCACATTTAGATAAAAACTTCAAAATTTTCAAAAATCTAATTTTTATGTATCTGGATACTTCTGAATGCGCTGATTCCAAATTTTGAAACCGCAAGTCGATGTCTCGTTTCGTTCTCGAGATATTTAGATAGGTATGGGATTTGTACAAAATACATCAAATTAACAGAAGGTCTTGTGCTGGCAAAACAAATTTTTAAAAACCGAGTCACATGAAATGTAACATGGGTTGCCCTTTTTTAAACTTTTAGGTGGAAACTTACAAAATGGGCAACCTGTATAACATCGTTCTATTCATTTTTATAAATATAATTTTCATTTGCGTGATATTATCTTTCACTTTTGATTTGGGGTTAGACGCTAGAAGGTTATAAAGACACGTGAGACATTGAATATATTGGAGAATATTATTTTACTCTTTATTTTGGTAAAATAACATACAATATTTACTGACAAAATTATTTCATCGACATGTTTATTTTCATAAATTTCAAGTTTACTTTAAATGTCACTTTGATGCTTAAAACAGAGTGAATATCAAAATGGTCGTTGCTCCGAACCTGTGACGTCACTGGGCAAGGAACGAAGCGAGGGTCTAGCAAGCAACCACATTTTAAAGAATGTCATTTTCAATTTCAATTTTTTCATGATTAAAGAGCGATTTGAGGAAAAATAAAAATACGGGCCTATTATTTTTCACTATTCTATCGATTAAAGTTATAAAAAAGTCGTGCATGAGCTCATTCAATAACTGTTTTAATACTACTAGGAAATTATAGTACTGCCAATTTTTAAATAGATATAAATCTCTCGAAAAACAATGTATCGTAAATCATAACAATTTCTCTACGAACCATCATCTGAGATAATATGCTCCAAACATAACCTCCCTTGTGTATGTCAAAAATTAAATGTAATTCGAATTGACAAGCCTGGAGGGAGCTCATTCTTTTATTAAATTCTCTATCTCCATTCTGGAGCGACTGCTCACATGACGGTTGTTTCTGGTTTGGCGTTACACGCATTGCTGGCTGCTGGATGGCATTTGTGCCGCCAGTTTCCGGTAAACCCTCTGGGATTTGGATTACCTCCTGGTTCTTCGCCTCCGTTTTTCCTCCCGACGTTAGCTGATGTTTTATTGAAAAATATCGATTGGTTGCTTACTGCAGAGAACAAAGGAAGTATTGATGTGTTTTGTTTTTGAAGTTTTTGGAGATTACATAACAGTTTGCATACACATAAAAGTGAATTAAAAAAATTGTGGGTCGCATATTTTCTACTGCCAGTTTGATTTAAATAATAGGTCGGTCTAAATCTATATTTTGTTTACAATAAATAAATTATAACAAATCTTTCCATGGAACTTTTTTATAGCATTTATCCATTTTTATTTCAATACTTTTATTTCTAAAAAACTCACACAATTGTTCAAATACTCTAAAAATGCGTACACTTACGTAACATTCTCTTTTTAATCAAATAATATTACTACCAAGTTTATATCTCTACTCATTTTTGAATTATTGCCAATATACCCCACATTTAGATAAAAACTTCAAAATTTTCAAAAATCTAATTTTTATGTATCTAGATACTTCTCAATGCGCTGATTCCAAATTTTGAAACAGCATGTCGATATCTCGTTTCGTTCTCGAGATATTTAGATTTAAAGTTTTGGTCAAAACTGCCCATTTTTGGGTAATAACCCAAAAATGGGTCGAGATATGAATTTGGCGACATCACCATTCGAATCTACGGACAAAAATATATATGTATAGCAATTTTCATAATTTTTGTCCAACCGGTTCATTTTTTATGAATAAAAGTTTGAAAACACCTGAAAATGGCCAAAATCTGAAAAAATCGTAAGGGGTACCCCTTAGGATTTTTGTGATTTTTGGCCATTTTCAGTTATTTTGCTTTAGAGACTGTATGCGGTGTTCAAAAATTCTGAAAATTGGTGTACTTATGTAATTTTGCCCGTAGAATCGAATGCTGTTGTCGCCAAATTCATATCTCGACCCATTTTTTGGGTTAATACCAAAAAATGGGCAGTTTTGAGTAAAATTTTAAATCTAAATATCTCGAGAACGAAACCAGATATCGACCTGCGGTTTCAAAATTTGGAATCAGCGCATTGAGAAGTATCTAGATACATAAAAATTAGATTTTTGAAAATTTTGATGTTTTTAACTAAATGTGGGGTATATTGACTTTTCGGGCAATAATTTAAAAAATGGGTAGAGATATAAACTTGGTAGTAATATTTTTTTGATTGTAAAGAGAATGTTACGTAAGTGTATGCATTTTTAATTATTATTATGTATTTATAAACACAAAAATTATGGCACTTGACAATTTGTTATAATTTATTTATTGTATACAAAATGTAGATTTGGACCGACTTGTTATTCTCTTGAATAAATCTTTGATAAGTTAATTAATTTAATATCTTCAGATATAAGTACACTTCTCTATCGTAAAATGTGTAGAGAAAAAAGGAATGATTTTGAAGTCTAATTATCTTGTCTACTGCAGTATCTAAAATATTCTAGAGAGAGTATAGACGCTCTTCGTTTGTTAGAAAACAAAAACGATGAGGGTAGCAAGTAGCAAGCTAGGTTATGGAAGGTCATTATCCGAACGTGCTGGAAATCACGTAAAACTGACTAATGTTTCATTGACTCTAAAACATTTATGTAGACACAATTACGTCTTGGTGAATAGCTGATGAATATGATAAATAGAATAACGACTCATTGTTTCTCGATTAATCACACTAATAACAATTAACTGATTACCATCGGCTAAATAATGAACAATATTTGGTGTGATTAATTGAATTTTAATATTGTGCTGTATGCAATTTATTACATACGGTCTAGATGCGAGTTTCATGTTTTATGATAGTGCTAGTCTTGCAGATTTCAGAATATTTAAAATGCATAGCGCAGCAGTTTTTAACAAGACGTTTAAGAATAGTTGAAGATATGCAAAATTATTATCACAAGTTAGCAAAAATAAAGATAATACGAATTTTAATTATAGGATAATGTTTTAGTTTATTATGTAATTAAAATCATACTTAATGTTTTATTTTGGTCTTTCTACAATAACTATACACTACTTCACAACACATACAGTTATATTTATTGTTTATATTTTTAATATACAAATATATAAATAAATTATGTATACTTAAAAAACTAAATAAATATATTTTTCGTATTTTGTATAGTAATGAACTATTTTAATATATTCAAAATCGTACAGTAATGGGTTACTTTACAACATAGCAACCGTTACTGCATAGCAACGATTTTGTCATTAAAATATATTTTGACACAAGGAATTGTTTATTTTTATTTTTTATTGTTTATATGTTAAATAGTTTTCCATGTTCTTTCCATCATCTAGATCCATTGTTTTGCAAATCGATCTCCAAAAATTAATTTGTTTGGAGGTTATAAGGTATAGCAAACAATTACTGTCGAGTTACTTTGTTACTGAGAATCCGACTACTATGTTTTTTTAGATGTATTTAATTCAGTACATAATGCTGCAAAAAAATCAAATTTTAATACTAATATAAAATTAAAAAAATAGTGAACGCACCGCGTCAGAAAAGTGATTTTACTGTACTCGTATGACATTTAAGTACTTGCTATCTCTCGTACTTATAATTGCCATGCTCGTCTGGTAAACTTTCACTTTTCTTAACTTGGAACGTAATATACTATTATTGTGAAAAAGTCAATTAATTTAATATTTTTTCAAAATCTTTCTTACCTACGAGTATAATAACAATAAAGTGTAAAAAAATTCGTGATATCAGTCAAAAGGTTGATGTCTGGAAGAAAAATAAGTAAACCTTTTGACCTGATATCCAAAATTTTTTCATCAAGAAGTAAATGAAATTGGTGAGTCATCAGTTTTTACCTTCCGTCACCTTTAGGTAGGGAAGGTATTGTCTTTGGTCAAAAAACGGTGGTGAGTTTTTAATGAATAAGCACGTTTTCAGATCCCTAGAATACGATTTTACTAATTTTACATTGATGTATGTATGTGTGTGCGTGTGTGTGTGTGTGTGTGTGTGTGTGTGTGTGTGTGTGTGACAAATTTTTTTCCGACGATAACTCCAAAACTACATTTCTAAAAATTATGATTCTTTCGTATTCCTCTTGTATTCCGTTGTAAAGCAACGATATGAAGAGCTGATTAGATTTTGGTTATAATTGGTTAACCGGAAGTACCCTTATTTGAAGTTCTTAACAGTTTTTCTAGAAAAAACGCAGTTAAATATCAATTTTCGACATTTTATGATCATTAATATGAAAGAAAATCTTATTCCCTATACGATTTGATTATACATTTTCTTTCATATTCAATAGATATAGAGTTATAGAGAGATTAAGAGAGGTTAACTTTCAAAAATCAGACAGCTTTGAGGAAGTGTGAAGTGCAATTTACAGAATGTACATTCGTGTTATAATTATATTGGATTTATAGAATCTTTTCAAAGGAACTTACAATATGGAATTTGTAAAAAATAGTGTGTTCGTGTTACAATTTTACAGGATATATAGAATCTTTTCCAAGGAATTTTTGGTATCGGATTTGTACAAAATACATCGAATTGACGGAAGGTTTTGTGCTGGCCACAACAGATTTTTTATTTTGTCTTAAATTTTCCATTGACATTGAGAAAAAATAATAATATGTATTTAGTCAGTTATATTTAATTGCATGGTTAAAATTAATGTTAATGAAACTATTAGCATTAAATATTTATAGATTTGCTAATATAATTATAGTTGCATTTTATTTTAAAGCACAAATTTATACCTTATGTCTAGTGTTAATTTTGATTCTATAGAACTATCTACGAGTATATTTTAGTCATTAGTCGAACTGAAATTTTGAAAATTATTTCCAATTTTCAAATAGCACAAAAGTAACGCTTATCCCCTGAGGTACTCTCTTCACAAAAACTGAATACCCATGAGGTGATGCCCGTTAAAAGCTGTGAATAGAAGAAGATTGGCACACCCAGAAATGGGTAATAAGCCTTGATGGTATAGGTATATTTTCATTATGATTTTTTTTTGTGATTTTTATAATTCAGTTTGACCACAATCGAATTTATTAACTTCCGTCACCTTTAGGTAAGGAATTTAAAAATGAAAAATTTACTGAAAATAATATTTTAACTTCTTTGTACTTGACCTTACCTACGAAACTGTTAGTATCATGTGTAATATGTTATTGGGTAAATTAATGAATGCACTTAGATATAATAAATAATTCAAGAGAGTGCATTTGAAGCGTGTGTGAGTAGAGCGTGACGCGTGTAGAGCCCACTGTTCCTGCGCGAGTTATTTATTCATCCATCCGCCGTCCAATTCGATTTTCTAATTGATGTCAAACTTTATTTTCCCCACACAATAGCCCGTTCTCCGAATTGATTATCAATTTGGATAAATGCTGTATGATTTATTTAATTGTGTCGGTTTTTTAACGGGCATTACAATATTACCGGCACTGAAGCGGAGTGTAGCATCTTATCGATTGTATGTATTTTTCCTTTTTCATCCGCAATACCAGATGTTATTTCTCATACCTATATTCAGACATAGCAATGTAATATTCGTATTACTGTAAACCAATATTACCATAATAATGCAATATTTTGTCAAAGGTTTCGTTTTGTCATCGTTGAAAAGTAGATGTAGTATGTGATCTATTGTCAAGAAGGGGTGACAAAGTTAGTGTGAGATTGTCAGTGTGGGTAACCGTTCAAAACACAAATATTTTCAAAGGAACTTTTGGTATGGACTTTGTAAAAAATAGTATGTGTTCGGGTTATAATTTAATTGGATATTTAGAATCTTTTCCAAGGAAATTTTTTATAGCATTTATCTATCCATTTTTATTTCAATACTTTTATTTCTAAAAATTCACACAGTTGTTCAAATACTCTAAAAATGCGTACACTTACGTAACATTCTGTTTACAATCAAATAATATTACTACCAAGTTTATATCTCTACCCATTTTTTAAATTATTGCCCGAAAAGTCAATATACCCCACATTTAGTTAAAAACATCAAAATTTTCAAAAATCTAATTTTTGTGTATCTAGATACTTCTCAATGCGCTGATTCCAAATTTTGAAACCGCAGGTCGATATCTCGTTTCATTCTCGAGATATTTAGATTTAAATTTTTGCTCAAAACTGCCCATTTTTGGGTAATAACCCAAAAATGGGTCGAGATATGAACTTGGCGACAACACCATTCGATTCTACGGGCAAAATTACAGACGAATACCAATTTTCAGAATTTTTTAACACCGCATACAATCTCTAAAGCAAAATAACTGAAAATGGCCAAAAATCGCAAAAATCTAAGGTGTACCCCTTACGATTTTTTCAGATTTTGGTCATTTTCAGGGGTGTTTAAATTTTATTCATAAAAAATGAACCGGTTGGACAAAAATTATGAAAATTGCTATACTTATGTATTTTTGTCCGTAGAATCGAATGGTGATGTCGCCAAATTCATATTTCGACCCATTTTTGGGTTATTACCAAAAAATGGGCAGTTTAGAGCAAAACTTTGAATCTAAATATCTCGAAAACGAAAAGAGATATCGACCTGCGGTTTCAATATTTAGAATCAGCGCATTGAGAAGTATCTAGATACATAAAAATTAGATTTTTAAAATTTTTAAGTTTTTATCTAAATGTGGGGTATATCGACTTTTGGGGCAATAATTCAAAAATGGCTAGAGATATAAACTTAGTAGTAATATTTGTATGTAAATAAGAAATATGATATGAATATCGTTTTAAGGCTGCACAAAACAGATGTTTCATTGTCACAATCATTGTTTTTCCCTACAAATTACCTATATTTGCTTGAAACAAATTATGATGAATAAATTATACGTCAATGATAAGCAAAAATCTACATTACGACTAATGTATTTTTTTTTTTAAAATGTTGGTTTCGTTCATTTCACTTAATAATGTACATGGAGGAAGGTCAAAAACTCCACCTGTTTATAGATTAATTTTACAATTTTCTCTCTGGTTTATGTCCGATTTTGAAATTCTGGATATGACCAATCACAAGACTTGTCAATGCTATCACATGACTTGACGTTTCACCAGTTAGTTCAGATTACAAATTATATTTTCATAGCCACGAATATGTAAGACGTTAATGAACAAGATGAGTTTTTAATAATATCGGAAAAGTTATTTTTTTCTATTGTTGATAAAAAAAAAAAAAATAAATAAATATATCATCACGATATATTACCCATTTTTGGGTGTGCCAATCTGCTTTATCGCAGATATCGGTAATGATGATGACATATTTATATCGTGCGGGCGCTTACCAGGCGTCACCTCACGGGAACTCATTGCTGGCGTGGAGAGTGCACCACAGGGGTCACTTTTGTGCCATTTAAAATTCGAAATATTTGGCGTCGGTCGTTGATTTGTATAATAAGGAAATAAAACAAGCACAAACTTAAAAAACTTAGATGGTCTGTTAGGCCGTTGTTAAGCCTATGAACACATTGATTTATCAACGGGCAGTATCATAGTTTGTTTCTGAAAGTGAGATAACAAGATTATGAATAAGTCTTTTTAAATAACGTCGTATGAGTGTATATGTTTTTAATTCTTTGCTATCCGTCGTTGCACAGAAATTACGCAAACGTTTTTATTTTGTACAAGTCATTTGCTTTATCGTACAAATTACGATGTTCGCGAATACTGCTTAACAACAAAAAACAAAATATCAATTTGTCCTTATGAATCCATCTTCAAAATATCAACGACTCACAAACAGAAAAGACAGTTGACGAATTAAGCAAAGTTATACCTTACCGCCATGTTTATGATTAGTCGATGGGGTCCCGTGGCCTCGTGCCTGGTCGCGAACCTGGGGGGTACCGGGTTCGATCCCGACCGACGCCAAATATTTCGAATTTTAAATGGCACAAAAGTGACCCCTGTGGCGCACTCTCCACGCCAGCAATGAGTGCCCGTGAGGTGACGCCTGGTAAGCGCCCGCACGGTACAAATATGTCATCATCATTACCGATATCTGCGATAAAGCAGATTGGCACACCCAGAAATGGGTTATATGCCGTGATGATATATTTATTTATTTTATTTATGATTAGTCGAACTTGAAATTTACATTTGGAAATATAAAATATAGTTATATTCCAAATTTAAATTTCAAATTTCTAAATTTGTAAATCGTTCATAAACCATCGTATGAGTTTTAGGTGAGATTATATTTTAAAATCTAATTTATAAATTGTAAATTCGTAAATTAAATTCATCATAAACCAACCCTTAGGAGTACAAGTAGTTAGTCGTTGTCGTTATTATCTATTGTTTTTAGTAAACATTTTTTGATGCAATATTTATATGCAGAACCTCATTCACTAATCGAGAGCACTAACTATTGACTTCCCACCATAAACAATATATCTTCATGAGTAATAAATAATTTATTAAATAATTATTAATTATTACTATCTAGTTTCTGCAGGAGGTAATAAGAGTACTTCGTAAATATCGAAGTGAATTCCTGGTTGTTGAAGAGTAGTGATTTGTTTCTATACCTCGAGGCATGGCACACTGCAATCAGTCGTGCAGTGTGTTCAGTAATTCATTTCACTTGCACTGCACGCATGTGTAATCAAGCTGCCGATCACCAGATCTGCTTCAGGGGATGAGCAAATGGAACTAATGCACCAAAAGGAATGATGAATGGTGTGTAAAAGCTTTTTACATTACGGAGACTACAGGCAGCAAGACAATGACGAATGCAGCCAATGAGCCAATGTTTAAAAGCATTGTGTACATCAGTTCAAAAATATGATGCGAAAATTCAAATAACTTGTTGTAGTACTAGAATTATTAACATTTTAAAAACTTCAACATTAAACTAAAGCTAGATTTTCCACATGCAAAGATTATTGGCGTCACTCGACTAGCGCCAATTTAGTTGCATTTGGAAACATAGTAATTCAACTGGCGCTAATGGAATGGCACCACTAATCAATACGCCAGTAAAAGTATGAAACAGTTATTCTTTTTGGCGCCATTTAGACACACAACACGACAGTGCAATGACAAAAGCTTTAAAGAAATGATCATCGGAACTAATAATTCAGTTTCTGGAGGCATACGAATAATATCCATAAATAAAATAAATAAATATATCTTCACGGCATATTACCCATTTCTGGGTGTGATTTCATGTGTAGACATAGGTAATGATGCCGATATATTTTACCGTGTGGGCGCTTACCAGGCGTCACCTCACGGGCACTCATAGCTGGTGTGGAGAGTGCATCACAGGGGTCACTTTTGTGCCATTTAAAATTGGGAATATTTGGCGCCGGTCGGGATCGAACCCGGTTACCCCAGGTTCGCGACCACACACTCAAGCACGCGGCCACGGGACCCCATAACAATATCCATGCCCTTAGAATAAAAAAATTCATCCCATAAAGATCGAAATAACAGAGATGGTGCATTGGGAAAAATTGATGAGATTATGTCTGACTCAGTCAATGATTTTGATGTAAACTTTGCTAAAGCTTAACAGCCCGATTCACAAAAAAGGTTAAGCTAATCCTCATTTTTGGATTAGCGAATTCTACTTAATTTTGACAGTTTATATCTTAAAATATAGTTTAATCTATTCCTAGGCTATATCCTTTATTGATAATATAGTGAATTTAATTCACTAATCCAAAAATGAGGATTAGCTTAAACTTTTTTGTGAATCGGGCTGTAAAAGATTAAATAATTTTTGGAGCTCGACAGACAAAATTTGCACTACCATTATTAATGTTTGCATGAAGTAACTCAATTGACGCCATTTTTAATCTGTTGCATGTTGAAAACTGATAGAAATGTGGAAATATATACTGGTGCCACTAAAATTGGCGCCATAAAACTGGCGACAAGTTGGCGCCAATAATCTTTGCATGTGGAAACCTAGCTTAAGATTAACCTATTTTTTATATCTACCTGCGTTTTAAAAAATGAATTATTAAAATCTATTAATACTGGACTTTGATATTAATAATTCGTTTTTTAAAATGCAGGTTAATATGAAAAGTAGGTATGTCTAATGTTGAATTATTTGAATTCTGTCATATTTTAGTACTGAAGTACACTGTGCTCTTAATAAATATAAAATAAGTGGCAATGAAATTCCTTTTAAAATCTTTTCATTTTTAATTAAATATAAATTATTGCCCTTATTCTGTAACTCAATCGATAATAATTATCGATCAATAATAATTTTTGGCAAATAGAAACAAATGTACTCTAAAGCAGTTACATTTTTAATTCAGGGCCTACTATAATTATTATTGTCCACAATTTATTATCAATTGATAAAATTTTCGATTGAGATACAGAATAGGGGTGATTTTCCTTATTTAAATATATTTCTAATGAAGAAGGGAAAGTTATATCCTAAAAATCCCCCTCTCTCCACCGTCCTGGATTCTACAGTGGAGTACATTTATCATTAAGATAAATTGTAAAATTTGGTCTACATTTTTTTGTATTATTAAATAAAATTATACAGTAATCATCATCTATAAAACATATGATGGTTCAAAGATAATAATTAAGATAAGTACTTAAATATATTGCAAATAAAATTGATTGATTTTAATGGAACAGATTTGCCAGGAGGTAATGTATTATTCGCAATTTTTTGTGTGTTACGGTTTTAAATTTTAAATCTATTCATACTCCCATTCATATATCGCCAACTAAATATAAATCACTTTTAATATTAATGTCTCCCTCACGTGAAATAAAATTTCATTCGACCATTCATAGTCTATTTAAAACTCGACATCTTTATTGTTTTTTTGTTGTTTCAAATAGCGCAGTATTTCTCTCAATAAATTCTCGATCTATTAAGGTGAAAAATGATGTTGTTTTGATATACTGTTGCAAAAAAATCGAAACAGATGACACATATGACAATTATAGGAAAAAGAATTTATGAGCTTATGATGTATGATGCTATTTTTCAAGTGAAAGGACAAACTTTGTTGCAAAATTAAATAATTTTCCTTGCAGAAATTTAATTCTACTACTAAGAAAACCCACAATTTGACTACAATTCAAACCGGGACTTTCGACATACGAAGGAGTTACGCTATATTTGTTAATGTTATTGGAATATGCGACTTTTTCTTAAATTACTATAATAGTTTCCGTCATTAACGCCTTATTTTACACGTACACAAGTGTCTAATTAATTTCTTAGGGCTTCCTACTTCGCAACGTGTCGAACTGAAACCCTTCGAG
The DNA here is from genome assembly GCA_943142095.1 of Ophonus ardosiacus. Taxonomy (NCBI): domain Eukaryota; kingdom Metazoa; phylum Arthropoda; class Insecta; order Coleoptera; family Carabidae; genus Ophonus; species Ophonus ardosiacus. The sequence continues at coordinate 43,128,709 of OW964832.1, read as the reverse complement.
TGCCCGCCTGTGAAATTTAATTAAATTTCCGTACAGTAAACAAAATACGTGAATTTAGTTAAGGAATCAACAAACCTATATTCCAAATCAAACTGAGCCAATTAATTTATACGCAAGCGTGTTGAAAATCATTTTACACTCAGTGAATTCTATAACAGTTCTTTCCATTTAAATGATAATAATCTACAGGTTAACTGCCGAACCATTTTCTCCGCGTTAAAAATGAATAAAACCAATTTTTACGAGTATTGTCGTGATGGTTGTAATTTCTAATGAATTTAAATGAAAATTGACATGAATTTCTTATTTAATTGGCAATCAGAGCTGTACTAACGAGGGCCTTCATAGATATAACCTTCAAAACACAAAAACACCTATTTTCTCCGAAATCTTCAAAATTTTTGAAATTCTAATTTTTATGTATTTTGATACGTTTTAATACATACCCTGATTCCAAATTTCAAAACCTCTTGTTATTATCTCTTTTTGATCTCAAGACATTAACATTGAAAAATTAGTTATTTCTTCCAAGTTATATCCCAAAAATGAATAGAGATATGTGCATGATGATTTTCGATTCTACATAAAATGTTTACTCATTTTCACAAAATTTGCCCCAAATGTTTCAGTTCAGAAAAAAAAAAAAAAAAATATGGCCAGCACATTACCTTCCATCGATATTTTGCACAAATCCCTTACCGAAAGTTCCTTGGAAAAGATTCTACATATCCAATAAAATTATAACACGAACATATACTATGTAAATTGCACTTGACACTGAGATCTATTAATTAAAATATTTGAATATATTACCAGTTTTCATGGTTATAGCATATCTGGCTGATTTATGAAAGTTAATCTTTTTAAAATTATTTAATTCTATAACTTTTGAATATGAAGGGAAATATATAATCAAACCGTATAACAATCAAATATTCTTCCATATTTATAATAACATATAATGGCAAAAAAATATATTTAACTGCGTTTTTTCAATAAAAACTGTTATGAACTTGAAATATATGTAGGTACTTCCGCAAATGTTCAATTATAACGAAAATATAATCAGCTCTTCATATGGATATAAAGAAGAGAAATATGAAAGAATTATAATTTTTAGCATTGTCACACACACACACACACACACACACACACACACACACACACTTAGTAAAATCATATTCTAGGGACCCTAAAACGTTCTTATTCGTTAAAAACACAACCGAATGTTTTGACCAAAGACAATACCTTCCTTACCTTAAAGGTGACGGAAGGTTAAAATCTAAAAATAGTCAAAAACGTAAACCATATTTGCAGCATGTATTATTTTTACACGATTTGGAAATAACACAGGTTAGAAATCGGTAATTTTGTACCTCATTTTATCAAATCTTAGTATTTATAAAATAAAAATAAAAAATAATACCCTACTTATGTAATTTTACCCGTAGAACCCAGTGGTGAAGTCGTTAGGCATGTATCTCCATGCATTTTGGGTTCCTGCCCAAAAATGGTATTATTTCTCGAATTTTCAAGTAAAATTTCTAATACATTAAATAATTGATATTAACTCATTTATAAACACTATATTAACTTATATTTTAGATTTCACATTGTTCGCTTCTGCACCCCATTGTATTGGACTTAGGATTAAGTCTAGGAATTTTACATTTTGAATGTATTGGTCTTTGCCAGTTATCCAGCGGCAGCCTTTATAGTAAATTTAGGAATTTCCTTCATTAGGTACTGGATCGCATGTCCACACATTAAAACTATAATATTATTCTTATAATTATTGTCACTTAATATTCGTTATACTAATTGGATTTTCAAGCAAGTAAATAGTAAATTATCATTAAGTACATAATGCATGCATACGAGTATAGTATATATTTGAAAAGTATATCTAATTTAGATATGTTTAATTAGATGACTTTTCGAATACCAACTGACATGTCCATGGAATTCACATATGGTTTATTGGTATATATAAATGTTTAGAGGATTTAAATTAAGTGAAAATGATTTATTCAGATTAAAATAATAATCAATATGCAATAACTGATATTAACATTTTAATGATCATCTTACCGTATTGAGTTTAATGTCTATAAAGAAAGATATGTATAGATTTAGTCAAGTATAAGTTCTAATTTCATATTTAGTGGATCGTAATAAATTTGAAAGTATGAGGCTTAGGCGTGATGAATTTCTAATTGTTAAAAATTGATAGTTTGGGTATGGGTTATCAGTTCAAAACACCTGTGCAACTCTTTCCATCGCAACTTTAATAGTAGTGTTGCTCCGTTCTATGAGCTAGTTTATTCATATGTATGTGAGATTGGATTTGCGGCAATAGCAGGGTTAAAACAGATTTCGAAATAAATTTAGGTTGTCAAACTTCTTGCAAATGAAAATTATTCGTTTCGGGTTGGCATGAAATATTATCACTGAATAAATAACTTGTTTCTTTATTTTGTTACAACTTCGCTACCAAAAGTAGTAGTTTCTTAAATAACTTGTTTCTTTATTTTGTTACAACTTCGCAACCAGAAGTAGTAGTTTCTTAAAATAAATCTTCTTTTATGTTATTACAAAGATTAAAGAATGTAAAATTCTCTATCCGATATATTTAACATTTTTATTATATCTTCTACATATTAAACGCTGGTTTATGTAAGCTGTAAACTTAAGAATTTACCTTAATTAGCATTATGACTTTGCATTAATAATGAGCCTGTTTCACATTTTTCAAAAACTATTTTAAATGAAAGTTTATGGAATGATTTTCTTAGTAATAATTTTTATTTTAATAATTTGTTGTTATTTGTGGAAATAATTAAATAAAAAGATTGGCGTCCTGAAAAACTACCCCCCACTCCTGTGACGTAGAAGCACATACATTACATCATTAATAGCCAATAGGAAAATAAATTTTCCATCACCTAAGTTTATTCATATTATTTATATAAATAAACGTAGGCTAAAGTTTGTCACATGTTAATAACAAAATCTTTTAATTTGACATTTGACGCTGACATTGCTCATTGTAAATGAATAATAAAGTAATAATGGCTAATTCAAATTACACTCAAGCTAAATCGGACAATTAACCGAAGGTCGATAGCTGGATGATGGCTGAATTTACATCAGAACGTTTGTTTTACTGCTACCGAAATAAGAGGTGTTAAAGAGTTGAGGTAAAATAAAATATAAAAACTGAATTTATTATATAAATTGATAATATATTTTACTTCTCTACTATTCTGGTCATGATTCTTATTTGACACTTGTTTGACAACTTTGGCAATACACTTGACACCTTAGAACCGCTGAAAATGTATGTACTCTGACGTCACATTCTGTTTCAGATCACATGACTGACTTATTCAAAATTTTATCCAAATTTCAAAAATTAATTGTAAAATAACTAAAGGATATTTCTTGATATTTTCAAATTTTAGGCTCTTTAAAGAACAATATCTTTTCAAATTTAATACTTAGAAGTCATATAAAAATTCTTGCAACAGCCCTATTCAAGTATAGACAAATGCGTGCTGCGGTACATGTAGCTATAACCTTAGCATTATGCCGTAACCCTAGAATATGACAATTTCTAAATTTTAAGTCATAAGTCATAATGCTAATGCCGACTAATAAGAAGAGTATATGTTCGTGGACGACAGCTTGATTCAGGAGACATTTACGACTGTCAATATGACATTTGTCATTATTTTGAATAATTGAAATAGATGTCCAACTAATACAGTTATTGTTGATCATGATTGCTTAACACATTGATTTACTGATCAGCTTGATTTCCTAATTAACTGATCATTAATCAACGGAATAATGGTGAATTCGCCCGTTAAAATTCGAAATATTTAGCATCGGTCGGGATCGAACCCGGTTCACCAGATTCGCGACCAGACACTCAGGCACGAGGCCACGGGATCCCATTATGTACTTTTATAGCCTAATATGGAAATGGGTAGAGGTCTTGTGCTGGTCACAACAGATTTTTAGATTTAGATTAAGATAAAAATTAAGTATACAATCTTCATATTTGAGTTGTTCATTTTAATTCTTTGGACATATTATGTAATTATTTTGCCATGATATGAAAATACATAGAAACTTTAGGGTTGATTGAATGTGAAATCCGTTTGGACTCACCTGGAACATATCCGTATCCTCATCCTCGGTGTACTCGACGATGACTGCCTGGTTTCTTGAGAGGGTATAGGAGATGGAGTGCTGACGGGCGTCCAGCACGGCCTGTGACGAGTGCGGCGTCTTGACCACGTAGTGCTTGCTGCGTTTGACTCCGTTCGGCGTCGCCCGCTTGTACAGCACGAACTTGCTGCGCCTCCTGCCTCGGTCACCTTGCGGCAGCGATCCATTATATCTACAACAATAGAAACATCTACTTAGTATAAGTAATTGGGTACTATACAACAGTCAAAATGTATATGCTAATGGGGTATGTGTATTCGAATTTCAATATATGTGTGTCACAAAATATAAAAACATTAAAAAGTAACCCTATAGCTTTTTATTATAATAATAAAATACTAAACATTAGTTTGTAATAACATTGCTATTAACAATTTACAGCCCGATTCTCAAAAAAGTTTAAGCTAATCCTCATTTTTGGATCAGTGAATTCTATTCTATTCCGGTGTTTAAAATTTAATCTTCCAAATATTATCAAAAAAGGTAGATATACCTATATATTAGGAATTAGCTTAAACTTTTTCATGAGTCGAGTTGTTAATATTCTGGAGAACGGATATACAAGTGAACATGGTTGGATCGTAGAAGAAGACAGACAGACTTGGGTTGGGGGGGAGATATAGTTATACTCGTAGATCAGCATCGTGATTACGGTTGCGAAAAAAGATCTATTCATCGATCTTTTTTTTCAAAATGAATAAAATGTCATTTATCGGAATTCCGGAAAATCGATCTTTCTAAAACATATCGACCTTTTAGATTCCGAAAGATCGATTTTTGTAACAATAGTAATTTACGTAACAAGACCTGAAAGTGATACTTTACTGGGTGTGCAAGCATATTGCAGAGCGAGCCGTAGGCGAGTTTTGGAAGCTTGTGAGCCCAGTGTAGACACTTTCAGGTCATGTTGGGTACAATATTTTTTTACGATCCTGAAAAAAGAATAAAAAAGTATTATTTTATTTTTTACTGCGAGCAAATAAGATATAAATAAACAACTGATCTCCATGGAAACATTTAGCTTTACCGGTCCCGGGATCGGTAAAGTACTTTCCGATCCCTTAAAGACAACTTTCCGAGCTAGCTCAGCAAAGAAGGACTTTCCGGTCTAAATAGTAATCAGAAAGAGCTCATTTTCTGGGCGATCGTGAAAAAATAAATTTATTCAGAGATTGATGAAAAAAATTTCTTAATTTCAGCAGCATTTAGAATTTGATGCGCGTTAGATGTTAATTCGTGAATTGTGTTTCATGATTTGATGTGCGTATGCTTAGAGGTAACATCTTATCAATAAATATCAATCTTTTATTACAATAGGTTTTCTGATCTATTAATAAAATCGGTCTTTTGATTCTTTGTTAAAATTTGTTATATTTTGATTTCTACTGAAAAATATCAAAAATTTCAAGTCGCGTTTGTATTAAAATTTTTAGTTCTTGTATTTCAAAAAAATAAGAAAATTACTGATATGGCCTGGGCATTGTTTTTATTTACTTAATTTATTACTTCATTCTATGGTAGAAACAGGTGGAACCTTCTCGTATGTATCCATTCACATAACTATAGTACTTAAAGAGTGAGCTTAACCAGAAGCGGTACTTTACTGATGACTTGTTGATCGATTATATGCTGGCTACTTCACATCTTTTTTTTTTTTTAGTTAACATTTTGCGGATGTGGGTTTCAAACCATCAATTTCATGGTCACTAAGTGAATGTATTATCAATTTAACCTCCACATATTATTAGTTTCACTAACAGACCACAATAACGTTTTACCTAAACAACGGGAACTTCTGTCGCTCCAATAAGAAGAAAAACATTTCACTTAACTTTTATTTTAAATTTAATGCATGACTACTCATTATTGGCAATAAAAATTCTGTTATAGTAGATATGTTGATAAGAACAACATACAACGCACATTACTGTGATTAACGGTTGATGAATTTTAAGAATAATTACAAAATGAAAATTAGCTGTTATCTTCGCAATGTCAGTTATTTAATGCTTGCACTGTATTTCACACGTGCAATAAACTACATAAAACGGTTAAGTACAGTTTTAAATTAGACATCAAAAATAAGTTAATGTTAATATCTAATTAATGGAGTAATAACTGTTTTCTGATGGCAAAACGAAGAACACCAGTAAAGTAATATACTATGTACCGGCATATTTGATCAATATATCGCAAGTTACCTGGCAATACCTCCTGTCTTTTATTTTTATCGAAAACAAGGGCTGGTTTATGATGAATTTAATTTATGAATTTACAATTTATAATTTAGATTTTATTTAAAATATTAACAAACTTAACGCCTAAACGACGGTTTATGAACGATTTACAAATTTAGTGAAATTTAGATTTAGAATATATTTCGTATTTCCAAATGTAATTTCAAATTCGACCAATCACACGAGAGCACCATTAAACATGGCGGGTATAACTCAGTCTATGTTCTGGAGAGAAAGCGGTTGTCATGACACTCGCCCAAGATCGTGTACCGTTGACTTGATTTTCGTTCGGCGCTCGATGTTGCTCGATGGAAACAAATGATGAACTATAATAGTTTTTTTTCATTTGTTTCTTAATAATTTTCAATTTTTTCCCCATGTGTAAAACAAAAGAATGTAGACTTGTTATATATCATTGAAAAGCTTATAAAATAAGCAAAAAGATGAAATTATTTTCAACATAAGTTGCCATAGAAAAAATCATAAGTTTGTGTGATATCTCAAGAATTATGAAGTTTTCAAAAAATATAATTTCGCCATTTTATTTTACCTACAAAACGGTACAAAATTTGTTTAAGCAATTTTTCTCTAACTACCACAATAAATAAGTTTTTGAGATATTTTCGAAATGAACGAAAAACAAGTTTTTGCTGTAGCTCAGAAACAAAAGAAGATCGAAAATTCCTGTGGTGACTATTAAACTTTTGTCAAAAAATTGAACCTGGAATGTGCAAACGATTTTGCTCTATCAGTAATATTTCCCGAGATACCCTAAAAAAAATCGAAAATGAGACAGCCTGTAAATAAATTGGGAAAAATTATATTTGAAGGTATTTTTCAGAATAATTATTTAAAACTATGAATAAAGTACTATAGATGCAAATGATTCTAGAGATTTTACTAATGTACGTATTGGGCTTCCAAAATTAAAATGCGCCACTGGTGGCAGATGTCTGAACTGAGTGAAGTGTACATGTAAACAAAAACAATTAAATAAAAGTAAGGCTATGTAGATAGAAATTAATATATGTACAACTACAGCAATGAAATATAATCGAAATAAAGGAAATCAAATATTTTTTTTATTAAAAAAAACAATATACTGTTAGTTAAAATATGACTAAAATACTCTTGACCTACAACTACTTACTAAAATTAACCCTATTAACTAAAATATTATTAAAACTCTCTCAATTGTTACTGCAAGAAAGATCAAACTCAATTCTACCGAAATTAACAAAAAAAAACAATGTACTACATCTCAAATTAAATTAAAAACTACGAAAATTAGTCTCACACCAATTGTACTCTTATGGAAGCCAGCGAAAAATGTACCATTCGTTTGAATTTTGACGTTTGACGGCAGCGCCATCTCTTGATAATTTGGAAGCCCAATATACTATCTTCTATTCTATAGAATAGAAGTTTTTGGATTATTCGTTCCGTTGTTCCGTGTACTTCCCATACCTAAGGTAACGAGAGGTAAAAAAAAAATACATAAAGTTATAATATAATATTTACAAAGTCTAATAATTGTTCTTTCTTTTTACAAAAAGTAAACACTTAAACATGAAAAAAGAGAAAATACCAATTTGTTCTGAAAAACAAGGCCATAAATTTCACTATATAAACATCTTGAAAAAGTTAAACTGTTGAAGTTTAGTTTTTCTGTATCTTAATTCAATTGGTTCTTGGCCTGCAGCCATACAGAAAGTTAAAATGCATCTGGTTCAAATTAATAAATATTTGTCACTCGCTCTAATTGATTTGCACATCTTGACGATTTAATTTCATTCGCTAAGCATCATATATCAACATCATTTTAAAATTATTTTAACGCTGTGTCACGTCACCGCCGACAGTACGACAGAGGCAACTGTTTTCAGGTCAGGGATGAAAAATTTGAGTTTAGTAGGTGTGAAAATTAGGCCAATTTATTATCACTTATTCAAATTAAACTAGCACCTTCATAATGCACTTATATAAGCAGAAGAATAAAATGTATATACAGTAAAATTTTTGAAAGAAGTCCGATCAAGGCCATCTACGAATTGCATCTATGAATTAAGATTTTATGCTGTCAAATTTAGTAGTGTCGTTTACATAGTTTTTATGATGTACACAAGATATTATGTACCCTTATAAAAACTAAATAAAAGATTCTACTAAATTTGACAGCACAAAATCTTAATTCATAGATACAGTTCGTAGATGGCCTTGATCGGACTTCTTTCAAAAATTTTACTGTACATACTTTTTAAGTTTATGATGAACTTACATTTAGAAATTTTGATTTAAAATTTACAATTTTCTCTCTGTAATTAAATCTCTGTCATTACTTTGTAGTTTCTACTCATGAGAACGTAGTTCTCGAAATCAGTGTTGTATAGCATTTGAAATATATGTAATTGAAATAAGTATTTGAATTAAATAAAATATTTTAAGTAATTATTTGAAATACTTAAAAATAAAAGTATTTTGCATTTTTAGTAGAAATACTTTCCACAAGTATTTTATATTTTAATACATTAAAATACTATTATTTATATGAAATACTATTTTTCAATATTTGAAATACATTTTTTATTTGAAATACGTTTTTGTATTTTAAAATACTCAAGTATTTGAAATAGATTTATGTATTTGAAATAGAAATCCTCTGTCGAATGTTGTCTGTTAACATGGAATAATTCTCTAATATTTTTCTTAAATAAACACTTGCCTATGATATGGTACGAGTTTCTTTTTAATATTAATAAAATGACGCGATTAAGTTGAACACAAAAAACATTTTTACAATACCCTAACATATCTTATTTGTTTTCAAATAATTAAAAGTAAAAGTATTTGAAATACTTGAAAGTATTTGAAATATTAGTATATTTGAAATACTAATAAAATAATTGTATTTTACCAAACAGATGAAATACTTTTATTTAGTATTTTGTATTTTCTATTTGAAATACGTTTTTTTAAGTATTTTATACAACACTGCTCGAAATACGTATATAGTTTTAAAATTATTGTTAAGGTTAAGGGATTTTTTCTTTATTTATTTTCTCTCTCTATTAATATCCATCTCGTGATTTGTCGCTGCTTGTCATTTGACGGATCACCAGTTATCAGTTCAGATTTTAGGTTACAATTTTATTTCCATAGCCATGAATTTGTTAGACGCTAATGAATAAGATGATTTTTTAATAATTTTACTATTGTTGTTTTGTATAATAAAGAAATAAAACAAACAAAAACTTGAAAAAGATAGATGGCTAGTTAGGTCGTGGTTAGGCCTATAAACACATTGATATGTCAACGGGTAGTATCGTAGTTTGTTTCTGAAAGTGAAATAACAAGATCATGAACTATACTTCAAATATACTCGTATGAGTGAGTGCGCATATATTTAATTCCTTCCATATTTAAATTACGCAAACGTTTTTATTTTTGTATGATTCATTTGCTTTGTCGTACAAATTACGAAGTTCGTGAATACTGCTTATTAACAAGAAACAAAATATCAATTTGTTCCTGTGAAACCGTCTTCAAAATGTTAACAACTCACAAACAGAAAAGACAGCTGACGGATGAAGCAAAGTTATACCTTGCTGCCATGTTTAATAGTTCTCTCTTGTGATAGGTCGAATTTGAAATTTACATTTGAATATATAAAATATAGTTATATTCCAAATCTAAATATCAAATTTCTAAATTTGTAAATCGTTCATAAACCATCGTATGCGTTTTAATTGAGTTTATATTTTAAAATCTAAATTATAAATTGTTGATTCATAAATTAAATTCATCATAAACCAGCCCTTAAAGATATTTTTATAAATTTTAGAATAAAGCAGGGTTCGAAAATATCATGATATTTATATAAACATTATATCATTCTGTGAAATATTTTATTATTAAATAAAAATACACACATTTCAGACGTAAACTTGTATTTAAAAACTAAATATGTACATAAACTTAATATATGATCTTGGATAATAATAGTACAAAATAATAGTAATTTATAACAGAGTTAAAAGAGGAATTTCTTCATCTGAAGAATCATTTATGACATCACTGTGACCTTCAGTTGAATCTGATGATTCCCATGCCCATTCGAGGTTGGTCTTCTTCTCGTTAGTCTTAGGGAGGTATAGCTCTCATGTGACGAAGCGAATTAGCCAATCAGAACTTGGGGAGAAACTGTCACATTGAAGGTCAGAAAGCTGGGCAGCTTTCCAAATTCAAGAGTACCGTAATTTAAGAGTGTAGTGTGTTTTCGAAGAATGAGTTTTGTTGGAGTAAAAAATTGAAATTGAAATTAAAATTTAAAAATTAACAAAACTACTTATAATTACAACATCAATGTCAAGCCCCCTTTAACAGTAAGATTATTAGTTTTGGAGCGATTTTGAGTAATTTCGTACTCTGTAGTAGAGTTTTAGAACGCAACCCTGAAGTTTGTTTTAGTAGCGTGTTCAGAGGTTATGAGTTTTGTTTTCATAGTTTCGCAGTTTTCATATTGAAGTTTTTTGTGCGTATTGAGTTATTTTATATTTCATAATTCAAAATGGCTGAAACTGATAATCTCGTATCTGAAGACGCCTTAAAAAGTATTTGCAAATTTTGTAAAAGAACAGCTGCAAGTAATACAATTAAATGTGATAATTGTGAAACAGTACTTCACAGATATTGTTGCGAAAAAAGAAATCTTCTCGTAGTAAATAACACAACCAAATGTTGTGAAGAAAAAACTGAAGATGTGAACAACGCTCCAAATACAGTAAGTGAGCAAAAATTAATTATTAACCAATTAAAAATGGAAATAATGTACCTTAAAGAGATTATTACGGAGAAAAATGTAATAATACAGGATAAGTGTGCAATAATTAATGACAAAGAACTCATTATTCAGTTGCTGTCAAATGAAAGCAATAAACCAAGGTCTAATAAAACAACTGAAAATATTATAAAATTAAATAAGAAACCATCAACTTCCCAAAAAAGTAATAACGATATAGACAGCAATAATTTAAATAACACGCCAAACGTCGATGACCTACAAATAAAACATAAAAATCCTAATTCCAAACCAAGACAGGCAACGGCATCTTTAATAAGTAATAATAATAATGTGAGCAATAGCGCGCCGATAACAACAGAAACTGAAACTACTGTTAGCAAAAACACAGAAAGCATGGACAATGTAAACAATACCCTAACCACAAATCCAATTATTCCAAAAGAAGATCAGGGAAAATGGAGTGATGTTGTGAGAAGGAAAAGAGCGAAAAAACAAATTTCAATTGTAGGTGATTCAAAATCTATATCAACCATTGAGACCGTACCGAAAAAAGCCTTTCTATATGTATCAAGGATGAAGCCAGGGACACAACCTCAAGATTTAATTACTTTTTTAAAAAAACAATTTCCAGAGGTAGATTGTGCAGAAATTACTTCCAAATATCCGGAGTATTATACGTCATTTAAAGTAATCTTGGATCTTAAAAACTTAGAAAAAGCTATGAGCCCTGACACATGGCCATATGGAACTTATGTAACTCGTTTTTTTTCAAAGGAAACCGCCCAAAGTCCAAACCCAGTGACAATCAGCAAACATCAAACAAATAAATTAATATTTAATATAAAAAGTACAAATCTTAGTAACATTTTCAATTGTGAAAAAATATTTAGTATTTTTCATCTAAATGTGCAATCTCTTAATAATAAAATTGATATGATTTCGATATTTGCTGACAAATATAATTTTGATGTATTTTGTTTTTCAGAACATTGGCTAAACGAATCTTGTATTAATACAGTCCATATTTTAGGATACAAACTTGCAAGTTGTTATTGTAGAAAAAATATGGGGCACGGTGGAGTATCCATTTTCATAAAAAATAATTTGGAGTATAAAGTCTTGAAACTACATAAATATTGTTTGGATTGGCATTCTGAATTCTGTGGTATAGCATTCAACAATAATGAAACTGCTGTTGTTACTGTATATAGAGCAGGTGAATTTGAATTATTTTTAACTCAATTAGAATCATTAATAGCATATTTATTTAAAAGTTTTCATAAAATAATTATTCTTGGAGATTTTAACGTAGACTTCAAAGTTAAGTCAAATAATTTATTAGAGCTTACTAATATACTAACTTCATTTGGTTTAAGAATCAAAATAAATGAATATACAAGAATAACTTCTCATTCTGCCACATGTATAGACAACATTTTAACAAACTTGGATAATGACACTTGCGAGGCCGGTGTTTATGATCCAGGTATCTCTGATCATGGAGGGCAATATATTATAATCCACACAAGGGAGAAATTACATGGCTCTACTTATAAAAGAATAATTACGAACTCAGGTTTGCAAAATATCAGAGTTGCAGTAGAGAACATTAACTGGAGTGATTATTATGATACTAACACTAACTACGATATTAATGTATTAACTAATAGATTATTAGCTATACTTAATAATCTAGTTGTTGAAAATTTTCCAGTTCGACAAATACAAACAACCAAGAACAAATCACCAATAAATTGGTTCACTGACTCTTTAAAGCGAACAAGGAATACTCTACATTTGATGAAAGATCTTTTTAACTGTACCAAAAATTCTGTGTACTTAAATGCATACAATAAAATACGAAAATTTTATAGAGAAAAAATAACTGAAAATAAGCGAATCGCTTCTCAACATTTTATAATGAATTCTACTAACAAATCGAAAGATTGTTGGAAATTGATTAACTCGGAGAGAAATAAAAATAATGATAAGAGTACTCATAATATAACTGCTAATCAATTTTGTAATTTTTTTGACTCATCTGCAGAATGTATAATTGAATCCTTACCACTATCTAAATATGATCAAAATACTTTACTTCGAAATATTAATTCAGTAAAAAATTCTTTATTTTTCTATCCCGCAAGTATAAATGAAATTTATTACACAATTATGAACTTAAATAATTCTTCTTGCCTAGATATTTATTTATTAAATAGTAAAATCATGAAATCTATTGCAGATTTAATTTCATATCCCCTTTGTGTTATTATAAATAAATGTTTTACAGAAGGAGTTTTTCCTGACGCTTTAAAGATTGCTAAAGTGATACCAATTTTTAAAAAAGGTGATATATCTGATCCTGGTAATTACCGCCCCATCTCAATACTTCCTATTTTAGGAAAAGTAATTGAAAAATTAATTAAAACAAGGCTTGTAAAATATCTGGATGCTAATAATATTTTAGATTCAAACCAATTTGGTTTCAGATCATCCCTTTCGACAACGCAAGCACTTGTACAAGTTGTCAAAGAAATAGTGTTCAATATGAATAAATGTGAACATACAGCTTTAGCGTTATGTGACCTAACTAAGGCCTTTGATTGTGTGTCTCATAGAATATTATTAGATAAGATACAAATGTATGGAATACGAGGAATAGCTCTAAATCTGTTTACATCTTATTTACAAAATAGACAACAATGTGTTTGCAATAATAATGAAAATTCTGATCTAGTTACAATAAAATATGGGGTACCTCAAGGCTCAGTACTGGGACCCATACTTTTTATACTGTATATAAATGACCTGAGTATTTTCCTACAACCTAGAAAATGTGTTTTATTTGCAGATGACACAACTCTCATTGCTACAAATAATAATATAAATGCACTGCATAATCAAATTAAAGAGACAACAATTGATGTGGAGCATTGGTTTACAGCTAATAATCTAAAATTAAATATAGATAAAACTCAAAAACTAATAATTTCACATATCAGAGGTCTTGGAAGTGGACACTCGGTGAAACTCCTTGGTGTACATATAGATGAGAATGTTGATTGGTCTGTACATGTGGACAGAGTGTGCAATATTCTTCTTACAGTCATCTACTTATTCAGAAGACTAAAGCATAGTTGTGATTTTGATGTATTAAAAACTGTTTATTTTTCTTTATTTCATAGCCACATCAATTATGCTATTATTCTCTGGGGTAATTCAGTACATGCATTAAAAGTATTTAAATTACAGAAAAAAGTTATTAGATTACTACACAATGTTTCAATTAGAGAACCTTGTAGAAATTTATTTATTACATCAAAAATTCTATCTTTGCCATGTTTATATATTTATGCCACACTTGTTGAAATTCATACTAATCTGTCTCACTATACAAAAAACTGTGATATACACAATTACAACACAAGATCAGCAGATTTATTGCGGAATGCCAAGCATAATACTATTAATATTAAGAGGAACTCGATAGATATAAATTTATATAATCACTTACATCATTCTTTAAAAACTTTAAATATTACACAATTTAAAAGAAAAATAAAGTCTTATCTGCTTAACCATTGTTTTTATAGTGTGAAAGAGTATATGGATACTCCACCTTTCGAAAATTCATAGCTGTGAACAATATTTATTACTCTATGTATCAATATATGTAATCTTCTTTTTTTTGACTATCCTTTATTGTGCATTTATGTATGAACTCTGGGCAATAAATTTATTATTATTATTATTATTATTATTTTTTTGCCAAACTGAAAACAAAACGCATAATACGCTATAAACCAAAACAAACTTCAAATCTCCGCCCTTCAATCTGACAGTTTCTCCCCAAGTTCGGATTGGCTAATTCGCTTCGTCACGTGAGTGTCCGCAAGCTATTAAGCGATCTGCTCATGTGTGATATTTTCGAAAGAATCCAGATTTATTCAGAATAAAATAAATGAATATATAGTGATATATATCAAGCTATAAATATCATGATATATATCCTCCGAACTCTGGAATAAAGGTCTTTACATAGTCGATGTATTGATAATCTACAATGTGGAGGATATTCTACCTATTGTACCTTACAATTACAATTATGTCGGTTTGTCAATCCACAATCGGTATGGTATGAGATAGCCTACATCTAGCAGTACTCTCTATCATTAAAACTGCAGTAACTGAACTCATAACTACAATTTAGCGTCAAGTTTATAATTCCATAAAAAATCACCAGACAAGCGCATAAATTCGAATATCCGTCTGATTTGCACGCAACGAGATTGCAGGAAATTTACACTTCCTTTCTTCATGTTCTATTTAATGCGGTTTCCTTCGTCTGCAACTTTATCCTCGCCAATTTACATTCTGCTGTCGAAGAATGAAGTTACAAGGATGAATATTTAGGGTGACACGGAAAATGAAGGTCAAAAATGTTAAGAAGTATTATGAATTGTAATATAATCGAATGAATATGAATATAGGAACCAGGAACTGAATGAAAAGTAACACTGTCAATCATTCTCCGGATGTAAAGAGTATTCTAAATTTATTTATAGAACACATCAATTTTGGCTTCTCAAAGAAACGTAAAGAAGGTCAAGGATTTTAATTATAAATATATGCATGTAAGGCTGACACATGTATTATAATTTAAAAACGATTTATCAAAACAAAATGTCATTTTGTTTATTATAATATTTATTAAACAATCACACGAAAGTTTATTATAGCCATTAATTATGCGTTTTTAAAACAAGAAAGATAGATTCCTTGTTTGCATGCATAGAAAATAATTCAACATTACTCATTTACATATGTTTATATCTCAGTTATATAGCATTTATTTTTATAAAACCGAAATTTCGGTATATATTACAACATACATTTTCTGCACAAATTAAATCCGATTTCACCACCGATTCCTAAACCATTGCCTAGCAAGGAATTTCCTAAATTTAAGAACTGATACTTATCCATTTTGGATTTCACCAAACAAAGCAATGCCCAGCTAGGAATTACTTACGCAGGCATCGGATTATTTATTTTGTGATATTATATTTGCACACTGGAAATAAATAAATAATTTTTATAATTTATGAGATTTGTCAATTATATTTGTCAACATTGACATTGGAAATTATGTGCAGATATTATTACGTTAAGGTATACAAAATAATGAAATTTTTAAAGAAATTTTCTTTACATATATTTATAAATTTGTAGGTATTACAGAAGTGGAAAATATAAATGAAACAAAGATGAAAATAAGAAAAAAAATGTAAATGGCAAAATAATAATTACATAGAAACTGAATCCTATGAGTTCAAGTAAATATTTAAAATATGATAACAGGAACGCCTATTTATGATATTTGGCTATGGCATTTTTCAATAAATTATGAATTTAATTATATGTGAATATCCATTGTAATTTCCCATAATATAAAATAAAGAATAAAACGATATATCTATGTAGTTACTAATTAATTTTATATCATATAAACTCGATAAAATTCTGTTTTCTAATGAAATGGACATCTTTTCCAAACTATTTTTCGTCACAGAATTCAAAACAATTTGTTCTTTCTTTTCTATCTTGTGCATGTCTTTCTATTTCTTCGTTATAACTATCAAAATATTCAATAAAATTGTGTAATTTTCATTTTGAAGTGTCAGCTGTCAAACGTTAGGAAATGCTTAGCGATTTGGGCATCGGAAAATAGATGTGGTGCACAACGGGTACATAGGCATTACTTAAATTTTAGGAATCGGTTGTGAAATCGGCCATTAATGTTATATAAAAGGTTTACAGTCAGAAAATAATGAACATTACTGTTCTAGGAATTGCGTTATTATTAATTCCATTTCTGAAAAATGATCCCTGTGGTGCACTCTCCACACGACGTATAAGAGTCCGTGAGGTGACGCCCAGACGGCAAAATATATCGTCATCATATATCCCGATAGGATAGCATCCTTTCATTTAACTATACTATATATCTAACGAGATATTTGTATTGCTCTATTTATATTTACAATATGTATAACTAATTTCTATTTAGTTTACATAAATATAAATGCAATGCTGTATATTACCAATGAAACTGATTAAGATATCCAAATTTATAGTTGACAGATTAATGTTTTCTAATGAAATATTTGCCTGTGAAGTGTTATAACTGTACTATTATTTATCATATGAACCATATTGAGATACTTGCTGTCACACCAGTTTGTATCGTATCTCGAATGGCATTTTCTTTAATATATTATTGCAATTCTATAAAAAGCACACGTCTAGATCGAATCAATTATACAGCATCTGTGAAAAGCAACGGATATTTCAGCTTAAAGCGTGAAACACGATCGGTTTCATTGTACAGAGATCGTTAACATATCAAAACTCACCTACTTACATTATACTTCAAATTATTTATTGATACTGTTACTGCACCACAAGCATATCATACATACGTTTTTCGTTTTCTAATGGTGTAAATTGACTTGACACTTGACAGAAATTAGATACAACAAGATTTATTTTCATGGATATCATTTTAATGATTTTTATTTGGATAAAAAATCATAAATGTACATATATAAGTGTAGGCGAAAATGTAAATTGTGCCGAAATTTCCATGTATGAAATAAGACTGGATTTTAATTTACAATTCTTTAGGTCACTTATTCATGTTCTTCTAAGGGTGTACTCATTTTTTAACGCCGTTTGATTTCGAGTTATATTGTCAAAAATTTTTTTTTTCTCTTTCCGTCAATGTAAAATTTAGCAGTTTGTTTCAAATGACAAAAATGCATTAATATTAAATATATAGGGTGAAAATAATGGTTGACAAACCAAGCTATGTTTTTTTATAAACGATCATTCAAAACAGATTTCTTAATAGGAGCAACTTTTGTCTAATTTGAAGCACCAAAATATAATATTATGACCTACTTTTTATTTCAATCATTTTAAAAATGCATTTTCAATAGCTGCTAAAAATTCAATTACCTCAATATTTTGTCGCGTGCACAAACGTGGAATTGTCATTCGTCGAAAAGTCGAAATTCAAAAAATACTATAACGTGAATAGTTGAACATTTTTGTTTTGTTTTCGATAATATGCATTAGATGGCGAAGATATTTTTAAAAATAACGCATGGCAATGAGTCACTAGACAGAGGTAAAAATGTAAACATTATTTTCTGTAACAAAAAAAAAAACCATTCGGCTTTTTTTATAAAAAAAAAAACACTTAAAATTTAAAATAATACATAAAAAACAATAAAACCCAGATTAGCTATGTATGCAAAATCACATACTTATTAGGATTTTTCTATTTATATTCAACAAGAAATGGATTAACATAAATTAGAAGTTAAATGTCGTATTTTTGCATTAGAATAAAATACCATTTATAACGTCATATTAATTTAAAATGCATAATTAATGCGAAAAATTATAACATTAAGTTTATAATAAGTATCTAATAAAGCAAAAAAAAACAATTATTCAAAAAAAAAACCCTGCGTTTTTGCCAATCTTGATTTATTTTTATTAAAAAATGCAAAAATTTAAATATCCTCATGTTGGTTTTTTACTTATAGGTACTTCTTTTATTTGAATTTATATTAATTTTAACTTGCACCAAAGGAGATACTGCTATATTTGAAAATTGGAAATAATTTTTAAGTTTGACACCAATAGGTTTCGAACTCTGGCCATTCGATTCGACCTTTTTTATTAATCCATAAATAGTAGTACCTATTACATTATTCATGACAATATGCAGCGTATTGCGTGTTACATGATCACTGGATAATATTTTCTATGAATTTTTCTCCAATATATCAAACCTTCGTTCAGCAGATGAGAATATATGGTGCTATTACTTCATAATTTATCTTAGACCGTGTTGAAACCACACTTATGCATCTGTTATTTGTTTTTATTCTAGAGCATCATCTCACATGAATATAAATCACCCGGAATGCAAATTTACGTAACCCCACTTTTCATTTTTTATCATCCACGTGTTCAAGCATAAGCTCTCGTCACGTGATACACGTGCAAGATCAAGGTCAAATTGTTGCGGGTATTTTTAGTCGAGCATGTTTCCATATTTATACAAACCGCCTTTAAAGAGAGTATAAACACAAACAGTAAACGGATCTAGTATGCTCTGCAAGTTGTAAGGAGAAATCAGAATTTCAAACATTTGCTGCTCCTTAAACATATGGTGACTTTATGGCTATGTCAGGTGAACGCAACTACTTGGAAATAAATAATAAGCTACATATTTTCTGTATCTCCTTTTAGAGATAACTTTATAAAGTCAGACGTGCTTTGTTTTTGGAATGGAAACATTTTACAAATACAATAGAATAAAATCTTTTATTAATGGGGGATTCCACCATTTTTTTTTTTTTCTGAAAATATTAGGAAAACTAAGACCATTGATGAAAATCTGGCGAAAAAATCCTATTAATAAGCGAGTTATGGTCTCACGAATTTTGAAAAGATTGACGTGACGTCACGCTTATGTGTTTTTTTATCAAACTGTTTTCATCATGAACCTAAATGTTCTTATATATGCTATTTTAAGTTATATTTACATAAAGTAAATGAATATTATAACACTGTATAAGTCTACATACTTTATAATTACAGGTGTATTTAAATTATTAAGTTTAATGCAAGAAATTTATGTTAAAATAAAAACTGTTTGAAAACTGCAGTACAGGAATGTTAGCCCCTCCTTTCGAATTTGAATTTCTTAACTTCCATTGGTAGTAATCCCCATCTCCTAACACGCTATTTGTAATGCATGTATAGGCGGTCTTTCGGTCGCCAATCAAAATATTATATATAGATTTCATATTAGTGTCGAAGCGCTATAACAAAAAACCCCTTATTTCCGAAATATCTCAATTATACCATTTCATTTTTTTTTTTTTTTATTAATATTCGTTATTCAGCATATACATTCGTATTTTTTTACTATTTTCCTTTAATTCGATTGAGCTGGAATCCCCTATTATGTACTATACTAACCATAATTAATATCTACTAACTTAGAAATCATTTTTTATTCTGATTGTGACGTAATCACACGCTTTGCATTTACTTTGAACACCGATTTCATCCGGCTCAAAAGCCTAATATTTGGAGTTATTAATTTTGTTTTAAAAAGTGCACTCTATACACGGTTCCAGGATAACTTGTACAACATGGGGATCTCGAGAACTATAAGAGATACGAAGTCGGTTAAATTAGACAAAAGTTGTCTCATTAGGAGGCCGTTTTAGCGGTGTATCGTTAATTGAGAAAATGTAAATTTTGCAATTTTATGTTTTTGAGAATAACTTCCAAAAGTGAAATAATTCTGTATTACGTATACTTAGGCCCGGAATTTTCATCTCCGGTTAAACAGCTTGTTAATTTAATTGTCAATTAAAAGAAAAACAGCATCGATATCATAGCCTAAATTGTAAAAATTACACATGTGTCAATTTTACAAAGCCACATTTTTCTTATAACCAATAGTTAACTTAACCTGCAGTTTAACCAAAAAAAGAAAATATATCGGGCCTTAATCAAGTAATATGAACGTTAGGTATGTGTTTTAAATATATTCTCTTAACGAGAACTAATAATTCACTATTTCTAGTAGACGATGACATTTTATGATTTAAGAGTTCATTTGCTCTTATAATTAAAGTAAACTCGAGTAAAATGAATTTCAACCTGAAAACCCACATACATTTTATTCAAATTAAACTAGTTTTGTAGTTTCATTTGCAGATTTGTGTGAAATAAATGATGAAGTTCATATTCCCGACGTCGTAACACGAACATATCGTCTCTGAAATATCATTTAATTAACTCCGCTTTCATTTCTAGTTTTGTTTAACAAGAGAGCTGCATGTTTCAGTCACTTCTACTGTAGATCGATGTTCAACACGCTTTATGAAATTAAAGCAGCCAGAAATGTGAAATGAATAGATTTTATGACGGGTTTGCCTTACAAGGATTAAGGACGTAAAAAGAAGAAATACGTTCTTGGGTTTCAAATATAATGGCTATGTAATTGTAAAGCTTATCAAAATTTATTACAGGAAATATTGCTTTGTGTTTTTCTACATAAATATCATGTACAAATGAACTTGAATATACCTTATATAATTTATAGGCTGATAACATGTACGAAGCTACGAAGGTATTATATATTATTATATCAAAAACTAAAACATAGTTATACACACCGTGACTATGACTAAACGTCGTTTATTTCATTGTTTCAGGAAGCTATTCTTTAGCTTCATTTATTTCTATAAAGTCTATGACCTGTATTACGAGCGCACTTTTTATAGTAAACGCGCTTTTATGGAGCACACTCCTCGTAAGAATAGAATATAAAAATGCGCGCCATAAAAGCCCTTTTATTATAAAAGTGCGCTCGAAATACGGGCCTATGTTCCCCCTTTTATATTGCCATAATGAACAAATATGTGCTTTTTAGTAAAAGCAGATAATGTCATATTTTCAAAATATTTTAGATGCCCGTTTTATTTGTTAATCATAATTGGAGAATCTGGTATTAAAAGTGACAGAATATTTATTATTTTGATTCTCCTTTAAAAAAATTATACTGATCTTGTTTGTGATAAACTAGAGTTAGCAAAACTTCAATTAAAATTAAAATTCAATATCATATAAATTAGTCACCTCCATTGCCAAAGTTGATCTTAGGTTAAGTGCACCTTAAGCCACAGAAATCTGAGGCTTAAAATAGTACCTTAAGCATAACTTAGCAAACGGTGCACTATATTTTTAAAATTTAAGTTCTATTTAATGTTAAATTATACTTAAGTGGACGCGGTGCAAACCAAACGGTCATTACAAGCGTTAATTTCAGCGTCAAACTTTTAAAACACTGTCTACAGTTGAAAAACAGAATACAGCAGTGTGAAATTTTGAATAATATAAATACTATATACTATAATAATCACTGAAACTGAGACATCATACCGTTATAGTGCGAATATATTTTAATAAAATTATGAAAAGTTTTATATTTTAGTAAAATAAAATACTGGTGTTATTTTTAACTCCATATTAATAATATATTCATATATCTCTAATTTGATTAAGTAAAATAATACAACCTTTTAGTTTAAGTTCTGTATTCGAACCCAAAGTAGTATTATTCTAATTATTATTATGAGTTCTGAAAGTTTTTTTTTTCTAATATTTTATCAAATTACTTTAAAATACAAATCTTTGGATTTGAATACTCCATAGCCTACTGATTGTGGCAACTTTGTAGCAATAGAAAATTTGAGTATATGACAACAAATTATGGCCGTTTGCACCGATGTAATCTTAAGTTCTCCTTTGTTAAGTTTTACTTAAAGTTACGGTCCACCATAATTTTATTTTGTTGCACATGTAAATTTTAAGTTCTACTTAGTTAAGAATAGGATTTGGTTAACAAGTCAACGTTTCTGATTTAGGTAGTACTGGAAGGCAGTTAGTTTGACATTTCATTGGAATTTTTTTAACAGTTTAGTATTGAAAACTAGCGAAAACTCGGCTACGCCGAGTATTCCCTAGGGCTCCGCCGATAGTGTTTTTTGATAGTATTACGTACGTCCAATCCGTCTAGAAACAATTTAAATGTAAAGTGCTAACGCTATGAGTCTTTCAAAATATTTTTTCACGCCCACCCAAACAGCCCACGCAACCTGCCCACCCAAACTGCTCACGCAACCTGCCCACGCAATATGCCCACCCAAAATGCCCACGCAACCTGCCCACCCAAAATGCCCACGTAACCTGCCCTCGTAACTTGCCCACCCAAAATGCCCACGGAACCAGCCCACCCAAACTGCCCACGCAACCTGCCCACCCAAAATGCCCACTAAAACTACCCACGCAACCTGTTTTGACATTTCTGTATGACAGCACTTGATGTTACCTTTCATTTGATACCAAACACGACATGGTTCTGACAACTTTAAGCAAAAAACAAAAGCCGATCGAGCTGTCAAATTTTTGACATTTTGCATGACAGCCCTTGACGTTACCTTTCATTTATTACCAAACACGATATGATTCTGACAACTTTATGCAAAAAACAAAAGCCGATCAAGCTCTTAAATTTTTGACATTTCTGCATGACAGCCCTTGACTTTACCTTTCATTTGTTACCAAACACGGCATGGTTCTGACAACTTTAAGCAAAAAACAAAAGCCGATCAAGCTCTCAAATTTTTGACATTTCTGCATGATAGCACTTGATGTTACCTTTCATTTGCTACCAAACACGACATGGTTCTGACATTTTTTTGAAAACACAAAAGCCGATCGAGCTGTCAAATTTTTGACATTTCTGCATAGCAGCCCGTGACGAACCCTCTCATTTGATACCAAACACGACATGGTTCTATTAACTTTATTCAAAAAACAAAAGCCGATCGAGCTGTCAAAATTTTGACATTTCTGCATAGCAGCCCGTGACGAACCCTCTCATTTGATACCAAACACGACATGGTTCTATTAACTTTATGCAAAAAACAAAAGCCGATCGAGCTGTCAAATTTTTGACATTTCTGCATAACAGCCCTTGACGTTACCTTTCATTTGATACCAATTACGACATGGTTCTGATAACTTTAAGCAAAAAACAAAAGCCGATCGAGCTGCCAAATTTTTCACATTTCTGCAAGACAGCCCTTGGGGTTACCTTTCATTTGATACCAAACACGACATGATTCTAACAACTTTAAGCAAAAAAACAAAAGCCGACCGAGCTATCAAATATTTGACATTTCTGCATGACAGCCATTGACGATACCTCTCATTTGATACCAAACTCGACATGATTCTAACAACTTGAAAGCAAAAAACAAAAGCCGATGGAGCTGTCAAATTTTTGACATTTCTGCATAGCAGCCCTTGACGAACCCTCTCATTTGATACCAAACACGACATGGTTCTATTAACTTGAAACAAAAAACAAAAGTCGATCGAGCTGTCAAATTTTTGACATTTCTGCATGACAGCCCTTGACGTTACCTTTCATTTGATACCAAACACGACATGGTTCTGACAACTTTAAACAAAAAACAAAAGACGATGGGGCTTTGAAATTCCTGACATTGGAATATTTGTTTTTTACTTAGTTATTTATGGGATGTTTGGCAACACTTTGGAAATGTACATGAATCACGGACATCAACCTTCAAAAAGTTTAATTTTTAAATATAATGTTTTAGGTCTTTTAAACTACTATGGAATAACCGCCCATTGCCATAATGTATGTTTATGAATTTAACTTTTTTCAAAATGTCCTTATTCTATAAATAATTCCATTTAAATGTTCTGATTGACATGTCAAAGAAATGTTTTTCGTCTTAAATTTTTCAAAGAAGACTAAATTTTTGATTTCAAAATTGTTTCAAAAAGCCAAAATACGACCTTTAAAAATGTTTTACACAAAAACTATGCACCGTACAGAAAAATGACCTATTACCAGGAAATCAAGTTGAGTTATTCTCTACATCCCAGAAAATTTTTCATTAAAATCACTCGCACCGTTTAAGCTGTAGAGACGAATAAAATTTCCCCGATCGTCGTGATGAATTCAATATAGATAGTGAATCTATCCGTTTAGAATAAAAGATTTTCAGAGTTTATTATTATTAATGCTTGTTTTATAAATGATTAATTTAAAAAAGAATAAATATTACAAATAAATGAGAGCAGGCGGTGTGGTTATATATTGTAACTAAGGCGCCACCATAGGCAAAGGGATGCACTTTCTAGAACTATGTAATAAAATTTGTGCACTTTGGTAGGTGTACGCTAGCGCAAAGTACTCATAATTGGAGAATCTGGTATTAAAAGTGACAGATCGTTTAATATTTGGATTATCCTTTAAAGAAATCATACCGATCTTGCTTGCGATAAACTAGAGTTAGTAAAACTTAGATTAAAATTCATCATCATAGAAATCAATCACATCCATTGTCAAAGTTGATCTTAAAGGTTAAGTGCACCTTACGTATAACTTAGCCAACGGTGCAATACATTTTTAAAATTTAAGTTCTACGTTAATAAAATTAACAAATAAGTTCGTAGCACAAGTAATAAGAACAACATCAACATAGTGATTTACTTGATAAAGTTTGGCTAAGTTTGGCTACAGAACATTAAGAACTAGTCTAAAATATGTCCCCTGTTAATAATAATAATTGCAGTACTCACCCTAAGATGACTAGCTCGCCGTATTTAACGAGTTTCGGTTTATCACTAGACGGCGGGTCCTCTTCAAGGATAGGCGACTCTGTACCGCGCTCTGTACCATCCGTCCTGAAAACATACACTCTACATTAGACCACATATATCAGCATGTCAAAAACATAAGCATTTACTTCTTCAACAACAACTTTTTTTTCCTAACGGGCACTAGAATAGTGCGATGGACATCAGCCATTGAACCGCACCACGCAATGTTCAGAATGAAACTGATAAGTAGGTATATTAAGACGGTTCCTGTTCTAGATCATGTTAAGTTTAGTTATACGGTGTTCTATACTGTGCTCGACTATACGTTAAGAGAGGAACTTGTAATGTTTAGAATACACTCGACAATATGACAGGAAGTAAATGGGTGAATAGCGTTGGTACAGAAATACATATATGTATGGAGGAATATACTTATGCGTTTATTTCAAAAACGACAGCAGTATGACGTTAAATTATTTATAATAAGAAACAAATGAAACCAAATATATTTCGTATTACATTTTTTACCTTCCGTCACCTTTAGGTAAGGAAGGTATTGTCTTTGGTCAAAAAATTCGGTAGTGAGTTTTTAATGAATAAGCACGTTTTAGGGTCCCTACAATACGAATATACAATTTTTAAGATGATATCTGTATGTATGTATGTATGTATGTGTGTGTGTGTGTGTGTGTGTGTGTGTGTGTGTGTGTGTGTGTGTGTGTCCGTGTGTGACAAATTTTTCTCCGACGATAACTCCAATACTACAATTCTAAAAATTATAATTCTTTCGTATTCCTCTTCTGTACAACCATATGAAGAGTTGATTAGATTTTGGTTATAAATGATCCACCAGAAGTACCCTAATTTGAAGTTTTTAATAGTTTTTCTTAAGAAAACGCAGTTAAATATTATTTTTTGACATTTTATTATAATACATATTAAAGAAAATACTCTTCTCTATACGGTTTGATTATACATTTTCCTTCATATTCAATAGCTGTAGATTTAAAGCGTTATAAAGAAAATAATTTTCAAAAATTAGTCAGCTTTGCAAATTATCATGGATACAGCTGATAATTAAAAAAAAATTTAATTGACAGATGTCAGTTGCAAGTGCAAAACCAAATATGGAAAGTATAGGATCTAAAATTGGTATGTTATAGTGTTCCTCGCAAGTGACGTGCAGAGAAAGGCCAAAGAGAAGATGGAAGGACTGTATCGCAGAAGACTTGAGAAAGGAAGGAATGTGTGAAGAAGATGCGTTGGACAGGAATGAGAGAAGAGGAAACAGCGACCCGTAATAAAATAGGGGAAAGCTGAAAAATAAATGAAGGAAGCGTCAAGTGCATTTTACTTAGTGTACGTTTATGTTATAATTTTATTGGATTTATAGAAAATAGTATGTGTTCGTGTTCGATTTTACATGATATTATATAGAATATGTTCCAAGGACCTTTTGGTATGGGATTTGTACAAAATACATCGAATTGACGGAAGGTCTTGTGCTGGCCACAACAGATTTTTTTCTAATTCAATGTGTTCTATCACTGTGTACGAGATATTGTTAATAAAACAATACATAGTAATTCTAGGGCCGGATTTAGGGAAAAATGTAATATAGAATTTATTTAATGTAAATCCGATCCCGGTTATAGCACTTAAAACCCAAATATATTCTGTCTCATTGAAACCCAAAGG
This sequence comes from Ophonus ardosiacus, assembly GCA_943142095.1. Taxonomy (NCBI): domain Eukaryota; kingdom Metazoa; phylum Arthropoda; class Insecta; order Coleoptera; family Carabidae; genus Ophonus; species Ophonus ardosiacus. The sequence continues at coordinate 43,101,436 of OW964832.1, read as the reverse complement.
ATCGCAATAACAGTTTAAACATCCGTATACTATAAAAATACAAAGGAACATTTTAGTGCGGTGTACCGCAAATTGCCTTAGGTTTGTCACAGTACTTGCACTTCCCAGGGTTGGATTAAAGGAAAAATTAAATGCGTTATGAGACAATTCACTTATGAAATCCATAATCCTACCCAGAGATGCAAAGATTTTTATTATAAAAATAAGAAATTATTATTGTTGTATTACTATGGTTAGAATTTAAGTACATTAGCCTGGATTAACCTAGCCAGTTTTGAGTGTCAATTACGAGGGTGGTTTGACGGAAGAGTGACTTTTCAATAAAAATAAGTTATTTTACTTTTACAAGTATTTCATTTTCGACATTATCCTTTTTCAATTGTACACACTTAGCCCATCGAGTTTCCAATTTTTTCAAAGCATCCAAAAAGTAATCTTTCGGCAACTCTTCAAAATATGCATTTTTCTCGGATATCCCCTCTTCATTGGTGTGAAATCTCTTTCCACCGAGCCATCTTTTTAAATTTGGAAATAAGAAGAAATCACTGAGATCCAGATTTGGTGAAAATGGCGGATGAAGTAGCACTTCGTAACGCAATTAGAATAATGTTGTTGTAGCAACAGCGGCCGAATGAGAAGGCGCATTATCGTAATGGAACAACCCTTTTTCTTCAACAAATGAGGTCGTTTTCTCTTTAGTTCGGCATCAAAACGTGTCAACAAATCAGCATAATATTGGCCAGCAATCGTTTTTCCTTTTTGTAAACAATCAATAAAGATCACACCTTTGTGATCCCAAAATACTGTAGCCATGACCGAAAAAACTGTTTTTGCTTTCTTAGGAGCACTTTCCTCAAGAGAAATCCATTGTTTCGACTGCATTTTAGTTTCTGACGTATAATGGTGTATCACGTTTCATTTATGTACTGTGACATTTCGGCGGAAAAATTCCTTTGGATTACGTTTGAAAGTAACCGAACATTCTTCTGAATTTTTAATGCGAGCGCGCATTTGATCTGAATTAAGTAGCCGCGGCACCCATCTCGCGGATAGCTTTTTTATATGTAAACGTTCATATAAAATATTGCATACCCGTTCGGTTGAAATGTTGACTTCATTAGCTATCTCACATACTTTTAATCGACGATCGCTAATTACTAGGGCATGGATTTTATTAACCATTTCTCGAGTAGTTACAGTAAATGACGATCCAAGACGTTCTGCATCATCTGTGCTCATATGGCCACTTTTAAAAGCAGAAAACTACTTACAAATCATTCCATGGGACGCAATACATTCGGAATAATATTTAGGTATTTTTTCCTGGGTTTCTTTATTTGTTTTTCCACATAAAATATAATGTTTAATTAACATTTAAAATTATTTTTTCTCCATATTTACAGAACAACAAAAACAGTTTTCTTTAGATTAGTATAAAACATAAACTATCTGTCAGATTTGTGTGAAATTTTAACAGTAGACATCAGAAACACGGTGGAAGCCAGCAATATAATCATCGTAGTGAAAGTGTTGCCAACCTTTTCGATATATTTAAAAAATTGTTAAAGTTTCCAAACTAAATTAGCAACTAATCCGGATTAAATTTTCCCCTACTGTTTGATACTCCATATAAAATACATTATAAGAAAAACTTAGTTTTGATACTTCTCTATTGTTTAATCCATTTCTGAGTTAGAACCCAAAAATGAGTGGAGATACGAGACTGGCATTTCGCTATTCGATTCTATGGATAAAATTACATAAGTGTAGCAATTGTCAAATTTTTTATTAGTTTAGTTAGCAAAGACAAGAAACTGAAATCCCTGAAAGTCGCAAAAAACCCAAGAAATTTTTAAAAAATGATATTCACAGACGAATGACAAACAATATGGTTTACATATTTAGATACTCTTCAATGTCAAATTAAATAATCTTTCTAACCGTATCAAAAACTAGTCTTACGGGACAGAGGATAAAAAAAAACTGTTTTTCCGATGACTACTACGAAAAGTACATAAATTCACACGGTAAACTATTACTGAAAGTCATTGCACATCTCTAGCCATGCTATGTGTGATATGAAAGCTCGCTAGCCAATCAGTTGCGTCCGTAACTGTGTGATATGTTTTTATCACACGCTGCGATAACTGAACGAACTAACCTAAAAGTTTGTATTTAAAAATTTGACAGTTGCAGATAATTTGCTGAATTTACATAGATTAAGAAGGTTGGACCCTGATTTATCAGATTTTAACATATTTTTTAGTGAATTCTGATAGCAATGATTTTAACATATGTTTTAATATTTTCATGTAAATTTTATATTGTTTTTTTTTGTGGTCGTCGAAAAAGTATCGTGTACAACACGTGCTAAAAGGGTATTTCACAATTGTGTGATTAAACCACTCGCCTTCGACTCGTGGCTCAAATTTCACACTCATGTGGAATATCCACTTATAATTATTTGAGTATACGTGAAGATATATAATTTAAATCAAATATAATAATAAAATACCTTTCTTCACAAATTATTTTTTATTTCAATATGTACATTTCGATTGCAATGCAATCATCGTCAGTTGTACTTCAATAATATAATATTATATTGCATTGCAATCGAAATGTACATATTGAAATAAAAAATAATTTGTGAAGAAAGGTATTTTATTATTATATTTGGAATATCCACCTTTTAGCACTAGTTATACAATATACTATTTTAAACAGTTAAATGTCCATGCTTTCAGTGTTCACTCAGTATATTGTACAAGTACCTGCTACTGTAATTTTTTTAAATTCATCTAAATTTGTTTGACTTAAGACATACAAATGATTAGTATATGTAATATGATATTGCGTATACCTGTATATTAAACTATTAAAATGCAATTTGCATGCAAAAAAAGAAAAGTTCTATTTCACATCATTTATAAATTAGTTTCCTGTTTTATGTAAGATCTTTATTTAAACAAAAAAAAAAAATGTTCCACGTAGGTGCATGATTTAATGAACTTTTTTTAAAATACAAATTTGTATATTTGCATACTAACATATAACTTAACGGTATAGATATATCAACATTTTTTGTTTTAAAATAGGTCCAAAAAAATGGTAATAATTCTGATGACATATTTTTTATTTTTAAAATATAACTCCTTTAATTCTTATGATAAAAACTAAATATATATTTCTAACTTTCAGTAATACCAAAACAACTCATAGATTCCATAATATTCACTCAACTAGTGTTACACAAATATTTTCCCTACGTGAAAATAAACATGTACACATTATTCCTGATTGATTATCCAAATAATCTGGTTAACCTCTATCCTGCTAACTTCAAACAACTGCATGTGCAGTGAATTTTCCACCTCATCGCATTGAAAACAGACGAAAAACAAACGCACGATTCGATTGCTATTGCCATGGCTCCGTACCATCTGAACATCAACATCAATAAATACACCTCTACCGGGAACAGATGGAAGAGAATTTTGTGAGTGCAACCAACCGGAGTGCTAGGAAAAATGTGACAGAAAAGGAGTAGCACGTAAACAGGATTTCAACACTGATAGAAGCAAGATTACTGTTTGCGCTTTTAACAGCAGGGAGGAAGGTATCAAGCAGTGGCGTTTTCTCCACGCAAGCAAGGCAAGCAGTGCTTGCCTTTATATTTTGTTACTTTCAATATATTTTTACAATTATATTTATATATTTAGAACTTTAATATATCAAAATTTAAAAGCAAAGACACAAATGTATTTGCTGTTGCCTACCGCACCGTTAATCTAATTCTATCACTGGGATTTGGGATACGTACTATTACGATCTTACCATGTTGTACAAAACGTGCTGGTAAGCAGAACTTCGAGTGCTTACACCGCCTATACCTACACTATACCGAACATTGCCGAACATGTAGCCTTCTATACTGAAAATATTTCGCTGTTTAGGTTCATCTGCAAGCAGTTTTTATATTGCTTCCATGAACAAAATTTAAGTGAAATAGATAGTAAATGTTAAAATAGGATACGAATAAAAGTAAAATTTATTTATAATGTATCTATATTTTATATTTCTACATTTATTTTGTTTCAATTAAATTTTGAAAATAATAATACTCCTTATATTTTTTATACAGAATGGATAACATTTGTGCAATAATAATAAAAAAATTACAAGAAAAGCCATTTGGCAATTTTGAAGAAAAAAAACCTTTTTTGCAAATGGCAGACCAGTTCCTCCTATGAAGTTATTAACAACAACTGTTAAACATATAACAAGGCATTTTAATACCGATTTATATGACAAACATACTATACATACGCAATATCACGTCAAGTCTATGATCTGATAATTTTTGTTTTTTGCACATGAAAGGGGAAAAACATGCATTTGCACATCCCTTCGAAACATATAAGTCAATTATAAGGCATTTGACCTTGACTGAAAAAAAAAAAAAAAAAAAACGCCTGCGGCGCATTTTTTTTTATACCTTACCTACGCCATTGTTGCTTGCCTTCTTATAAAATGCACGAGACACCGCTGGTATCAAGCCAGCTTAAAGTTACTAATTAAACAGAATTATTTATTAGTGTACACATGGATGAATTTTTAAATAAATGTTGGCTTATTTTCAAAATATTTGGAGATACGAAAATTTTCAATTATTTTGGTTATTAAATACATTAAGGACACACACACTTTTAACATTTTTACGATGATACAGTTGAAGAATTCCTGGGGACCATTCCATGCACAACCCCATGATTAGTCTCTTAATTTTAACTTAAATAACACTTAGAGGAATATATTTTCATAAATTCATTTTTGAAATTTATAAGATGTAAATATTACTTGTAAATTTAATTTAATATCTACTATAGTACATGTATAGGGCGTAAATCGAAAGCGGGACATAGACGTTTAACATGGGAAATCAGTTTTTTTTCTGCGCAAACGTTACCTTATTGTTTTATGAAGAAATACTTCAAATAAAAGTTATAGATACTTATATTTTGAATCTAAATCATGTTAAACGATTAGTCTAGCTCATTATATAAACAAAATAATTAATTAATTGGAATATCCTTTGGGCACCTTCATGGGATTCGAAGTCGAATGATTTCAGGTCTTAATGTTCCATATATTTATTTTGAAAGTGTACAAAATTATATTTCAACGTTTTGAGCAAAAAATTAGCCCATCTTCAGCAAATGGTAAAAAAATTCCTTTTGTGAAATCCAATTATCAATACATTTTTACAGGTTATATGGGTAAATCAACTCCAGGATTTATTGATAAAAATTATTTATAAAGTTACAGTTTTTATTAATCCAGGCAGCCATGGATTTAGGACAAAAAATAAATAAATACGTTATTTTTATAAATAAATATAAATAAATATATCATCACGGCATATTACCCATTTCTGGGTGTGCCAGTATCTACAACACATGTAGACATCGGTAATGATGACGATATATTTTACCGTGTGGGCGCTTACCAGGCGTCACCTCACGGGCACTCATAGCTCGCGTGGAGAGTGCACCACAGGGGTCACTTTTGTGCCATTTAAAATTGGAAATATTTGGCGTCAGTTGGGATCGAACCCGGTTTCCCTAGGTTCGCGACCAGACACTCACGCACGCGGCCGCGGGATCCCATTATTATTTTAACTGCCATTTATAACTAAATTTGGATTAGAGCAGTAAATTAACATAAATCACAAAAAGGTAAAATGTTTTAGTTCTAAGTGACAGTTAAAAACAATACATTTGTTTTTTGTCATAAATCCATGGCTGTCTAGACTAAAAGTTCAAAAAATTATAACTTTATAAATAATTTGTGTGCATGTGCGTTTGAATTTTGTATAACTACATTAACTCAATTTCGACCATCGGTAAACCATAAGAAGTGACATATTCGTCCCTATTCTGTAATTCAATTCGATAATAGCTATCGATCGATAATAATTTTTGACAGGAACAAATGTATCATAGTATCATCTGTCCGTTTCATTTTTTTTCAGTGTCTACGTGGCGTCTACCATAATTATTGGCTACAATTTATTATCGGTCGATAAAAGCTATCGATTGAGTTATAGAATAGGGGTGATTGTCTTTTAATATCAATTGACAACGATTTATTGACGTTATTAGTTAAATTCTTTCATATTAATTGGAAAAGTTATTGCATAGACATAGGGCATGGCACAGACAATGCTAGTTCCAAAATTTAAATACTTTAAGTCTGTTTTTAAAGTTTGCTTTATTTTATTAAAAGCCAGAGTATGTATTCATAATTTGGAGATACCCCATTTTTAATTTAGACCAAATTAAGATGCTAATGATTAAATGGAGACCCCCTTAAAAGTAAATTATATGAGGGCCGCCCTTATATTTTAATTACTTTCTTATTTTTAAAGGGCCAGTGAAAATTACAATTATTTTGAAGTGGATTCTACAATTCCTGTTGGTGCTCTTACTGCGTTACCGATAAATGATACTTGTTCACATTAAGGGGTGGTGGACTATTGGTGACCATTTTATTGAGGAGGAATACACACACACACACGCACACACATTTAGATATAGATGGACACTTATATGAACACTAACACTCAAAAAAAATTATTTGGATTGTTATATACATCTAATACAGGGTGCAGGATATCATATGGCATCTATAACCAAATATCAACGCTACACATAGACTAGCAATAACTTATAGAATTAATTGTCAACATATACTAACACTGACGCCTAGACTTAAACAGAGATAGTTAAACCAGAATTTTGTCTTTCAAAGATAAACATAATTACAATATTGTTACTGGAACTATACTTTAGAAGAGTTTATAACAATATTTTCTTATGAGTTTAGAAATAAATTAAGACACCGTAAAAAATTACGGCAATTTTTAAGAATAAGCGCCGAATAATCCAAATAATAGAAGTTTACTAATAAATCTGACTTATTATGACACTGTTAAATATTTGTTTATCTAGAAATGTAATTTAAAGTTACGTTATAATGTGGAATTACTTTAAATAAAAAATAAAAACTTCCTCCATTATTATTAATAATAATACTATTTAAGTACCTAACGATAAATGAATTTAACAAATAGGCCAACTAATATGTATTAGGGCTAGTATAAGGTCAGTAAGATTATTTTACTGTAACAGCGCTTTGACATAATTACGATATTTATAGTTTTAATGCTGGACCCGATAGTGAATTTTTCTAACTATAAGAGCAATTTTACATTACATTCTTAAGGGGTTAAAATTCAATTTAGCGAAAGGGCCCTATAAAAGTGGATTTGTAATACGTGGAATTGTTTTTTAAAGCAAAATAAGTACCTAATACAAAGGAAAAATGTTTGTCCAGAAAATAAATTAAAAACCAGAACATTTTAAACTTTTAATCCATTTAACAATGATTCCACCCTTTCATGTTCAACCGTGTTCAACCCTGCACTAACAGCTTTCATGCACTCATTGACGCTCTTCAAGTTCTCTCACGCGCGCTTCAGCGGGATAGGTCGTTCACCCTCACGTTCACTCATAACAACAACACAACAACCAGTCAGTCGGACCCGTATCATATACACATCTCATTTTATGGATGTATGTATGCATGGTCATATCATATGATATTGCATTGGATCGACAGTGAACGTGTGTGATGCATTGTATTGTTGACGACATATAAAGTTACTAATGAATGAGTTGATTGTTCAATGAAAGAGAAAAATAGGTTGATAGTGGTTGATATGGTACGTGAAAGAATTTGTTTATAATAATTAGAATTCAAGAATTAAAGATTATAATCTATACTCCTATTCATATATTGCATATATGCACGTAGAAAATACAATGATAATTTTAGTCTAATTGAGAGATCGTACTTTGTTAATGACCGCATTATTAAAAATATAAAAAAGTGATGCCTTGTCAAAAAGACAGATTAATGAATATCCCATCACGAAACTCAAATTAAGTACATATCATTTAAAAGTAATGATTATTTTTATTTAAGAATGCTAAATGATATTACATGCAAAAACATAAGAAGCACAAGGACTACAGGAAAGAAACTAACTAGCACATTTATTTCTAAAAAATCACAAAGTTGTTCAAATACTCCAAAAATGTAACATTCTCTTTACAATCAAATAATATTACTACCAAGTTTATAATCTCTAGCCATTTTTGAATTATTGCCCCAAAAGTTAATATACCCCACATTTAAATAAAAACTTCAAAATTTTCAAAAATCTAATTTTTATGTATATAGATACTTCTCAATACGCTGATTTCAAATTTTGAAACCGCAGGTCAATATCTCGTTTCGTTCTCGAGATATTTAGATTTAAAGTTTTGCTCAAAACTACCCATATTTGGGTATTAACCAAAAAATGGGAAGAGATATGAATTTGGCGACATCACCATTCGATTCTACGGACAAAAATACATAAGTATACGAATTTTCATAGTTTTTGTCCCACCGGTTCATTTTTTATGAATAAAAGTTTGAAAATCCGTGAAAATGACCAAAATCTGAAAAAATCGTAAGGGGTACACCTTAGATTTTTGCGATTTTTGGCCTTTTTCAGTTATTTTGTTTTAGAGATTGTATGCAGTGTTGAAAAATTCTGAAAATTGGTGTTCTTATGTAATTTTGCCCGTAGAATCCAATGGAGTTGTCGCCAAATTCATATCTCGACCCATTTTTGGGTTATTACCCAAAAATGGGCAGTTTTGAGCAAAACTTTGAATCTAAATATCTCGAGAACGAAAAGAGATATCGACCTGCGGTTTCAAAATTTGGAATCAGCATATTGAGAAGTATCTAGACACATAAAAATTAGATTTTTGAAAATTTTGAAATTTTTATCTAAATGTGGGGTATATTGACTTTTGGGGCAATAATTCGAAAATGGGTAGATATATAAACTTGGTAGTAATATTATTTGATTGTAAAGAGAATGTTACGTATGTGTACGCATTTTTAGAGTATTTATATATGAGTATACATAATATATATTCATGTGATAATTTTATTGGATTTATAGAATATTTTCCAAGGAATTTTCTGTATGGAATTTGTAAAAAATTGTATTATGTTCGTGTTACAATTTTACTGGATATATAAAATCTTTTCCAATGAACTTGTAGTATGGGATTTGTATAAAATACATCAAATTAACGGAAGGTCTTGTGCTGGCCACAAGAGATTTTTTATGTTTGTTGCTGGATTTTACTTTGCACATCTTCAGGGCACTTTTTTATTTACTTTCAAAAGCTTCATCACTGTTGGATTTTGAGTTACGATGCCCAAGTTTTAATTTTTATTTTATATGGACGCCATAAAGTTACACCAATGAAAAGAGAATTTTATTTAGCTTTCCAACCATGTATAATTTGTCTAGGTTCATTTAATTCAAATTGCAAAAATGCAACAATTTTTAAACTTACATGGGGTTGCGACTTGTCGCGTCTAGGAAATTTTTCTTTTAGGGATAATTTTTAATTTTATTATCATAAATCTGTGGCTTAGTACAAGAGCTAAGGACCATAATGAGATTAATAGTGTAATCGGCTACAAATGCTATATTTTTCTATACTATAATAAACATAAAGTCTAATGCCCATATTCATAAACACTCGTAAAGTTTAAAAACGGTTCGTTATAATTTTTGACAAATAGAATCAAACTTGACAAATAAAATTTCGATTTTTCTTTCAATGTCGACAGTTTTTATTGGATAAAAATTATAACGAACCGTTTAAAATTTTTACGAGTGTTTATGAATACGGGCATAACTGTAAAGGAGTAATCTTAACAAATATCATTCCAGCTACTTGTTTTCTTCTTTTAACTTTCTTGCTTGCTTCGATGTAATCTTCAGGCAACAAAACATTCTTTGTAAATAAATATTAAACCAAGAAACAAGAAGGAACACTTACGGTATTACCTTGATAAATGGTTTATAAACACACCACCTGCAATCTTCAAAACCGCGTTAGACGTTACACTATTTCATCCTCATGTTTATGACTATCTTTCCATCTATTCTCCCGTCACATCACGCACCCTCTGTGTTAACTCTTCCAGCATTTTACCCTCCATCTTTCACCCTCTGTCACAAGCCTGTTCCAACAAGCTCCAGCCTCCTGCACTTTTATCGAACGTGTCTGCGCGTGTATGCAGTGTCGCTGTCGCCAAACGCCACGTGGAACAAAGGGGCTGCTGCAAAGGGCCGCCCTACACGAGGAGGGATTCCGCAAGGGCGAAGCCAAGGGCAAGGGCTCAGATGGAGAATTTAAATTGAGAGGGAAATTAAATTTTTGAAGTGGTTGTGTGGTGGAGAGACATGGTAATTGGACTATAATCGTTTCTGCAAATGATGCCGCTAGCATATGAGCCCAAAACTGTAATAGGTACTCTTTTGGGTTCTAATAAGTGCAAATACTAAGCTTCGGTGACCGTTTTAAAAACAATATACACTAACTAGTTAGCAGTTTCAACATCTCGTATGTTTACAATAATACAACCTCTGGCATTTAATTTCTTCTGATTATTACTTAGCAAACACTTTTTAAAGGTTATGTTTGTACAAATATATCCTGGTGATATCTGTCTGACTTTTTTTTAAATAACAAGAAATGTTATCTATGTTTTGTTACGGAATGCACTGAATGGATTATACTTCATTTCACGTAAGAAAATAGCAGAGGCGCTTAAGGAGGTTCGAGCGAAACTAATGAGTCAAAATAATATTTATATTTTTCTGTTCTTTTAATTGCTAAAATAGTTGTAAAAATTTATAATTTTAATTAATAAAAGTGTATTGAGCCTCTAAGTACATAATTAATTTGTATTTAACAAAAAAAAGTACTGAAATGACTTCAGTATTTTGAACATATGTGATTGAAGAAAGTTATGTGGCAACAGCGCGTCTTGTAAAATTATTATATTAAATTTATCTATCAATTTCAGAAATAACAAATTTTAAAAAGAACAGAACTAAATAGCTTTATTATATTCGAAAAAAAGTTATCCATAATATAGATACAAGTTATACTTCAATCTTTTTCCTTTATATCAGCTGGGACGTGCAACGTTGCCAAGTCATTCTTCATCTGTTCTGCAACTATCGATGTAAAATGAAAACATAATGTTCAATATTAATTTTCAAATTGATTTGAACGGTAAAAAGGCATTATAAACTTCTCATAATATACTACAAGTGTTCAGTTTTATTATACTTGTTTTTCGTTCATCAAAATTGGAAAGATCAATATAAAACAAATAAAAAAAGTATCTACGGAAATGTTTCTGCCGTAAGAGCTTATTTATTAGAACATTGAAAACGTCAACTTTATAAGCGTATTTATAAGAAATTAGACTGTGGAATGTTTTTTATTTTTTAGAATAGTAGGATAAGATATCATTCGTGATAATTACAAAATTTGAAACCATAAAGTTGAAAATTAATTTTTACACGAGAATCGCTCGAACCTCCTTAAGAGCCGACCGTTTTCACATGCAGTAAATAAATCATTTAAATAATTGAAACCAAATTTTGTCAGTAATAAAAATAGTTTTATCCTTAAAATATGCGAGTCCTGTTTATTAAATATTACAGCAAAACACGGTTAAATTTCACTTAATTCTATTGATTTTATTTGATAAAGGACAGCTGAGAAGTGATATATTTTTTACTTTTGTGAACTAGGTTAACATTCTGACCAATCAAAGGGCAGAATTTATATGCCTATCTAAAACAACGCGATTTTCTTAAGTGAAATAAAGTATAGGATTAAAAGATGTACATTTTGCTAATAATGATCAAAAAGAAATGATGCAGTTGACAATACAATTCTGGGGATCTTTTTATTCCTCCGTTTATACGATATTATTTGACATGTCATTTTGACAATAAATACAAATAGGTTGTGTCAGAGCAGAGGCCTGACAGCTTATAAGATTTTAAGTGATTGAAATGCTCTAGATTATTGCTCTATGGGTAATGGAAAAAATGAAAGTAGGTACTGGGGTATTTTAATAAAAGATTGTAAATGTACCCAAATTTAAATTTCAAGTAATTTTTTGTTACTGTCAACTGAATCAGTTTTTTCTTTATCATCCTGTAGTATCCTGTCTATACACATTGGGCATATTCTAGTACTGATCAAAATGAGTAAAAAAAAAACTTAATAACATAGGTCTGATCTTCAACTGATTTCGAAAAAGAGATCATTTTGTATTACAATCGAGAAAAACTGACAACGATAGTGATAAATTTTGTCTGTCAGTACACTATAAAAAAAAAAAAAAAAATTTTAAATAAAACATTTTTCTCAATTTCTAATAGTTAAGAAGTTATTTCAAAATTAAATATTGGTCAAGGTTGCTACATTTTACTTAGTACAGTTATTTAATTCTTTCCGAAAAACAAAAGCACATCTAAGATGATCTCCCCAAGGTAAACAAAAAGTCTCATTTAATCGAAGTCGTAACTCTTATAGTTTTCGAGATACACCCAGTAAAAACTAAGCTTCTTTACTCTTTTTGGTATGCATTATTATGTACTTAAAGTTGGTACGCGAAGTTGTGAAAATCCTGTATATTATGTAATAAGTGATTTTGGAAAAATTACAGGAAATTATTATTTATTATAATTTTTCTTGTCTTTGGTACGCCACTGAATTCAAACGTTCTAGTAGCTGTACCGGCCAACTACTGTCAATTATGGAAATATTCATAATTTCGTTCGAAGTGTATATTATAAATTCTCGGCAAAAATTTTAATCGTAGGCACCAGATTTAATTAATATTTTACAATGAGTTTCAGTTGTCTTCGGTAAGACAGAATACATCTTCTGACTACATTGTTCTAAGCAGGAGACTTGCTATCAATAGAAGAAATAATACGGACTGTGTACACGAAGAGTCGTGATATTTCAGATGGTAAAACGAAAATGCAGTGAATTTGAATGAATTTACATGTACTAACAATAATGACATAACCTACTAAGGTATACTACGGATACGGAATAATAGTGCTATTACCATGCATTTACATTCCCAATAACCTAAATTGGCACGAACTGGGACACACCAATTTATTTTACTACACTTTAAAATGAATTACGCTGAATATATATTTCAGAAATTATAGTTTATTGCGCATTACATGTTGTACTAAATGCTAAATGCAATAAAACAAGAAATTGTACAAGAATTTACAATGAGTTCGGAACTCAAACTGTTTTATCGGTTCATTCGAATCGAATTCGAAGGGGAGTAATGAAATTCTTAAACTGAAGTAAAACCTAATAGCATGAATATAGACGAATCTAAAACCGAACGTGAGGCATTTTCTCCGTGGTGAATACATGAATTAAACATAAAAATAAGTGAATTGAGTACACGACTTGTCGGATTTACATAACGTTATGTTACACATTCTATTTATGCATACAACTCTGAAAACGATTTTTAAAAAATATGTAAACATTCATTCTATTACGAGCAAAACAAAACAGAAAGATAATCAATTCGCAACTTCTTTTAAACCTGTTTTGCATTATATTTTTTTGGTTAGAAAAATTTCATCCACGATAAATCTGCCATTATTGTTTTACTATACGAAGAGGTTTTTGGATAAATGCTTCATTTATTTCAACATAGTCAAAATTTACAAATGCGACGTTTCGGTTATGGTTATAACCATTTTCAAGCTAAGAAAAAATTTTGTATTTGTTAATTACATGTAAACGTAATGTAACAATTGTCAACTTACCAATAAATAAATTATTACAACATATGAAAATAATACATTTTAAATATAAAAGATTTTGTAAAAACCAATGAGTTTAAAGAACTACATGGTTAAAAGTCAACTAAATAAAAATTTTATCAATTCGTCTTATATGTGACCGCCAAAATCAACCACCTTAACAAGGAATGACATCTAATACATTTATCCAAAAATCTCTTCGTACAGAAAATTTTTTTAATTGCTTCTAAAAACTGAATCATTATTATTTTAAGTATTTTAACAATGTAAGTATTAAATTTATTACTAAAAAACAAATGTTTTATTCAAACTTTAAACACCTAATCACCTATGGTAACAAACTTAACTCACGTATTAATACAGCTTCCAAATAACTAAAATATTTTTTAACTCTAATCGTTATTTCTATTCTCCTTTGTATACCACTAAAATATTGTTCTTGATTATGTGCATATGTACCAATTTGTAATTAAGTTTGTTTAACTTAAAACCATAAGGGCCGGTATTCTCATCTCTGCTTAAAAAGCCTGTTAATTTAACGGTCAGTTAAAAGAAAAACACAACAGAATTATAACCTAAATTGTAAAAGTTAGACATGTGTCAATTTTTCGATGGTACATTGTTCTTATTGGGCTTCCAAATTATCAAGAGATGGCGCTTGACCTCAAACGTCAAAATTCAAACGAATGGTACATTTTTCTCTGGCTTCCATAAGAGTACAATTGGTGTGAGACTAATTTTCGTAGTTTTTAATTTAATTTGGGATTTAGTATAGTGATTTTTTATTAATTTCGGTAGAATTGAGTTTGCTCTTTCTTGTAGTAATAATTTAGTGATAGTTTTAATAATATTTTAGTTAATAGGGTTAATTTTAGTAAGTAGTTGTAGGTTAAGAGTATTTTAGTCAACATTATATTGTTTTTTTTTTATAAAGAAATCTTTGATTTCCTTCATTTAGATTGTATTTCATTGCTGTAGCTATACATTTATTTTATTTTGAATTTTCAAAGCTCTTTTCCAAGCTTTTAATTTATCACAGCACATTTGTCCTCCAAATTTATTTTTTATAACAACTATTCCCTCATTATTTTAGGAAAACGGTAAAACCATAATGTTCTGTTTTTCTCTGCCGTCGATTTACAACCATAAACCGCACATGTTCTCCTATTTTTGGTACTTTTCTTCGGAGAAGACTCCATCGTAACTCTAACCTAGAAATTGCATATCTCCTAATTTGTTCATGAATTTTTATTAAAACAAAAACTTACCTGTTATATTAGGAGTAATTCAGATCCTATTAAGAATAAAACAATAATAGCCGAAGATAAAAGCGTATTAAAATTCGTATAAAAGTAAATACAATCCCTTAATAAAACAACCATTTTGTACATGTACACCTCACTCAGTTCAGAGTTCTGTCACCAGTGGCGCATTTTAATTTTAGAAGCCCAATAACCGACAGTTAATTTAACCGGCAATTTAACCAGAGATGAAAATATAATTTTTACTGAATAATTCCTAGCCATGACGAAGATTATTGTTATAATCGAAAATCGAAACGTCGGTAAGAGAATAAACAATTTAATTACGATTTGTGGTCTGATTATTTTCCAACCCTCCTAAACCACAACATTCAGCTCAGATCAGTATTAACTCAATTTCACAATTTCAAATACAAATAGAAAGAGCCTATTGCTTATTTCTTATTAATTTATTAATAAATGTATTAAAGACAATTGTATACGACATAGAATTCATGCATGCTATTGCTGAAACGGTACAAGAAATAATGTGGCGAAGGACATCTCATTCAGCTAGGTCAATATCATTCATCATGTTCGTGTTCATGTTCATGTCAAGAACTACTTGAGAAGTGGCTTTCTTGCCCCCCTCTCCAGCGACATTGAATTATACATAATTATACAACCAAAATGAGAAACTGCGCGACTCCACTTACATACCACTACGCCAGCACCAAATTATTATGTACATGTCGATATCAAGATTTATACTTCAACCGTACATGAAGCAACTGAGAATTCTAACAGTAAATAACGTTTTGGTGTAGGTATACTAAACATTTCGAATATTCTTCAACAAATACTCAATAGTCAATAATCGTAAATATGCACGGTTAATAAGCAATTTAGTAAAATAATAGCTAACTAATAAAAAAAAAATTACGTATGTATATTATAGCTTAGTTGAAGTTTCCTTGTCTATGCCTTTTGAAACACATTTCATTTTCAAAAAATCCACGTGGTTCTTGCGATCATTTACTTGAAAATGGATTCAGTATTTCAAAACGGCGTTGGCAAAAAAACTTGAAAGTAGTGAGAATTTGAAAAAGAGTAGATGTGAAGAGACATAGCAATGCTATGATGTAGAAGTTAAGGGCTTTAAAATCTTGAATATTTATACAACTACAGTCAAAACCGCTTAGAACGACGTATTGGATATAACGACGAAATGTAAAGGTCCCGTCTTAATTCCATATAAATACCTTACCCAAACTATCGCTTAGTACGACTTCGCTTATAACGACATATTGCCTATAGCGACGATGTTTATCACAGTTTTAGGTGAAATGCATCGGCTATAGCGTCCAACAGAAAGTTTTGTTCGTTATTCAGTAATATCATGTCAGTGTTTCTAATAACACGCCACGAAACGCATCGGTTGTTATAAGTAAACGTTATCAATATGTCACAGAAAAAAAGAAAAGTGTTTAGCATTGAAGAAAAATCTCACATAATATGGCGATTAGAAAACGGAGGACCAACTATTACCATAGCAATGGAATGTTATGTATCACATTCAACAATTTCAACCATTTGGAAAGACCGAGTGAAAATTATGTCTCTTTTAAAAGTCAAGCGTGCCAGAACATCTGAACATATTGACATTAAAGAAACTTTACTCAGATGGTTGAAGCATCAAAGAAATAATAATGTACCTAACAGTGGCTCCCTTCACATACATACATGTGTAATCGTTACAGCGACTATCGGTTACAGCGACCGTAATCGGCGGTCCCTTCGAAGTCGTTATAACCGGTTTTGACTGTAATAACTTTTTTGGCGGTTGACATTAAAAGTGCGATTTCTTGAGTCTAGAAACAATATTACAACCTTTTGGTTTATGTTCTGTATATTTTATTTATATTTACATAGCAACCGCTAAACAAACGCATAGCAACCGTTCAACAAAAACATAAATGCATAGCAACAGAATTTAAGGCCTCATTCACAGCTCCGAAAATAAAAATAATTTTATACATAAAATAAAAATCATAATATAAATATTAGACTCTTGTGAAAGTGTTCACAGTTCTCAAAAATAAAATTAAATATGACATAAACACATGGATTTGCTAAACATTTTTCACAAAAATAAGCACATACATAACAACTGTCATTTGAGCTGTCAATTTACGTTCTGGCAAAAGGATTTCAATTTAAAAATAATTTTAAAAAGCTGTCTTAAGACAAAGGTTCGCATATATGATTGCGTAGAGTGCTTTAAAAGGTATGAAGCAATTATTGCTTATAATTAGGAATATATTAAATGGTAGTTGACGTTAATTTACATTTGTTTTTGAAACTTTGAACACAAACCATAAAGATTTATAATTTTATTTTTATTTCTTATTTTCGTAGCTGTGAATGAGTCTTAATGGTGGTAACTTTTAAAATAGGTATTTAAAATAAACACTAAATTAATATTAATTCTAAAAACGGAAAAAAAATGTGGTCAAAACGGGACCAAACACAGATTTACAGCAGATACTACCGAATCGGTAAATATGTAATTTAAACAAATAACTATTTTTGAAGTAAGATAGTCCGTATCTTACAATTTTAAAGCCAATTTTTAAAAGATCAATTTCCTAATTGTTACAATGGTGGGACCTCGGCCCGTTCCTCCATAAGCAGAAGGACAGCTGAGATGGTATGGTCATGTAGAAAGGATGGGAGAGGAGAGAATAGTTAAAAAGGTGTTTGAAGCAAAAACTGGAAGAAAGAAACCACGAGGACGACCAAGAAGAACGTGGCTGGAAGAAGTAAAGGATGCAGCGCAAAGAAGAGGTCTAACTTGGGAAGAAACGAAGACAGCAACACAAGATAGAGCAGAGTAGAAAGAAATATGGAGAAGACCAACGAACCAGAACTCAACCCCCTCCCCTGCAAGCCGAGGGAATGCCTTACACCCGTGAGGGTAGAAAGGTGCAGGATTAAGTAAGTAAGTAACTATTGTTGAAGTAAGATAGTCCGTATCTTACAATTTTAAAGTCAATTGTTACAATGGTGGGACCTCGGCCCGTTCCTCCATAAATGTAGTCTACGTTAATCAATTTTTTTAATTTGTTAAAAAAAGAACTCCTTGATGCAGTTATTATTACCTCTAGGGAAATAATGGTTATTTATGGAACAAGTGTAAAAAGTGTAGTCTTATTTCACGAATAGTAAAGTATGACCGAACGAGCCGCAGGCGAATTCGTCAAATTCTGAGTGAATACACTTTTTACTCGAGTTGCATTCAATTTTTTTTACGTCAGCAACAAAAGTGTGAAAAAATGCAGTAGCGTTAAAAAAGTGCACTTTTTTCACACTTTTATTGTGTTAAAAAAACATACATTATAAATCCATTTTAATGAAAAAAAGTGTACTTTTTTTAACAGACGTAAAAAAAAGTATGTTAAATACCTAGTCATTAATTATCTCAAGAAATAAAAAATCACAAATAAAGAAGTAAAAAAAAAAACACTGTCACTCATCCTCATTAGAATTCAAAGCAGAGTAGGTATACAAACATTTTCATTACTTTATTTGGTATAGCAGTTATCTGTCTTGCTTCAGCTAATTTATCCAATTAACTTGGCTATTTCCAACGAACATAGAACAGTTTCCGTGTCGCACATTTTTCAGTATCCTTCGTCCCCATTCGTCGGGCAGTTTATTCCGACGTGAAGGATTTGACTTTTAAGTTATTGACACTTCTCGTCTCTTGAGCCTTTTGTAACGGACTGGGGAGAATAGAAATTGGGGGATAGTCGAGCTTGTCACACTCGACTACTTTCACTGATGGGGCTTGCAGTGGGAAATTGTTGCTTTTACATTAGTGATAGGATTTACGATCTTTCTAACTTTGCTAGAGCATGATATTCTCCTAGGAGTCTACTATAGGGGATAGAGTAATGGATAGATTACTTCTATTATCCAGATGAAAATGGCGAGACTGTTCAATGAAATTTTATGGATTTCAATGGAAAGCTGTAAGCTGTAGATTTTTATGATTTGATGTGCATGTTTTGCATCCGTAATCCGTAACAGTAAATTATATATTGCGTTTGATTATTGATTTTATTCGCAGTAAAAAACTTTTAACTAAAAAATTTACAGAAGATAAAATGTTTGCTTCCTGTAAACATAAAAACCAATAGTAATATTAAATTTATTTGTTCCTTGATTTTAAAATAGCATCAGCAATTGAACAATTTAGATATACTGTCTTAAATAAATAATTATATCATCACGGCATATTACCCATTATTGGGTGTACCAATCTAATTTGTACGCAGAAATCAGTAATGATGATGACTTTCGTAGCCTGCGGACGTTTATCTAGCGCTCTAGGACACACCTTACAACTATGTAATTTACATTAATGAGTTTTTTACAAACCATCTGTAATAAAAAGTCTTAATGGGGTCATTTAAAAAAAAAATGTCAATTTTTTTTATAAAATCATGAAATCCATCTCATTTAATAAATATAGTACCTAATAGAAAATAATTTGAAATACGCGACTTTTCATCCATAAATTTGCTAATAAACTTTCGCACAATTCTCTCTCACACACACACATTTTCGCTTCACAACATGAAACAGTAATATAACCTAAAATTGTGACAGCTAGCAGGAAAATATACTAAAGAGAAGATTATTATTATTTTCTATTTCTTTAAAAGTACTAGTGCAGTATAAGGTAAGTAAATAAACCATTTATTTAAATAAATACCAAACCAAACAATCATAGTTCCAAATTAAACCGGTAGAGCTCGACTGTCATATCCATGAAACTGTTTCGTCAGCTGTTGAAATATTTAAAATTAAACGCAACTTTTAAAAAATATATCTCTGATTCTAAAGACTTGTAAGGTGTAAAACATGCACCTACATATTTAATTTGACCTATAAAAAAAAAAGTGAAATGTTACCTTTCGTAAATTTCATTTTGTTCTCAAACAGTGGAGTGCCTAATAAATGGAGAGCCATAAATTGATCTATACAAATATATAGGTTCATTTTACGGCAAAACCTGTAGAGTGCAAACTTGTCCAGAATTGCATATAAAACTATTTTAATTTTTTTATGTTTCTAGTTACTTCACAATTTTAAAAATTACATTTGTCTTCTTTTTTCCTGTTTCAAAATATTATTTATAAACTCCAAACGCCAATCGGACATATGGAAAATAAATCCCGTATTCTTCGATAACTATTTCCATCATAATAATTCCTTATAATAGAGACATATTCCTTATTCGAATAAACATTAATTATTTAATTTCGTTTATACAAAAAAATATTAATTAATATAGTCATGGCTATTGTTATTAATTAAAGGAACTACTGTAATTTCTTTTTACCTCCCGCTACCCTTGGTAAGGGAGGTAAATGACCACGTTTTAAGGTCCCTAGAATCCAAATTTAACATTTTCACGATGATGACTGTATGTATGTGTATGTATGTGTGTGTGTATGTATGTATGTGTGTATGTATGTGTGTGTGTGTGTGTGTGTGTGTGAGCGCGCGCGTGTGTGTGTGTGTGTGAGTATGTGCAGGGATTTTGTTTTCACTCTAACTCAAATACTATCATTCAGAAAATTCTGAAATCTTGTATTTCTATCCTATTCTAATAAGAAAAGAAGCCATTAGATTTTGGTGTAAATCGGACAACCGGAAATGGCACTTTACATGAAGCTCATAATGGTTTTTCTTCAAAAAATTTTGTCGTTATGAAAATTAAAGATTATTGAATTTTCTATAGGAATATATTAATACTTTTTCTATATATTTTACAGATAAATTTAAAAATAATTTTTTTTACAAGTCCCGAAGCCTAAGAAAAACACAATTCCTTTGTTACACAGTTCATATTTCAAATGAATGTAACTGACATTAAATGTCACTGTCAAAAAACTAATCACTTCAAATTAATAATAGTGACATTTTAAAAAGAAAATAGTAAACAAAGCAATAGTTTTATGCAATGGAACAGTTTGCAGTGGTAGTAAATCCGTAAGTATTTAAATTAATAAAAATTAAATAGCGGGAGGTTTTGTGTTGGCCACATCAGATTTTTAAAATTGTGAAGAAACCAAGAACATAATAAGAAATGTAAAAACAGTTTTTTATGTAACTTTTAATTCTGTGGAACTTTGTACTCTACAGTATTTACTGTAAAATGAAAAAGAGAGCAGGAAGTTGCGTAAAACTAAAATCACATGTTGAATCTCTATGTTAACCCCCCAACCCCCACCATAATTGGAAATATTCATGGAATAATAAGTTGTTTAATAAAAAACTACATATATTATAGTCCAAGCTTTGATTACTATGCAAACGGACATTATTTCTGCTTGACATGGCATCATAAATTCAAACAGTGTTATTTGGTTTATTTTCGTTGTTTCTATATTTTCTGCATTCAATTATTTGAACTGAATTATAAAAAGTCACTAGCAGAAGGCTTCAAAATGAATTTGGAATGGAATAGAATATTTTAAAAAACTAATCATTTTTTTAACTTTGATAGTCAGGCCGACTACTTTTAACATAAATGATCAATTTTCTAATGAGGTCATGCAAAAAAAATAATTGTACCTTTTTTCTGTTTAGATCGAAAAAGGATAGTCTAATTCATCGATCAGTATGATTAAATTATTTTTTATATATATTTTTTGTTGTATAAAATCGTTTTAAAGTATGGTATTTTTAAAAAGTTGCAAAAACCAGCCATGTTTTGTCGTCACAACGTTACGAACGAAGTTCAGACTCATTTCAAACAGACATTTTATATGGACACATAATTTCTAAAAGAAAAATATATATAAACTATAAATTGAAGATTACATATCTAAATATGCTATATTATATTAATATAATATCGTTCTATTTATTTTTATAAATATAATTTTCATTTGGCGTGAAATTATCTACGTTACATCAGATGTTTCTTTCACTTTTGAATCTTTGAATTAGACGGTAGGAGGTTATAAACGCATATGAGACATTGAATATATTCCAGAATATTATTTTATTCTTTATTTTGGCACGAAACAACGTTCCATCGACATGTTTACTTTCATAAATTTTAGGTTATCTTTAAATGTCACTTTGACGTTTAAGACAATGTGAAAATCAAAATGGTCGTACTTCTCACTCTGTGACGTCATTGGACAAGGGACGAAGCGGGGGTCTTCAGCCGCATTTTAAAGAATGTCATTTTCAATTACAATTTTTTCATGATTAAAGATCGATTTGAGGAAAAATAAAAAATACAGGTCTATTATTTTTCACTACTCTATCGATTAAAATTATAAAAAAAAGTCGTGCATGACCTCATTGTGAAGCACCCTATTACTCTTAACAGTGGATGAGAATTAAATAAAAAAACGTCTAGTTGATTCAATATTTCGGATGATTTTTTAAATTCTGAAATTTCCTTTGTTGTTCCTTATATGAAAAACTTTCTTATTATGCACGTCACAAAAAAAGTTGATGTACGTCTTTTGGGCCAACTTTTTTGACAACTTTAATAGGCACCATAGTAATTTTCGAGCGTTTTTTGATTTTGAGCTACTGGTTAAAACTTGTTTTTCGCTTATTTTGAAAAATACCTCATATCTCGCTTATTATGAGAAATAAAGAAAAAATGTTTAGATACTTTTTATACCGTTTTCTACGTAAAATAATGTGGTGATTAGAGATAAATATTATATACATAATATGATCGATATTCCGTCGATCACAAATGTAATTCTCAAGGACTGTTTATTAACAAATGATCGACAAACAAATATCATTCAATTTAAACGCAATAAATCACACTTAGTTTCATAAACAATCGTTCTCATTCTAGAATTCTGTGAATCAAAAGTAAAATAAACTCCTTTTTTATTTATTATATACAATACGAGATTATTAATGATATACTGCACAAATTCTCAAGAAATTCTTTGTGTAAACATTTTCTTTCATATGTGAAAATAACTTTTACATTTTAATTACGTATTCACAGATAAAAAATTTGTAATAAAGTGAAAATTGTTCGTCATTTAAATACACTATGTGATAAGTAACTTTTACGTAAATTATCATAGGATCAGAAACCTTGAAGTCGTATAAAAACTGTGTTTACTCCCAAACAGAGAAAGCGACTTATTGTTGTAACTACTGTTATTTGCTTTGGAATCGCAGACTTGATATGAAAGCAAATAAAGATTTGTTCTCATGCAAGTTGTATTAAATATGGGATTTGTACATATTCAAGGTTCAGTATGAATGAATGTAATGAAGAATAAAGAAATTTGCCAGTCATTGTTTTCATTTTCTATTAAAGCACAAGTGCATTTTGATTGTATATAAAAACATTTACCTACATACCACATACAATTAGAACAATTGACAAAATTTCTAAAATCATCAATTGAGCATAACATTTCATTAGTTTGAAAATTTTTGAACTCAATTTATTTCTATATTATCATTTTTTAAGTAATAAATATTTGATTGTATTTCTACAGGAAAAAGCACTTCAATATATTTATCAATGATATACTGTAAAAATAAACAAACTTAGTCATATTTCATTCACGCAAAAAGTCAATATTTTATTTTCTGTCTACAGAAAATAAAAACAGACAGGGGGTGGGGGGGTTGAATTATCGGTTGACGTGAAAGGAAAATGTACTTCAGCTTTAATAATTGATAATACGTGATGACATTATTGACAAGTAAAATGACATATAATGAAATATTAGTAAATTTTTTATGCAGAGTACACACGTCATTAAAATTTATAACTACATGATGACGTCACGGAATTTCTAGATTTACATGGTATACTAATTTAATTTTAACAACGAAGCACAACTGCTTGTATTGAAAAATACAAATTTGATACGGCACAAAGCAACAGTGACGAAATTAAAAAAAAAACTAATTAAAGAACACCAAATGCCGGTCGACAAGATATATGTCATATAAATCTATAAACGTATAAATATTGAAATCCAATAATTGTAAATTTAATTAAAATGTACTTTTCTTATAGAATGCAAAATATAATATTTATTTTCTTCGTTTTTCTAAACATAAACATCACTCGGTCAATAGTACAGTTTTTTTTTTCCATAATGTAATGTTTTTATGACGTAACTCCTCTGCATCATTTTTTTACTATAGGTACAAAAATATACAAATTTATTGCCAACAAATTTGCATGTGTAATATTGATTCACTAAAAAATATACACACTATGAGAAAGATAGCAAAATATTTCAAACTTATTGATTCATAATTTCTATTAAGCAAATAAATTATTTTAAAAAAATGTTTAAAATTTAAATGCAAACATTCATTTGTCTCATAGTTCCATTTATTACTTTTACCTTATTAATTTAATTGTAGTAAAAAAATCTGATGTGGCCAACACAAAACCTCCCGCTATTTAATTTTTATTAATTTAAATACATACCTACCTACGTATATTTACTAACGCTGCAAACCGTTCCATGGCAGAAAACTATTGCTTTATTTACTATTTTCTTTTTAAAATGTCACTATTATTAAATTGAAGTGATAAGTTTTCTGACAGTGACATTTACTGTCAGTTACATTCATTTGAAAAATGAACTGTGTAACAAAGGAATAATTTTTATCTTAGGCTTCGCGACTAATAAAGAAAATTTTTTTAAATTTATCTGTAAAATATGGCATTTAATGGTATTTTTTTGAAGAAAAACCACTATGAGCTTCAGGTAAAGTGCCATTTCCGGTTATCCGATTTACACCAAAATCTAATGGCTTCTTTTCATATTAGAATAGGATAGAAATACAAGGTTTCAGAATTTTCTGAATGATAGTATTTGAGTTAGAGCGAAGACAAAATCCATACACATACATACACTCATACACACATACACACACACATACACACATACACACATACAGACATCATCGTGAAAATGTTAAAAATGGATTCTAGGGACCTTAAAACGTGGTCATTCACTAAAATCTCGATATGAGATTTTTAGCATGATCCCTATACCTCCCTTACCAAGGTTAGCGGGAGGTAAAAAAGCATGCATTTCTATTAAAATGAAAAATATGTAGAATGACAGGCTGCCAGTGGCAATTAAAATTATTTAATAATTATTTTATTATTGGCCATAAAAGTTATTTTAGATATATTTATATATTTTAATAATTGTTAATATAAATCAATTTATGTGACTCCAATTATTATTGTCCTCTATTGTTTAAGAACAAAATGAGATTAGGGTTTACGTCACAGAATATGAAAAAAAATATATTACGGTTAACGAATAACAATTAAATTTTTTTTCTACAACTTCAGATCACTTTCAATTTAGATAAGTTAAATAAAAAAATAATGAGAACCCCCATTGACTAGAAATTTGAAGCGAGGACCCCCATTGACTAGAAATTTGAAGCTGACCTAAAAAAACCACAACTAGTGATGCAGCAATGAACTTCTCTCTATTTCGAAAACACAACCTAAATAGAGAACCATTTGAATGGAAACTAAAATATTTTCTCTTTCTGCGTCTGAATTCCCGAATGGATACATTGAATGTTATACACAAAGTAAATTGTACCTCATTTGTTTAAATTGCTACTAAAACAAACAAAACGTTAAATTAACTAGAGTTAAATAAATACGATTTACATTTCAAAACAAGTATAAATCTAGGAATGTAAACAAAATTGTTGCCAATGGCGAGTAAAAAGAGAGCCCAAAAAAAGAAAACAAATGAATGAAATTGCAGGAATACCGCAAACTTTTGGCGTGACTCCAAATACTTTCCTGCAAGATTATATCAGAAACTAATTTATATCTTAAACTTCTTCTTTAATTTATAATCATGATATTAACGATAATTTCATGCCTGCACTATGTGTTCTGGAATTTAGTGTTTTTATGCATGCGATAAAATGAAAGATATTTTGTAAAATACAGACAGAATTAACAACCTTAATGAGGACATTCCGAAAGGGCAAAACCCTTAAGCTAAGCATGTTTTACAATATGCAATACTTTCAACAATATTTATAATATTTTATAGTTTTTAGTATAACTAGAGCTGACCACGGTATTGTGGTTAGAATGATAGTACATACTGGTATCGTCATGTTCAAGCATGCTTACTGGATAAGTAACTGTACAATAATATTTAAAAAAAAAAAACTATTCTGAAATGCATAAAAATTTTAAAAATAATATTACAGCTCCTCGAAGCAAAGAAATGCCCCGGAAAAAATGTGAACTAAATTTATAGCGGTAAATTTATATCAAATTAGGACAATAGAATTGTGACTGTGACTGTACACACACTGTCAAAATCATTTACGGAGACTGGACTTCAATTATTAAATCAGTTTTGTGAAAACAGTCTTTGTCCAGTATTTTTAAAGAAAAACGGTATGTAGCCA
Organism: Ophonus ardosiacus; assembly: GCA_943142095.1. Lineage (NCBI taxonomy): Eukaryota > Metazoa > Arthropoda > Insecta > Coleoptera > Carabidae > Ophonus > Ophonus ardosiacus. The sequence continues at coordinate 43,074,874 of OW964832.1, read as the reverse complement.
TTTTGTTTATAAAAACTCAACTGATTTTACAATGCATAACCTCATAACAACTTTTTATTCTGTGTGTATAGCGACCTCAGGTTACGCCCCTTCAGGAACATTGTTTGCTTCGGCGCGCTGTATATAAGTACATAAGTAGATCCCAAACAATTTTTTTTTTATTCTCTCAATTCAAATTTCTAGGAGACTGGCAAAGCTGTCAACTTAATTTTTGTTGACATTCACAACAATATATTAAAAAAAATATTAAAGTGAAATTCATAAACATGAATACTTTGTCGTAAAACGAATTAGCATTTGCACCAATACGCCAACAATGGTGACCCTAAGCTTGTGGTTGCCGATCCCTAATAAATCATAACATCCAGGATCGGTAGAATACTGTTATGATTTATTAGAGATTGGCAACCACAAGCTTAGGGTCACCATTGATGGCTTATTGGTGCAATTGCTAAATCGTTTTACGACAAAGTGTTCTTGTTATATGAATTTCACTTTATCTACGTTCTATTATTAACTATAACTAACCAACTAAACTTTCACTATTTAATTTCAAATAACCCAAAAATATATCGAAATTAAACAATATTTGAATGTTTGAAATAAAAAATGTTCATTTTTAAAACAATTTGTCAGTTTACAGATAAACCTCAAGATAAGCATATTAATGAAAGATAATGTTATCAATTATTTATTGTCATCATTAAAAAAAATATTTAGTATCACTAAATAACTGAAATAATGTAGATATCTATTCAAATTCAATGTCTTAAGTAAAACATTTCTATTTTGGAACTTATTTAAAAATTTATGTTTTTTCTTAAATATTCAGCGATACAAAACAGTATTATCAATAATAATAGAATAAATACAAACTGTAAATTTAGAATACGTAGAATTCTGATTTTTTTATTAATTTTTCTCAATCACAAAATATTTTCTTTTGTCCTTATTTAATAGTGTATGAGCATTTTTCAGAAAACAGCATCACATCTGAGATGGACTACCACCACACCAAACATCCTATTTGACCGAAGTCATAACTTTTATTGTTCTCGTTTCTCGAGACCACGATGGCAACATTACGGAGGAAATACCCTGTATAAAATAGCCTTCTATCGCTGAAAAAGCTGAAAATCAGCAGAATGTTCGTTATGAGTTTGCTGCGTTGCGACAAGTTCTTTATTTTTCTTTTCGTAGCTTAAAATGTATTACCCTTTGTTAACACCCTGTATTAAGTAGTATTAAACATGCCTTACACTTACATAATACAGAAAAACGTTATTTAATAAATAAAGATTTCCGACAATGTGAAAAGATATTGTTACTCTGTTTATTCTGTTCTGCTATTTAAATTGCCACAATATGATATTCTGTGAAACGTAAATTTGTTTCGATTTGATTCATTGTATCCGCACCGTAACGCAGGTAATTTAAATTCTACAATTTCCGGGTGATCCAATTTCTGGATACAGTTACATGTTTAATTAAGGAATAATCTGTTTAATTTCCTTAATTTCGTTTCAACTTTGCTTATTCGTATCTTACCCTTTAACTTTTACTAATGTAATTATGAAGATCTCTAATTTTTCATTCATTTTTCGAATAACTGGGGCGTTCAAATAGTTCATAATAAATTTATGGACATTTCCACATACGTTTGTATCTGATCAATGTGAAAAGATGGCAAATCCAATATTCGGATTACAGAGAAAATATGGGTTAAATAATGCAAATTTAAATTACTGGGATCCTAATAATGTTTTTCTTTACCAACCTTAATTTTTATCTTTGATAAATAAATTTTTGATTTTCTCCCGCTACCCTTGGTAAGGAAGGTATAGGGATCGTGCTAAAAATTACATATCGAGATTATAGTAAATGACCACGTTTTAAGGTCCATAAAATCCAATTTTAACATTTTCACCATGATGTCTCTCTGTGTGTGTGTGTGTGTGTGTGTGTGTGTGTGTGTGTGTGTGTGTGTGTGTGTGTGTGTGTGTGTGTGTGTGTGTGTGCATGTGTACGAATTTTGTTTGCACTCTAACTCAAATACTATCATTCAGAAAATTCTGAAACCTTGTATTTCTACCCTATTCTAATAAGAATAGAAGTCATTAGATTTTGGTGTAAATCGGATAAACGGAAATGGTACTTTACATGAAGCTCATAATGGTTTTTCTTCAAAAAATACCATTAAATGTCAGTTTTTCGCATTTAATGTCATTGAAAAATTATAGATTATTGAATTTTGTACAGGTATACATTAATACTTTTTCTATATATTTTACAGATTAATTTAAAAATCATTTTTCTTTTTTTAATCCCGAAGCCTAAGATAAACACAATTCCTTTGTTACACAGTTTATTTTTTAAATGAATGTAATTGACAGGTAAACGTCATTGCCAAAAAACTAATTACTTCAAATTAATAATAGTGACATATTAAATAATAAAGAAAATCGTAAATAAAGCAATAGTTATATGCAATGGAACATAATATAGTTTGAAGCATTATTAAATACGTAGGTATGTATTTAAATTAATAAAAATTAAATAGCGGGAGGTTTTGTGTTGGCCACATCAGATTTTTTCATTTAAATAACATATGATAACTAACCCCAAAGTCTGTGACAACAAACACGGAGTAGAGGCAGATTGTAACAATAATTTGCTCTGGCAAAAAAATAAATTATTATTAACCCCTTAAAGCTATGTTCTCAAAACTGGAGGAAAACAGAGCTAAGGATATACACTAAAGGATGGGCTAATGATAAATAAATATTCAGATCTTTCTTAATTCTGTTTGTGATTATTCTGTCAAGACCAGTTTTCAGAAAAAATTTTTTTTTGCAATTTATTCTGATGTACATTTTACTCTTTTTGTCTAAAATCTAATTTAAATATTAGAAACAAGTATGTGGCAACAAATTTTCACTTTCAGATTAAAAGTTTTTATGTATGTGAGTAAATTGAATTTTAAACACAATGTACTTGACTTAGTTTCAGTCTTGCATAATCCTTTTAACAATTATAGCATTCAATTCTTAAATAACAATATAAACTTACAAAGTCACGGAGACATTGTTTTGCATTTACATTTAAATTGAAACCCATGTGAGTAAAAATTACTTTTGCCTTGTGTGATGGGAAGAGGAAAGATTTACAAAAGGCCCATTACATACAATAATAAAAGATGTAAGTATACCTAGCATTTATTGTTGAATTGTATACAATAAATAATACGATTGTATTTCTTATGCAACAGTTATATAAGTAGAAAACAGAAAAAAACTGTAGAGGTTTGTAATCATGCTTTTCACGCATTATTTCAACTTCGATAACAATACGAGTTGTAACGGTTACTTGTTTTTCACAATACATTTTCTGTGATATGCAAAATTGAATCATTACGTGTATTAGATATTTTATTATCTGATTCAAATGTACTTATCCGCAAACTTTACAAATACAGTAATGTTATAACAAACCCATTTACAATGAACCTCCGGCTGTAACGAACCACTCCGGAGAGTACGAACTAAAGTTCCATAAGAAGCGTGTAATAACGAACCCGTTTATAACGAACTTTCGGATAAAACGAACCTTTTTTGACTAAAGTATTTAAAAAGTTTTTTGTTATAGCGAACTTATAAATAAAAAAAACTAAGGACCTAAGGGCTTTCCCGAGTAAGTCATCCCAGTTGCAATACTGGATCCGACCATTCCGTTCACTTGATGTTGAGCTGCGTAACTACCCAGTACGCTAAATTGAAAGAAAACGACTACAAAGAGGTACAAAACTAAGTGAAATTTGGCCCGAAAATGAACAAACTAAATCAACGGTAAAAATATTGACAATAGTAATAATAATAATGTGTTCTACATTAAACCGTTTAACATTTGGTAATTTTTTGTTTTAATTCCATGGTTATTGATATTTTTGAGATGATTTTCGACTACCTAATTTCTGCCGATACAAAGCATTCAAAATTATTGATTCAGATGAAAAATTTTAAGCTGTATAACTATAACTACTTGAACTTTTTTTACCTAAAACGGTTAGGGAAGCAAAAAATTATACAAACCCGATTTTACAAGTTAAGTACAGCAACTTCTCTAGTATACTATCAGTCACCAAACGAGTACCTACGGTACTTGAGGCCTTAGCTCTATACAAGGGCTGTTATGCCATAGATGATGATGATGATGATTTTACAAGTTAAAGTTCTGTTTCAGTGTTCGAGTCACCACACTGTATGATTTTTTTTTTTTGTAAAATTGTTACTGTCATAATAGACACACAATTGCAATTTGCAAGAGTGCATCTTGTGGCAAAGCATAGAACTAAAGGTTGCTATGGTTACCACTACCAAACAAAGACCTGTCATCAGCCATAGATCTCTTCACTCCAACCATCGTTTTAGTTGATTAATCGAATGATCTTTAATATTATGATACAAAAAAGTTGCCAAACGCACATCTTATGGTTTTAAACTCATTTTTATTGAACACAACGAACAAATCACAAAGAATTAGGTTAACAAAGAATGGCAGATGCATACATAATGACAGATAGAATCTTATGTGATATGTATATCCATTTTTATGTGTTCAATAAAATAAATACATACTTCGCTAACAACGAACCATTTCTGTAGGTCCATTATGGTTCGCAATAAGTGAACATTACTAATTGTAGCTTTCGCAACAACAATGATTGCAAAATTTTGTTTTTCAAATATTGTCTCCCACACCATACTGCTAATCTAGTTATCTACCCACTTTCTTTCTGCGTAGAACAACAATCTACAAGTAATAGTTCCTGCAAACACTATTACAATATTTGCTATTCATTTCCCATTTACATTTTCCAGCCAACATTTTCTCTTTGTTTTGATACAACGTTTTGATACCACACACCGTACTTCCGTGGTCTGCGCTAGGCTAGACAGCATCGCATCAGAACCACGTCACCGGTTCTTGACGACGACACAGTTGGTTTGTTGTTTATTGTCAACAGTTCAGTTCGCTAGCACTGTTGAGGACGCACGAACTCGCATGTTGCAACTAACGTGGGATATCACACATACATGTCATTGTTTGTCAATATGTATTGTTTGAAAAATAGATGGTGATAATAAGTGAAAATGGTTTGAACCGTTTGAAGAAGAAAGATTTGTTTGTAACATATATACATTTTTATTTGTTATAATTTCTCTAACAAATAACAACTCTTTAACATGTTAACTGCCATGAGGTAGGTACATCAGATGTATCAGTTTCACGGATACGACAGTCTCTAACTATGATTGTTTGTTATACTGCACTAGTACTTTTAAAGAAATAGAAAGTAATAATAATCTTCTCTCCTGTATATTTTGTTGTGAGCTATCACAATTTTAGGTTAGATTACTGTTTCATGTTGTGAAGCGTAAATATATATATATATATATATATATATATATATATATATATATATATGTATGTGTGTGTGTGTGTTTGTGTGTGTGTGTGTGTGTGTGAGAGAGAGAGAGAGAGAGAGAGAGAGAGAGAGAGAGAGAGAGAGAGGAGAATTGTCTTTGTGTGAATATGAAACTGTCGTCACAAATTTATGAATGAAATTGTTGCATATTTCAAATTATTTTCTATTACTATATTTATTAAATGAGATGCATTTCATGATTTTATAAAAAAATCAACAACGTAGTGCCAAAACTGGTCGAGGCCGAAAATAAATTAAAAAAATCTGTTGTGGCCAGCACAAAACCTTCTGTCAATTCGATGTATTTTGTACATATCCCATACCAAAAGTTCCTTGAAAAATATTCTGTATATCCTGTAAAATTGTAACACGAACACACTAATTTTTACAAATTCAATACCGAAAGTTCCTTTCTCTATTTTATTAGAGGTCGCTGTTTCTTACTCTTCTCTTTTACTCATTCCTGTCCAACGCATCTTCTTCATAAAATTCTTCCTCTCTCAAATCTTCTGCTACACAGTCCTTCCATCTTCTCTTTGGATTTTCTCGTACCTCCGGCATTGAAAATTCCAATGTATAATCAAAACGTATAGAGAATAAGATATTCTTTCATATTAATAATCACAAAATGTTGAAAAATGATATTTAACTGCGTTTTTTTAAGGAAAACTGTTAAAAACTTCAAATAAGGGTACTTCCGGTGGATCAATTATAACCAAAATCTAATCAGCTCTTCATATGGATGTAAAGAAGAGGAATACGAAATAATTATAATTTTTAGAATTGTAGTATTGGAGTAACATACTTGATAGTTAAGAAGTTTGATAAAAAAATAACAAGAATGGGTTGTTATTGTGATCACGACCTACGCCACCAAAACCTGTCGTTTTTTAGCCAATCATTTGTTTATCTCCTATAATATTTGTTTTGCAGAAGAAAATTTATTTTGTTGTTTTCGTTTATTAAAATATATGTAAATTCTTAACTATGTTTATGAAAAACTTAATTAAATATTTAATAATTTAATACACAATAATTTTATCAAGTACGTAGTCATTAACGACCTTGCATTTATAGTTTAAATAATTTATTCACATATTATCAAATTCTCGAACCGTAAATTACATTGAATATTTAATAAAGCATTACAACAACGTAGTCAATAACAACACATGCGTATTACCTGTAATAAATAACGCTCTATAGAGTATGGGTGTATTTAATACACCAGTTTAATGTTGACAGTAGATAACAATAGATAATTATTACAACATGTGTACGTAACTATGGCAACAAAGCCTGTTGACAAAAGCGCTTCATTATCGTCGTAAAAAGTAACAAGACCGGATTCTAACCGCATGTTGGTATGTTGCGTTGTTAGTTACATACTTCTTCATGGTAGAAAAACGCACTTGATGCATGAAGTTTGCTTTCTATAAACTGCAAGGGCAAACGATTGCGTTTTAAGAATGATTTCATTCCAAGAAATTTAGTTCCCTTCCTTGCAAATAACTCCAAACTGTTATCATAGTTATAATTTACTTAGTTTACATGCAGTTTCAAAACGGTTTTAAATTTGAAAACGCAAATGGGGGATTACACCACTTTTTTTTATAATTTCATCTGAAAATATTAGGAAAACTAAGACTATTGATGAAAATCCGGTGAAAAAATTCCTATTAATAAGCGAGTTATGGTCTCCCTAATTTTGAAAAGATTGACGTGACGTCACATTTATGTGTTTTTATATCAAACTGTTTTCATCATGGACCTAAATGTTCTTGAAATATATGCTATTTTAAGTTATTAGATATTTTCATATTAGTGTCGAAGCGCTATAACAAAAAACCCTTTATTTCCGAAATATCTCAATTATACCATTTGACTTCATTTTTATATTAATATTCGTTATTCAGCATATACATTCGTATTTTTTTACTATTTTCCTTTAATTCGATTGAGCTGTAATCCCCCATTGTCAAAACAGTAGCGGTAGCACGCACTTTAGAATTCTATCATAGAGAGCAGGCGAATGCGATTTTACGTTTACGAATCTTGGTAGCATGCACTTTTAGAATTCTATATTCGGTCTTTGTATCGGAAATTTTTGATTTTGTACTATTAAAATAAAAAATATTATGACAGTTGTATATAATAAATGTAAAAATATTATACAAATTGGCTTTGAATAGAATTGTGACAAAATAATGACGTTACTTTGACACTTTCGCCTCGAGTCGTACGCTTGAAGGCGAATATTTTGAGACACGCATGATACCAAATTTTCGCTTCGTGGCGAAAAGCGAAAGCAAATGCCTCATTTGATAGAATTCTAAAGTGCGTGCTGTCACTACAGGTTTGAGATAACTCAAAATCGTTTTGACACGAGGCGTTTTCGTAATCAAACGAAGCTATTAGACACAGATCACAGATATTTCAGATCCATCCGATTATTGAAGAGTTTACGAATACATCAGATCTGGATATGATTTTGTCGTTTCACTCAGGTTACAGAAGAAGTTCAAATTCTTAAAATGGATAAGAAAATAGCGCTTGTTGTTGTAGTTGTATAGTTCATCTAGGGATTACCAAGCCACTACAACATCCCTGGTAATCGGTTTAGAAAATCTGGAAAGTGCAGTCTTGGTCTACAGTCGAATACTGGGCGTAAAATATATACCAGCATTGCAAATACGGAACTGGTCGACTGTACCGCCCGAAATATTTTGGCATTGCGGTTTTAGCTATTGTGCACCCATAATAAAACGATAACGAGTCTTCGGAAAATGATCCCTAGATGAACTATACATAATTTTATATACGACGACTCAAGTGAGACTACTGAAAGGCCACTTGAATCATTTGTTCAGATTATTTTGATCAGATATTGTTTCATTTGGACATTTACTTGTCCGAAATATCTAATAAAGACTTCACAAAGTGCAAACTGTGTTGCAATGTTTATAAATAGAAACATTTAAATAAATACATTTTCTGAATCACAAAAAAATAATAAAAAAAATATATCATCACGGCATATTACCTATTTCTAGGTGTGCCAATCTGCTTTGTCGCAGATATCGGTAATGATGATGACATATTTGTACGGTGCGGGCGTTTACCAGGCGTCACCTCACGGGCATTCATCGCTGGCGTGGAGAGTGCACAACAGGTGTCACAAATGTTTACAATTTTAAATTTGCGCGGGAAATCTGTACTAACCCTGAAAATATTTGATCGGATTGTTCGGTCTGACTGATCGAAGTGAGTTTACGAACGCGTCGACTTTACGCACTCTTCAGACTGCATCGGATCAATCCGATCGACTTTACGAAAACGCCTACTGTATACATGGCATTTTCAAAGCTAAAAACATTTTGAAAACGGTTTTAAAGACTGCATGTAAACTAAGTAATTCTTTATGAACTCTTGTTTTTGTCAAAGTCATGTGCAATATTTATCTATATGACTATGAAGTCATTTTTAACAAGTTTTGACAAGTTTGGAATAGTCACCAGTTAAATATTTATTGCAGTGTCATAGAAAAACAAGTTTTTTAAAAAACAAGAGTTCAATGGGGGATTACGGCTCAATCGAATTAAAGGAAAATAGTAAAAAAATACGAATGTATATGCTGAGTAACGAATATTAATAAAAAAAATGAAATGGTATAATTGAGATATTTCGGAAATAAAGGGTTTTTTGTTATAACGCTTCGACACTAATATGAAAATATTTTGATTGGCGACCGAGAAACCGCCTATACATGCATTACAAATAGCGTGTTAGGAGGTGGGATTACTACCAATGGAAGTTAAGAAATTCAATTTCGAAAGGAGGGGCTAACATTCCTGTACTACAGTTTCCAAACAGTTTTTATTTTAAATAAATTTCTTACATTAAACTTAATAATTTAAATACACCTGTAATTATAAAGTATGTATACAGTGTTATAATATTCATTTATTTTTATGTAAATATAACTTAAAATAGCATATATTTCAAGAACATTTAGGTCCATGATGAAAACAGTTTGATATAAAAACACATAAATGTGACGTCACGTCAATCTTTTCAAAAATCGGGAGACCATAACTCGCTTATTAATAGGAATTTTTTCACCGGATTTTCATCAATAGTCTTAGTTTTCCTAATATTTTCAGATGAAATTATAAAAAAAAAATGGTGTAATCCCCATTTTTGGGCTACAAGATTGCAACTTCTATAGAGGAAGGTGAACGAAAAATATTTGAGGAATGTGTCAATCACACCAGAAGAGGAAGAAAAAAATTCTAATATACCTTAGTCAGAAATCAAACCATGTAGAATTTAAAAACCTTTTTGTGATAATGTGTATTTTAGGATATTTTCTTGTTTTAGACTGTGTTCGTTGTCGCATTTTGGCATTTAGAATTTACATAAATATTTACACCTGCGAATAATGTATTAATGCCATTTCTTGTTTTGCATAGGAACACTTTAATTGTACAACACCAAATGAGTATTAAATGATTCAATTTGATGTTTAAGATTAAATGTTTATATTATATACATTATTCATAAAACAGAAGTCAAGAATTTCTTTTTGACAAACCCTAAAATCTAATTTCTAATATCCTGAATAATGTCATCACCCCAATATCTAAATTTATTTGATTAGTAGGGTAATAAAAATGCAATTTCGGACATAACACAATCATTGAAATATTGAATATTCCTGACATATTGTCCGCTATTTTTCGAACATACTGTATTGGGCTTCCAAATTATCAAGAGATGGCGCTGACGTCAAACGTCAAAATTCAAACGAATGGTACATTTTTCGCTGGCTTCCATAAGATTACAATTGGTGTGAGACTAATTTTCGTAGTTTTTAATTTAATTTCGGATTTAGTATAGTGTTTTTTTTTTTTGTTGTTAATTTCGATAGAATTAAGTGTGATCTTTCTTGTAGTAACAATTTAGTGATAGTTTTAATAATATTTTAGTTAATAGGGTTAATTTTAGTAAGTATTTGTAGGTTAAAAGTATTTTAGTCATATTTTAATTAACAGTATATTAGTGTTTTTAATAAAAAAACATTTGATTTCCTTTATTTAGATTGTATTTCATTGCCGTAGTTGTACATATATTAATTTCTATCTACATAGCTTTACTTTTATTTAATTGTTTTTCTTTCATAATGGACAATTTTCTTTGCTTAGATTTAGATACTATTTGTAGATTTGGGAATTGTAGTGTATCATCTAGAAATATGGTGGAAGGCCAGCAAGTAATAAATAGTGGCCACATAATATTATGTATGTGGTAAATATTTTCGGAGAAAACTCCATCGTAACTAATTTGTTCATTAATTTTTTAAAAATCAAAAACTTACTTGTTATATTATTAAAATTCGTATACAAGTAAATACAATCCCTGAATAAAACAACCTTCTTTGTATATGTACACTTCACTCAGTTCAGAAATCTGCCACCAGTGGCGCATTGTAATTTTGGAAGCCCAATAGGAGAATTCCCCTTAGAAAAATATTTCATTCAATAAAAGTGTGAAATAATATTTCCTTTCCAGAATATAGAATATTAGTTTTCTATTCAAATCTCCGTCGAAATCTTTGAAAATCTTTCATAAACCTGACCTCTCTGACTAACGGTACCGGTGACCCGATTGTTGAGCACAGCTTATTTCGACTGAGGCTGACCGACTTGCTGCTTTCGGTTGTAACAACATTATATGGATCCAGTGATCCATGATGTACCAGTCAACATGACAAGCGAATATCGGAGGACCTTGTAGTCATGCCTTATTTGACTTGTTCGTGATGGAAATGTTATCAGTCGGATCGTTACTGTCATTTGCTCAACGAGTTTTTCGTGTAATGTAAATTTGGTGACTTGCTTTTACGGATTGCAAAACATTGCAAAATTTTACCGTTCCTGAGAAACTAATGACGAAGATGATTTTCGGGTTTTATTGTTATAATTCCTGAAATCCAAACAAGATTAATGAAATAATGATATGTCATAATAGCATTTTATCTGCATCTTTCAAGTATCGTTGCATAATTAGATGATGAATTATCTTTATCTTACAAGAGAGCAAATTAATTTCTCAGAATTATTTCACAAACAAATTTGCCCACTGTGTTTTTTTTTTTTTTGTGGAATCTGTTGTTCTAAGCAGTGGCGTAGCTATCGGAGGGCAAAGTGGGGTAGTGCACCAGGGCCCTAGAGTTCAAGGGGCCCTAACCGCGATTTTAATTTTACTTAAAAATTCGTATAATAAATATGCAAATAATATAAATAACTAGAAGCACTTTAAAGATTTTTTATTTCGTGCGCATAAGTTAACATTTTACTTTCAAACGAAATATATTTAAACTTACATTCATTCATATTTCGTCAATAGACAGATAAATTGAGTTTTTAATAAAATATTACCCACGTCCCGAATTTTCAGTCTCTGTCTCGATTTTTTACATCTCGTTTTTTGATCCCGAATTTGCAGCATTTGTCCCGAATTGTATTTATTTAAGTAGTGTAGATTGCAAACTGAGAATACGAACGAATATTATTTTTGAGTGTACTACATCTGTCCCTTTATAACAATATTTAATTTTGTACACCCATGGATATTCTGAAGTTATGCTTTGTAAAAATATTTTGTAGCTATAATTTTCATGTTATAACGCAAATTATTTTCTTTTTTTCGTTTATTTGTGTATTGAATAGACTTACTTTAAATAATAAACTATTCTTTTATAAATTTTGTTTTAATTATTTTTTTAATAACTTTTGCAATATATATTTGTTCGTTAGAGGGCCCAAATTATTTTTTTGCACCGGGGCCCTTAGAGGCCTAGCTACGCCACTGGGTCGAAGAAATGTTTATCATAATCTGAATAATGAATGAATTAATACTGTAGGAAATGCTAAAAAATAAAATATTTATAATAATAATAATATATCATCACGCCAATCTACCGTGTATAGATTGTCTCATTTCCAATGTTTTTCTAGGGTATCTCGGTAAATATTAATGATAGAGTAAAATCGATTACATATTACAGGGTCAATTTTTTCAGAAAACTTTAACAGTTACCCCAGAAATTTCCGATCTTCTTTTGTTTCTAAGCTACAGGCCAAAACTCGTTTTTCGCTCATTTCGAAAATATCTCAAATTTTATTTTTTTGGGATAAAATTCAGGTGTTATAACAAATAAAGGTTAATTATTGATACCCATAAACTCTGTATAATTATGAATAATGTTAATGCGTAAAATAATAAAAAGGTACAATGTATTTTAATTGATTTTAATGTCTATAATTTAAGTATAACTGTTGTTGTCTATACGAACATATTAACATGCAATAAATTCTGACACGCGAACTTTGTTTAACATTGGAAAATGTGAAATAATGCGATTTAATCGAAAACGATACTCAGAATACATTATCGGTTTTCAGAAAAATGTTGGATGTTAAAAGGAAACAGAAATTCGAGCAGAAATTGTTTCTAGAATTAGATGCTTTTTCCCTTTTACGTTCGTTACGTGGAAATGATTTCACGTGGATTTCTTTTTTTGTTTCTAATTTATAGTGGTTACAATATACGTTGTAATCTTGCAGTTAAAAAAAAAAACTAGCAGGAAAAGTGAAATTGTATTTATTATTGTAAGTAGTTTCCTTGTTTGGAATTAGTCTACATAAAATATTCTGGGAATTATGGAATATTATTTGTCCGTTTACAACAGTTTTCCTGAAAGAAACACTCTGATAAAAGAAAGAGTACAGAGATTAATAAAGTGTATTAAAAAAGATAAATCATTTATTCAAATGATGTATTTGTGGGTACCCATTAGTTTAAAACTTCTTGTAGAGATGCAATAGAGGATAGCAGTAACATCAATATGTAAATAAAATAAAAATAATTAAATAAAATAAGTAGCATTTTTGTTCAATGTTCTGCAACGCTATTAAGACAACTCATCTAAAAATATATAAAATGGAAAGCAATTTATCATTATGTCTTTGTGCAACACTCATATTTCTTAGTATGAAAGCTTTTGTTCTTCCGTAGATCATTTTAAAGATTAAGAGTACAATATATTTTTTAAGTTTATAGATCTAAAGTTTACAGCTTCCTGTAATTCAATTCTTTACAGAACAATACAGTCATGCTGTAAATTAATGACCAATGGTCGTCGAATAACGAGAACTGAAATAATCTATTACACCACGGCTTCCTAAACTTTTATGGACCGAGACTTTCTTTTCTATAACACAGTGCGATGATTAGTGTGCAACAAATATCCCGCCGATTAGAAGTCTGGAACGTTCTCTACATTACTACTTTACATAACATTAATAATTACCTATCTAGAACATTCCTATTATATTCGCTTGTCTATTTTCGCCCCGCTTCGTTCGGATTCGAGTCCGTTCACATCCTGGGCATATTCTTCAATAATATCATTTGCTAGAAAATTTTGTATTCATAACAAATAAGTGCGATTAAAATTTGTTTTCAAATTTTTACCTTCCTTACCTAAAGGTGACGGTTTGGTCAAAAAATTCGGTGGTGTTTTTAATGAATATATACGTTTTAGAGACCCTGATATAAGATTTTACTAGTTTTACGATGATGTGTGTGTGTGTGTGTGTGTGTGTGTGTGTGTGTGTGTGTGTGTGTGTTTCTGTGTGTGACAAATATCTCCAACTATAACTCCAATACTACAATTCTAAATATTACAAATCTAAAAATTATAATTGTTTCATATCCCTCTTCTTTACAAACTTATGAAGAGCTGATTAGATTTTGGTTATACTTAATTAACCGGAAGTTCCCTTATTTGAAGCTCTTAATAGGTTTCACATTTTATGTGATTATCAATATAAAATAATATCTTGATTATACATTTTCCTTAATATTCAATAGATATAGAGTTAACTAATTATAAATCAGCCAGCTTTGCTATAATCATGGAAACAGCTGATATATTCAAATAATTCTAATTGACAGATCCCAGTGTCAAGTGCAATTTACATAGTGTATGTTTGTGTTATAATTTTATTGGATTTACATAATCTTTTCCAAGGAACTTCCGAAATGAAATTTGTAGAAAATAGTAAAAGTTCGTTTTACTGGATATATAGAATCTTTTCCAAGGATTTGTACAAAATACATAGAATTGACTGAAGATAATGTGTTGGTCACATCAGATTTTTTCATATTATTGTAAGCAGCAGATTGCATACAAATTATATTAGTATATAACTACTTGCTGGTTTTCCTGGTATAATTATAGAAAATTGTAATGCTTGCAGATAATATTACTATTATTTCTTGTTTGTAATTTCGATATAGTCAAACGCCCGCAATGTAGAAATATGTCATCATTATTACCGAAATCTGTGTATAACACAGATTGGCACACCTTCAGAAATGGGTAACATGCTGTGATGAAATATTTTTTTTTTATTTTATTTATATAGTCATCTATTTCGTTTATTAAACATATTACCACAGGTTTCTTACTATAAACGATGAATGAACTGAACTTGCATTAAAGAATGAATAGCCTTTCGTCTATCCCTATTATGAACCTTGATTAATCATGTGTTAAAACTAATACAAGTTAGTAGTGAAGTGAGTGTGTTGTGTGTTCCGTTAAGTCGCAATTCTGTTTGATCTGCACGCCCTCGCATATCTCCATCTTTCTCCAACACTCGCCGCTTTCATTTCAAAGTGTACAGTTATAATTCACGTCGCAGTATGTCGCAATCTTCCTTCTTTCCTCAAACAATCAACTCTTTGTTTGTGTTGCGATATTCCAGTTTTTTGTTAATTACGGTTTATGTACTGTTAAAATATTAAGAAAGGCCGGCAAAGCACTTTCATAAAAGTGAAAAATAGGAAATATTGCATAAATGATGATAGAAGTTTAATTACAGCGCAAGTATGTAAATGGGGAGATAAGAAAATGATTAATTAATCTACTTAATGTGATAGTTTATAAGCAAATACTGACCCTGCAGGCATTGAGACAGTTTAATCATTATAATAAGAATAAATTAATTTGAACGAACTACTAAAGAAAATATATGTTATATGTTACGTAAACTTTTATAGCTTATGCGAATTATTCTTCAATGAAATATAGGGTTATAATTTTGACGTCACACGCAAGAAAGAGATGTAAAAGTAAAATGACATAAAAATACATACTCTAAAAAGGAGTACACTTACGTAACATTCTCTTTACAATCCAATAATATTACTACCAAGTTTATATCTCTACCCATTTTTGAATTATTGCCCCAAAAGTCAATAAACCCCACATTTAGATTCAAAATTTTCAAAAATCTAATATACTTCTCAATGCGCTGATTCCAAATTTTGAAACCGCAGGTCGATATCTCTTTTCGTTCTCGAGATATTTAGATTCAAAGTTTTGCTCAAAACTGCCCATTTTTGGGTAATAACCCAAAAATGGGTCGAGATATGAATTTGGCGACATCACCATTCGATTCTACGGGCAAAATTACATAAGTACACCAATTTTCAGAATTTTTGAACATCACATACAATCTCTAGAGCAAAATAACTGAAAACGGCCAAAAATCGCAAAAATCTAAGGTGTACCCCTTACGATTTTTTCAGATTTTGGCCATTTTCAGGGGTTTTCAAACTTTTATTCATAAAAAATGAACCGGTAGGACAAAAATTATAAAAATTGCTACACTTATGTATTTTTGTCCGTAGAATCGAATGGTGATGTCGCCAAATTCATATCTCGACCCATTTTTGGGTTAATACCAAAAAATGGGCAGTTTTGAGCAAAATTTTAAATCTAATTATCTCGAGAACGAAACGAGATATCGACCTGCGGTTTCAAAATATGGAATCAGCACATTGAGAAGTATCTAGATACATAAAAATTAGATTTTTGAAAATTTTGAAGTTTTTATTCTAAATGTGGGGTATATTGACTTTTGGGGCAATCATTCAAAAATGGGTAGAGACATAAACTTGGTAGTAATATTATGTGATTGTAAAGAGAATGTTACGTAAATATGTATTTTTATGTAAGGCTTCAAAACTATTGAGCTACCTTCGTACATTATTTGTATTTTAAAAGAATATCGTTCACATTGTTGGAATAAAGAAAGAGAATTAATTAACTTTTTTTTTCTTTTCTTATCGACATTTTTCATTTCATTGGTGAATATCACGAGAACTTCTGACATCTATTGTTTCTTTGCTTGTCAATCGTATTGTTCTGAAGACAACAGATCATTTCATTGTCATAGCCGAATAATAAATTTTATTTTAAAAATTGATTTGCAATGGGACCTCGTCCCAAATTAATATCTTAAATGTGAATGACATGAAATGGCAAATGTCCTTTAGTTAAGCAGTCAAACAATGGAATAGCGTCATGCGTAACTTTAAACAAATGGCAATGAACCTACCAACTAACCATATGTAGAAAGATACATTGTCTGCAGCTTACAAACTCACATGCACTTACTAGGTATGGCTTGTGTTTCCTTATTTAGGAAGAAAAAAAAAATCATTAACCTTACATTACTTTAGATTCTCATAGGTACAGCTGAGTTCACCAAAACTGGAAGGACTGACATAAATCAATAAAACACCGTTAGATACCTAATCATTGTCACTGGTTATAAATAAAAATAAATTGCAGAATTCAACATACAGTGTGTATGGTTCTTGCAATGATATTAAGATATGTATTTAACAAAGTAAAAAAGTAGGAGGTTTACTACCGCAGAGGTGTTTCATTTTCAGCGACCTGGCGAATTCGAGTCACTAAATGGGGAATACTTTCAATGTTTACTCCCATAAAATAAATAAAATACATTATTTGCTCATTTTTACCTCTCGCTAAGAGAGGTATTGGATTCATGCTAAAATTCGCATACTCAGATTTTATTAAATAAGCACGATTTAAGGTCCCTAGAATCCGATTATAACATTTTTAAAATGTCTGTGTGTGTGTGTGTGTGTGTGTGTGTGTGTGTGTGTGTGGATGTGTGTATGTGTGTATGTGTATATGTGTGTATGTCTGCATGTTGTAGACACGATTCCTCAAAAACTAGAAGACTTAAAAAATATTTTACTGCAGTTTCCTCAATCTGACATTCCTGGGAAGAGCTGAAAAGGTTTTGGTAACAATTGAACAACCGGAAGTAGTAGTTTCTTAGAAAAATTCTTCTAAATATAATTTTTTGGGAGTTTTTTTTTATTAAATATTGAAGGACATAAAATGCTCCATCTAATACACTTAAAATTTTTATTATATCTTGCATAGATTTAGAGATAAAGACACTATAATTTATAGAGTACACTAATCGCAGAGGCTAAGGCACTAAGGAAACCAGTTGACAAATTCCAATGTTTATAACATGACACATGTCATTGTCAAATATCAACAGTTTTAGTGACATTCTGATAGCTATTTCTGGGAAGTATATTTAATTTTTCTTATTGTTTTATTAATTAAATATTTGAAATTATAGGTAAAATTGTGGTAAAATGCATATATCCATCAGAAATACACGCCAATCTGGTTAATGAATTGGAACAATCTATGACATTTAAGAAACTTCCTCATGGGATTGCATGACATACACGAAAACGTATACATAGCCTTATTCAAATCACGACTTACGCATTTCTCGAGTCCGCAAATCTAGTCCATGAAGTTGGCGCGTACCGAAATGCTCAAATCTCGACATGTGCACCGTTCGACAAGATGGCTGACTAGTACACTGTGGAGTATAAAATTAATTAGGATTAGGTTATGTTAATGGTAGTATTTTTTTAAAAAATTGTACTCCGAAGTGTACTTGTCAGCCATCTTGTGTAACGGTGCCCAAGTCAAGATTTGAGCATTTCCATACGCGTCAACTTCATGGGCTAGTTTTGCGGAGTCGAGAAATGCATAAGTCGTGATTTGAAGAAGACTATGTAAAAGTTTTCGTGGGTTGAGACCCTAGCCCTTCCTCATACAATGAAAAGTATATATAATTAGAATTATATGTGTGCAGAAGACATGTTAAATACAATAAAAAACAATATTTGGGTAAAGTTCTGTAATATTTTGTTATAAAACGACGGTTCGAAAGCGAAGTGCAGTACAATACTTATATAGCCTAATATGGAAATGGCAAGAGGTCTTGTGCTGGCCACAACAGATTTTTTATTTATAATAAAGTAACATAATGCTTTTCATTTTGAAGTAAAAGAAAATTAAATATATTGGATTTTAGACTGCTATTTTTCTTAAAATTGCAAATGAATTGAATTTACAACTTAAAAAATAGAGGGAATTGCTTAGTTCGAGAATATGAAACAAATTGGATATATATATTTTTTGTTGCGTAATTTTGCAGGCTGAAACGTGCAAAACAAAAGTACTTGTCCATGTACTTGTGAACACCAGCACAATTCCAAAAATATTGAACTTAAGTACAAGTACAATAAAAATGTATTTAAGTACAGTTTAAAGTACATGTACTTAAGTACATGCACAGCTCTGTCCGTAGTGCATAAAAATAATATCGTAACCTAAAATTAGAACTGGAGAATTGTCCAAATATGACTAGCAATGACAAGTCACATGATAGATACTGATAGGCCAGAATATCAAAATCGAACGCAAACCGAAAAGAAAATTGTAAATTTTAATCTAAAATTTAAATTTAAATAGAAATTCATTATAAACCAACCCTTACGGTTTTGCCATGAATGATATAAGTAATGAAAAAAAAAAATCGAAACATTATATTAAGTTATAATGATTCATAACGGAAAATATCATTTGTAGTTACTTGAGTCACATAAAACCATTTATTTCATTATTTCCCAGACATGTCAAGGTGATGAAACCATATTTGAAGTAATCCATTTTATACAAAAAATAATATCAGGTATCATACATTCTACTAATGACACAACAAACACAATTATATCAGAACAAAACTGAAGTATTCAAAATTATATTTCGTTTATGACATTAAAAATAAATTAAATTTTAATATTTACGATTTTAGCGTTTAGAGTCGATGACACTTCTAAAGGATGTTTCTAGTTTTACTCTTCATTTGAATAGGTTTTCAGATTTTTAATTATACTTGATTAGTATGTTAAACAACCTCTAAATTTGTTTAACCCATTATAATTATTATAAAGCTTAGCGAAATTAGTCAATGTAGTTATTTTGTAAATCTAACGTAAATAATGGAGAAGTTACTGGCCTTCACGCTTTTTCACTGTAGGTTAAGTGAGATTACATTATAAAATTGTGTTAATAGCATACCTGTGCATTGCTGCATGTAATTAATTTGATAAAGCTACTTTCCTTGTTTTAATAATTTTATACATGCATTATAGTTCCATACATTACTATAGTATAATAAATGAAAAAGTGGAATAATTAAAAAATAATTTAACTGTATGCACATGAAATATTTTTTGCAAAAAAAGTGAAATTTATAATTTCTATTTTTGCAGTAATTGCTGTATTAATCTTGAGAAGTGATAGAACGAAGATCCGGTTTAGATACTGAATTCGGCCAATCCGGCTATAAAACCGGAATTGAAAATTCGGCCCGGTTATTAAAAATGTTAATCTGTTAATAATTTTGTTGAATAATATGAGAATATCGACTTAGATGTTGCAGACTTAAGGTAGAATATTGTTAAAATTGTTAAATAAATAAAATACAATACTTGCCAACAAAAAAACGTTTGGATGTAGTTCTTACCTATATGTTTCTTACATCATATTTATACAAAAGTAAAGCGATTTAGAAACATGGCCACTACACATCCTACAGAAATGGAAAAAAAATAAAGTGCAATTTTTTTTTATCATAATGTAACTTTAAGTAATTTTAATCATATGTCATACAATATTTCACAAAAATATATAACTTTTCATTTATAATTTTGTTAATAAAGTTTCGTGACGTCATCTAGCGATGAGTCCTATAGTTCAACCGAGTTAGATGATATAGGTGATATATTATTTACTTTTCGTTGCTACTCTTGTTAATATGATTAATAATTATTTATTTCATAGAGATGTTCACCTTTTAATGAATTAAGTTACTGTTTCTTTGTGAATTATAAATAATATCGTATGCATTGTTTTTATTTTTTTTACTTTGTCGCTCTACACATACACACAGGTTTGTGAAATATCATATGGAGGTCATATGTATCATATATAACCAAATATGTTGTCAAGTTCCTTCTTGGTTATCTGAGTGTTTGATCGTTGTTAACAGGTAAACTTATAAATTTATTATAATGGTGTGTTTAAATATGTATTAAAGACACTTATAGACAAAAATGATTGTGACATATTAAATAGTAGTTTCAGATTTGGCCAATGGAGGGCAGTGCAGCCGCATCGCTGTTGTCACACGAGAAAATTTAAATATTACAAAAAATTTCAAAAATTCGTATTTTAAATATTATGTATGTACTTCTGAAAGGTAAAATATGAACCTACATCTTCAGAAAAAAATCGTGGAAATACCCCATCGGAAAATAAAACCAAACTTTAGTATTTTTCATATCCATGCTATTTACAACAGACAAGTTATAACCTGCATAAGTAAAATGACGATAAAGACAGATCCGACCCGAAATTAAAAGATTTTAACGAAAGTAACAGACAATTCAGCGACCCGAACTCCGGCGATCCGGCAATTTTTAAGCCGCAATGGCGGATTAAAAATCCGGTGTATGGACGATCCGTTCCATGGCTAATCTTAGCGCAACTTTTTTAATTACACATTAAGCATCATCCGCCATTGTTTGCCTGGCTAATTGCATTTCACTGCATGATGTATAAATCATATTATATTTTAATCTTATCAGAGTAGTTTTTGTTTGACATTTTGTTACATAATCCCACTTTTAATCAAATGAAATGCAAATGAATTGAAATGCGACCGTGTGCGTGTTTGATTTAAATTATTTATAGCTTGAACTTCAGATCCATTTTCGATAACAACATTGTTTTAATATTAACTCAAAAAAGGCCGGTGCTTTTGAATAGTTCTACTACATTATTTATCTGTTATATAATATTAATAAGAAAATAGATATGAAACCTGAAATTCGGTAAAATACCTAATTATTGTTTAATATTGTTTTAATAATAACGTTATTTGTTACCATGACGATTTATGTTTGTATCAACATAGATGTATTACTTGCAAGGACATTTGTTTTTATTGTATTCTGTATTCTGTGCCAGTTTATTAACATTATTTATAACTGATCAATAAACAAATATTTTAAATGATCTCACTGCGTTAAAAATCGTGTCCCAAGATATCTACTTCCTAGTAACTTTACTTGACGAATAATTTCTACGGTAATAATTGTTGATCAATTGTATCCATAGTTATTAATTCGCTAAATAAAGTTATTAGAAGGTGGATATCTCGGATCTCGGCCCTTCAATACTCAGTTTATTTTATATAAGAAAATAGTTTTGGTTTAGTTAGGGAAATAATTGTGCCCCATAATTGGTCAGATCGCACACCAAGTTCACAAAAGCAAAAATATCTGATGTGGACACCACATGACTTCCTTGTACGCCTGTTACTTTGACATTGACATTAAATTCTTTATTTTTTGTCCTAATTCATAGCAAACTTAATTACAGACACCGAAAAGTACATAATTTTTAAATTTACATATTTCGCTTATACAAAAAGCTAATTTAATCATACTTGATGTTTTCGACGCAGAATACAATTATCTAAAACTTTTATTTGAAGCATTTATTATTAAAATCAATATAACACCATTTTTTTCAAGAAAAACTGATAACAGCTTCAAGTAAAGTACCACTTTCGGTTACACTATTTTAACCAAAATCTATTATGTTATTCCCATTGATATAAAAGTATTATATACCAAATTTGAAAAGTTTTGGATTACATTTTAATATAGTTTTTCATTAAAATCTATTATAGGCTTCAAGTAAAGTACCACTTCCGGGTAGACCATTTTAACTGAAATCTATTATGTTATACCCATTGATATAAAAGTATTATACACCAAATTTGAAAAGTTTTGGATTATATTTTAATACAATTTTCCTTAAAATGTATTATAGGCTTCAAGTAAAGTACCACTTTCGGGTAGACCATTTTAACTAAAATCTAATATGTTATTTCCATTGATATAGAAGTCTTACTAAATTTGAAAAGTTTTGGATTATATTTTAATATAGTTTTTCATTAAAATCTATTATAGGCTTCAAGTAAAGTACCACTTCCGAAAGTTATGTAATGACCAAAAAGGGAGGTGCACAACTAGATGTTATACCAGTCCTAAATACAAAATTTTAACTTTCCACGGCTTCCCGTTTTTCAGTTATGCGAGATACGTATGTACAGACGTCACGACGAAATTAGTCAAAATGGATTCAGGGATGGTCAAAATGGATATTTCCGTTGAAATCTGGAAACCGAAATTTTTCGCGATTACAATACTTCCTTTACTTCGTACAAGGAAATAAAAATATCATTTGACAGCTGCCAATTACAACATAAAATCGGCAGAATTATGTGTTATTTAACCATTTCAACTTGTAGTATTTAATTTTCAGGTATGATGCATTTTTACTCATAAATATATTTAATATATTAAACAAAGTTTGGTTTCACGAATTAGAATTATTTATTTAATACATACATGTAAAAGCGGTCGGCTCTCAAGCGCCATCTGATGTTCTCTTACCTGAAATAAAATATAACGTAACAAAATTTAACTTCAGCCTCAGGTAATTTTGAATAAATTTGTTTATATAAACATAGGTTCTATTCCTCTTATAACCAAAGCACAAGAACTTAAAGGTTGATAAATAAAATTTAATTTTCAAATTAACAGTTTGTTGGTAACAATATTAAGAAATAATAACAAATATATTATCTAAAGTTTTCGGATCATATGCCCGTGAGTGTAAATAAATTTGCAACATAATAACTAAATGTAAAACAATGTAAATTTCAATAACAGATAAACCTCATTATTTTTATCAAAATGTTACCACTATTCAAACATCAAACATGCGTTCGATATCAGTGAAGCTTATTAATTTTTTGTTGACAGAGCCATACTCTCGAAAAACTAATTGATAACGTGTGTCAACAGACATTTTAACGTATTTATCTTTTGCGGTATGTCGCTTTTCCAAAATTAAATTTTGCAATGTCTGTCACTAACCGCATAAAAGCAAATGTGCGACACGAAGCAGGAAATGCTTAAGTAGATTCATTTAGCTTAAAAATCACATATTGTGCAATTTAACGGTTTTTCTACATGTTACATGATAAAGTGACTTATTTACTTTGCTGACATATCTGCGGATAAAATAAGTTCATATTCTATTTTTTAGTTAGAAATAGAAAATATTCGAAAATTTTGATTTTAAAACATTAGATACATATTTCACAGGTGAAAATTTATATGATTGACATTTGGATCGTACCGCAATGCCATCTCTTGACTGCTCCTGAAAACTTTATAAACTTAAATGTTTAAGTGTGCTGGGTTTACATTCGTATTTTTTTATAAGATCCAAAAATAGTTTTTCCATCACCTACGTTTATTCATATTATTTATATAAATAAACGTAGGCTAAAGTTTGTCACATGTTAATAAAAAAAATCTTTTAATTTGACATTTGACGCTGACATTGCTCATTGTTATTGAATAATAAAGTAATAATGGCTAATTCAAATTACACTCAAGCTAAATCGGACAATTTACCGAAAGTCGATAGATAGATGATGACTGAATTTATATCACAACGATTGTTTTACTGCTACCGAAATAAGGGGTGTTAAAGAGTTGAGGTAAAATAAAATATAAAAACTGAATTTACTATATAAATTGATAATATATTTTACTTTAAAGTTCTGGTCGTGATTCTTACATTGAATCTGCTATAGGACATGTAGATCTATCATAAAGTGAAACAACAAAAATATACTGTTATCGTGAAGGTGGATGAAAGTTGAAATCATCTTCACAAACATGAAGACACGATTTTTCTGACAAATTATCAGCTCTTCGACCTACTGCTTCTATAGCCACAATTTTCTTTTCTTCGCATCTTATGTAAAATTTATAAACTCTGTAGTAGGTTTGTTCCTAACAGTATTTTTGTAAGAAGGCACAATACAATATCGTAAATTACTCATTTTATTTTGAACTTTTTATTACCTACATATTATACAACTAGAACCAATCTAAAAATTTGACACTTGTTTGACAACTTTGACAATATACTTGACACCTTAGAACCGCTGAAGATGTATGTACTCTGACGTCACATTCTGTTTAGATCATGTGACTTATTCAAAATTTTATCCAAATTTAAAAAATTAATTGTAAAATACCTAATGGACATTTCGTGATATTTTCAAATTTGAGGCTCTTTAAAGAACAATGTCTTTTAAAATTTAATACTTAGAAGTCATATAAAAATTCTTGCAACAGCCCTATTTCAAGAAAGAATTTTATTTTTCTTGGGAGAAGGCTGGGGCGCGATTTACTCCCGTTGTCATACAAATGTCATTTTTAGACTTTAAAAAAATCAATTTAGCGGTTGTAATGTAACCACGCTGTAACGCTGTTAATACGGATTTTATAAATTATAAACTAATAAAATCTACAACAAAGAAAAATATAAATAATATGTTTGTCCTCCTGAAGTGTAATGCGAACTTTACAATTGCATGCACAGCAAGTGTAACCTACTTTTTACGCTTACTGTGTTGTAACTTTTTTAACTATGCGGTAAAATAATCAAAATACACTGGACGTTTATGGGCATTTAGAAAAGAAATCATCTTTACTATAATAAAGTCCATGTAAAAAAGTACTACCTACGTAAGTTATTTTTGTACTTTAACATTTCCTATATTTAAAACTAATTTATATAAACCAAGATCACGGCAGCGACATCTGTCATTATTGTAAAAATCCGCCGTTACCGACTTAGTCACCGATCGATACACCTATTATGTATTACGAAGAAAACATGAGCAAATAAATATATTATCAGTCATAAACAACGTCTATTATTACAAATTTCGATAGTAGAAGAACTCTAATGAAGGCAAATAAAATCAAATTTGGAAATTAACTTAACCCCAATATTTTGACTATCCCTTTTCAGAAGTACAATCTATCTCATTAAAAAATGTGTGCAAATTTTTTCTTCTGGATTTCTAGTATGACCCTAGTATCTATATGATCATTAGTAATTGTAATTAAAAAAAGATACACCATATGATAATGGTTTCAACCTTTTGAAACGTTTGAAACAGTGCATTAAAATTTGAGATAAAACAATAGCTGCTTTTTAGCTTTCATTTATAATGCTTTCATTTCGCCATCTGTTAAGTAAAATTATAAAAACAGACCTAACAAATGCTGGCTGTACGCACGCATTCCCAGTGATCTGTCATGAGAATGCCCTAGCGATATGACATGAACAAAGTTTTTGATAGAAGTTATAAAGCTTTCGGGTTTTATACAATTTCACTCCACAATTCACATTTGTTTTTATGAAGGTGTGCGCATACCGTAATCAAAAATAATGTTCCTATATGTACAACTAATGTTCCAAATAGAAATTTATTACTTTTTTATGAATGAACTTTTACCAAAAACGAACCACGTTTATATTTTATAATTATTGACAAATTATATAGCAATTTATTGCAAATTAGAACAGAGAAATTTTAGTTAATGTATATGAAGAATTTGTTATGTTATTATAGATAATTATACCAATTTTCTATATTTATTTGCCATTCAACTACTCAGGTAGGTAAAACTAATATTTTTGCAGTTATGTGGAATGGAAAAATAACTTCCATATTTTAAATATAAATTAAAATGTAAAGTGGCCAGGCATACCATATGTTACCTCCCAGAGCGTAAATTAATTTTTTATGGGGCGCTCGTGTTATATTTTTTGTTAAATCTCAGACAAATCTGAGACATACTGTGATACAAAAAATAATTTAACTGCCATACAAACATAACCTCCTGCAGACATTTTTTTTTTGTAACAAACATTATTTTATACGTATATGTATTTATATTAATATTGCATTTTAAATACAAAGTTAGAAGTGAATCAAACAATAAATCAGTATCTTAATGTAAGAATATCCAATGTCGTCAAAATGAAACAGAATATGTTAGAAAGAAGTCACGCCGTACTTGATATAGATAAAATATATTAACGGATTTAAATGATTTTTTTATTATTAATTATTATTATTTATTTATTAATGTTATCATTATTGCTATTGTTGTTATTATTATTGCATTTATTGTTATTATTATTCCAATAGAGATAAACGAAATGACTATTTTTTATATTATATTATAATAATTAATAGTTGAAATACTTACAAATTCATTAAAAATTAGCCCATTAATAATTTTTCAAAATTATGAAACTTTAACGCGTTATCAGTTTGCCATGACATTGAACCCTTTTTGTTTGAGGAAATATTTTGACGTTGACCTGATGTATAATTTGTTTTCGATTATTCGTTCTATCAAAAATTTAATAAAGACTAATATTAAATTAAATTTAAATACAAATGTTTTTTTCTGAATTCCTTGGTATTTCAAAATAATCGAAAACAAATGATCAGGTAGACATCAAAAGAACGCCTTGACAAACCGATAACAATAATTAATACTATATTCGTCGTCAAATGAGTATGGACTGATGTTCAACTTTTTTCCTACTCCACACCATGTCTCTTGCCATGCTGTGTTGCCGCTTCTTCATAACTTAGCATTTTCAACATTGTCCCTTAATTGGCAACAGTGTAGAAATCTCAAGAACATACTTATTTGACAGCAAGTACAGGTTTGTAAAGAATAAACGGTGTATAATTGAAATTCCCAATATTGGTTAACATATAATAATTAAGTTAACTTTAGATTAAAATTCAAATATTTGGCATCATTGCAAAGCTAATTTAAATTACTTTCATTAATTCAAGATCTTTTAACAAGAAAAAGTGGCATTTAACTATATAATTTAAACCATAGAAATTAATAATAAATATAATAGCCATTTATCCCAATTTTTTCCATCACTCTGCATAGAAAAAAAGTTTTAAGTTTAACTCTAACTGTAAATGGAACCTATAGGAATCAGTATATTTATTGCAATAATAACTAATGTCAGTACAAATCCCGAAGAGCTTTACAGCAAACAGTTTAAATCACAAAATTCGTAACACTTCAATTCAACATTAATAGTAAAGAATGTGATGTTTACAGAAAGGTACTCCTTTAATCACTCTATCCCACGGTGAGAAACCTAACCGTTTTATTCATCTTTTTACTATCATCTCACATAACCTATTCTTTCTCTATCACCCTCTGCATCAAGCTAGTATTCGGTTTCACGCATCCGGGCAGGAACAAGCGACAGTCGCCTCGCCGGCCACTTCCTTGGCGCGTCCTTCCCCCTCCACTGGTCGCGGCGCCCGATTAGATCGCAGCAGGCCGCCAGAGGTCGACAACCGACGATCGCCGAGCCAAGCTGTCAAGCTGCTCAGAACTAAGTCACCAGGACTAGAAGGCTTGAGAACATTTTAGGAGTTCAAAGAGAATAGACGGGCGATAAGGTGAAAATGGTTAAGATTAAGTTCTTTACCGAGCGTGAAGGTTACTCTTTGACGAAGAATTTTGTATATGTAGAATGCTTGCAAGATAAAATAGAATTTTTAGTATGATGTCGAAAGTTTATAATGAATTTTTTAGACTTTTTGTGAACTAGATGTAACAAAATTCAAAATATTTTAGATAATACTTACTTAATCCTGCACCTTTCTACCCTCACGGGTGTAAGTAAGATAATAACAAGATGTTAATTTGCTGTAATATAATTTCATAAATTATTTACTGTTCGACTGCCAAAATAATATATTATACAATAAACATCAACGAAAAGCAATGTATAATTTTTCTTGCAAGCAATATTCTCTCCTTAGGTCTACAATATACTATTTTTTCACTAACTAAAATTGAAAATGCGTACACTTACGTATAACATTCTCTTTACAATCAATTACTACCAAGTTTATATCTCTACCCATTTTAGCATTATTGCCCCAAAAGTCAATATACCCCACATTTAGATAAAAACTTCAAAATTTTCAAAAATCTATTTTTTATGTATCTATATACTTCTCAATGCGCTGATTCCAAATTTTGAAACCGCAGGTCGATATCTCTTTTCGTTCTCGAGATATTTAGATTTAAAGTTTTGCTCAAAACTGCCCATTTTTGGGTATTAACCCAAAAATGGGCTGAGATATTAATTTGGAGACATCACCATTCGATTCTACGGATAAAAATACATAAATATAGCAATTTTCATAATTTTTGTCCACCCGGTTCATTTTTTATGAATAAAAGCTTGAAAACCCATGAAAATGGCCAAAATCTGAAAAAATCGAAAGGGGTACACCTTAGATTTTTGCGATTTTTGGCCATTTTCAGTTATTTTGCTTTAGAGATTGTATGCGGCGTTCAAAAATTCTGAAAATTGGTATACTTATGAAATTTTTCCCGTAGAATCGAATGGCGTTGTCGCCAAATTCATATCTCGACTCATTTTTGGGTTACTACCCAAAAATGGGCAGTTTTGAGCAATACTTTGAATCTAAATATCTCGAGAATGAAAAGAGATATCGACCTTCGGTTTCAAAATTTGGAATCAGCGCATTGAGAAGTATATAGATACATAAAAATTAGATTTTTGAAAATTTTGATGTTTTTATCTAAATGTGGGGTTTATTGACTTTTGGGGCAATAATTCAAAAATGGGTAGAGATATAAACTTGGTAGTAATATTATTTGATTGTAAAGAAAATGTTACGTAAGTGTACGCATTTTTAGAGTATACATAATGTATGTATATTCATTTGATAATTTTATTGGATTTATAGAATATTTTCCAAGGAACTTTCTGTATGGAATTTGTAAAAAATTGTATTATATTCGTGTTACTATTTTACTGGATATATAGAATCTTTTCCAATGAACTTTTGTTATGGGATTTGTACAAAATACATCAAATTAACAGAAGGTCTTGTGCTGGCCACAACAGATTTTTTACATATTTTCTAGGGGCAAAATATTTCACTTTGGCATGTTCTACATTTGAGTCGGTTGTCATAAATCGTTTGACGTTAGCAGCACACGACATTCCTCTCCACAATAGTCGCAAGAATCTGTTACTTTTAAGTGAGGTTATGGATATTATATCTTTTCCAATTTATTTTAATTAAATTGCAATACGGCTTATTTCGTCTAATGTAACATCGTATATGTTTACGTTACTGTCGTGTTATTGTCGTAGATATATGGGAAATGACCAACATGCGATCTAACACCGACATCGACAAATGACTTATTGTAGAACAGGCCTTATGTCTTGATTTTGACAGCAGAGATATCAATTTCTGCTCCTGGTGGTGAAAAATAGTTACAGTCGCCGGAAATCATTTGAAAGCGACAAAAATGTAATACTCGTGAAACACAATTTTTTTCTATGTATGTTCAGAAACCATCACAAAGTTGAAAGCTGATAAATGTTCTTTGCTTTAAATATTACTCTATGATTTTATTTTTCAGTTAACAGTGCTCGACTGTTGCCAAAGGTATTTATGAAAAACAAAAATAACAATCAATATGAGAACTAACAAATAAAGGAATTAAAATGAAAAATATTAACTACTTTCTAAACACCTATAAAAAATTAAATTAATCTTAAAGTATAATTTAAACATAATTTTAGTTGTGAATAAGTGAATGCATCTAAAGTTATAATATTCTTATTGTTCTTACATTGATATATTTTTTGTTATATTTCATGGTCGGTTGAGAATGTTGCGATAAAATGCATATCATTGTGGGAAAAAATGAAAACAGGTTGTTTTCTAAATGATTAAATAAAGTGAAAATAGTAAAAACTACCATTTTTTTCTCTCATAAAAACCTAAAGACCTGAATATGGTTTAGTAGGTCAGAACTGATAAACGTGAATAAAAATTTACTGACAAGGTATAGATCTTTGTTCACCGTCCGATGTTTACAAAAAATTAATAAAAAGTTTTAAAGTGCGATATGAACAATAAACAAAGGTAGGAGTTGTGAACTAGATCACTGATATTTAAAATATTTGAACTTTAAAGTTATGAGTGTTTATTTGTAAAAACAATATTTTCGAAATCATATAGAAAAATAATCTTGTTACACATACAAGGCAACTATAAAATAATAGGATATTACTCAAGGGTTCTGTATTAAGGTCTATACTATTTTTTCACCACTGGGAGTATTAAAAGCATGTGACAAATTCGGCTGTCATTTTTGACACTACAATGAATTTCAGAAATTAGTGGTCTTTGATATTCACAACTCCCAACACACATTTGTGTGTGAAGATGAATTTTCTCAAATTTCATTTCGAAAATTTTGAGTACGTCGTTTTATTCTAAAATAGAATTCCAAGAATACAGCTTAGGATCCAGTAAATTGTTAATACAGCTATTCTAAACTTATTATTATCAACGAAATGCAAAATGTTGTACGATGTAGCCTAAATGTATATATCAGACAAGTGAACTGTCAAAATAATATAAACTTCCTAGCGTCTATTTTTGACATACGTATATAATCCCTAGTCTAGAGGCATTCAGTCGAATTCAGCACTCGTAACAGTTTCAGTTTTATTTCAGGATGAGTTTTAACCAGGGTTCGAAAATATCATGATATTTATATAAACATCATATCAAGCGATATATATCGAATATATATCCGATATTTATCCGATATATATCATTCTGTGAAATATTTTATTATTAAATAAAAATACATTTCAGACGTAAACTTGTATTTAAAAACTAAATACGTGCATAAACTTAATATATGATCTTGGATAATAATAGTACATAAGAATAGTAATTTATAACAGAGTTGAAAGAGGAATTTCTTCATCTGAAGAATCATTTATGAGATCACTGTGACCTTCAGTTGAATCTGATGATTCCCATGTCCATCCGAGGTTGGTCTTCTTCTCGTTTCTTAGGGAGGTATTAAGCGATCTGCTCATGTGTGATATTTTCGTAAGAATCCAGATTTATTCAGAATAAAATAAATGAATATATCGTGATATATATCATGATATATATCGTATAATATATATCCTCCGAACCCTGGTTTTAACTAAAGAATCTTATGTAAAAACAAAATAAAGAGGGACATATGGTATTGATGCATTAATAAGAGAAAGATGCAAGTTGTTTCCATTGTTACTAGAGACGATCACTACACTAGTAACTATGGAAATAGCTTGCATACTTTTCTTATTAATGCATCAATTAATATGTCTCTATTTTGTTATTTTTAAATTTTATTTCTTATTTCTGGTACATCGTTGAAAAGATTAAAAATAAAGGACTTTTGTTGCCTACTCAAGGTGATGTCAGTTCAAATCTAACACTGCTACCATGCAGTCAAGGTAACAAAAGACTTTTAATTTCATCTTTATCTGTTTTAAATTAATCCCTCAGAGAACAGGGTGGAGATGAAGACCATCCCGTTTCAAATATGCAGACAACACTGCTTAACATCATAAGCAAAGAAATGTAAAACTTACCCGAACAATGTACATTTAAGCTGAAGATGGACGCCATTGGACATCCGAAATGTCCAAGTAAATAATAAATAGGAAAAAGTGAAAGTGTTTTGTTCCCTTTTCTCGACATTACCTTGAGTAGGCGACAAAAAACCTTTATTTTGAAGGTTTTAGATTTTCAGTTAAAAAAAGTGTGCTATATATTTGAGCCAAATTCAGCAATCTTCACTTATGTACTGACCATCAAAGTGAACAAATTTTAATCAATTTCCTTGTTCTTATGACATTTAAATCATCGCTGTCAAAAAATCGCGTTGCGTTTGTCCGTTTTGATTGATGAACGTTTCTGCAACCGGGCCATAAAAGTAGTAGGTGTTGGAAAAACAAAATAAAAGCCCGACAAAACCCCGTGTCAAAGGCTTCATTATCTTTATCCTTTCCCTTCAGGTCAATAACAATCGTGATTCATGCTGATCATAGGTAAATCTCCTTGCAATTAATTACTCCTAGTCCGACCCTGCCCATGTACCGGTCAGACCCGGACTAAATGTCATTCTCCCTCTGTCTTTATTAGCCGGTGTTAGCAGCTCAGCAGAAGGCGTTCGGGGCAGGAATCATTTGCCAGCAGGAAATAGGAGGGGTCAGCTAAAGTAAAAATAGAACGAAATTGGGTTGATGTACCTCCAGTAATTGTGATTTAGTGGATGAATGTGACGCATCATTTACCCAAATCACAGTGACAACAAAGGGAAGTTTTGGTCGTTTTTCCGAATGTATAAAACAGTGAAAATGAACTATGAAGAAAAAGGAAAAAATTATGAGCATCAATTTTTCCAGCTTGAAGTATAAGGGGAAATGAGGTCATGCAATAAAAAAATTAAATTTTACCTTTTTTCTGTTTAAATCGAAAAAGGATAGTCTAATTCATCGATCAGTATGATTAAATTATTTTTTATTTATATTTTTTGTTGTATAAAATCGTTTTAAATTATGATAATTTTAAAAACTTACAAAAACCAGCCATGTTTTGTCGTCACAAAGTTACGAACCAAGTTCAGACTCATTTCAAACAGACATTTTATATGGACACATAATTTCTAAAAGAAAAATATATATAAACTATAAATTGAGAATTACATATCTGAATATGCTATAATATATTAATATAATATCGTTCTATTTATTTTTATAAATATAATTTTCATTTGGCGTGAAATTATCTACGTTACATCAGATGTTTCTTTCATTTTTGAATCTTTGAATTAGACGGTAGGAGGTTATAAACGCATGTGAGACATTGAATATATTGCAGAATGTTATTTTATTCTTTATTTTGGCACGAAACAACGTTCCATGGACATATTTACATTCATAAATTTTAGGTTATCTTTAAATGTCACTTTGACATTTAAGACAATCTGAAAATCAAAATGGTCGTGCCTTTCACTCTGTGACGTCATTGAACAAGGGACGAAGCGGGGGTCTAGCAGGCTCATTTTAAAGAATGTCATTTTCAATTACAATTTTTTCATGATTAAAGATCGATTTGAGGAAAAATAAAAAATACGGGTCTATTATTTTTCACTACTCTGTCGATTAAAATTATTTAAAAAAAGTCGTGCATGACCTCATTCTTTCCTGCTCCAGTTCCAGTATGTTTTCTTCTTACATGTAAATTTTGGAATTTTAATTTAAAGTTTAAATATATTAAAAATAATTCCCTTAAACTCTTCAACAATAATATTCTTGACCACGACTGCGTTACAAAACTCTACTTTAGAGTTCGACAACTAATATCTTGTAAATAATGTTAAAACGAGTGAAAAAGTTGTGTAATGTACAATTACAGTACATGGACAGTATGGTTTCGTCCAAAAACGAACAATATTTTTACAATTAAATAAATTTAACAAAATCAACAATAAAATAAAAATATAATGTATAAGTGTATAACAAATTCACGGGCAGTCAGAACTGTCGTAAAGAGATCAGAAGGATCACATTTGTGCTATTTGAAAATAATTTTCATGTTTGGTATCGGTCAAAATTATTTTTTTGCCCTCATGAAGTGTAATGGGAACTTTACAATTGTATACACAGCAAGTGTAACCTACATTTTACGCTTACTGTGTTGTAACTTGTCTAACTATGCGGTAAAATAATCAAAATACACTGGACGTTTATGGGCATTTAGAAAAGAAATCATCTTTACTATAATAAAGTTCATGTAAAAAAGAACTACCTACTTAAGTTATTTTTTTACTTTAACATTTCCTATATTTAAATTTAATTTATATAAACCTAAATCACGGCAACGACATCTGTCATTATTGTAAAAATCCGCCGTTACCGACATAGTTACCGATCAATATACCTATCAAATACGCGAGGCGAACATTGCTGAAAAAAATGTCAAATATCGACACCTACCTATTATTTATTACGAAGAAACCGTGAGCAAATAAATAGATTATCAGTCATAAACAACGTTTATTATTACAAATAAATTTTCGCTAAAAGAAGTAGGTACTCTAATGAAGGTAAGTAAAATCAAATTTGGAAATTGACTTAACCCCAGTATTTTAAACTAACCCTTTTCAGAAGTACAACCTATCTCATTAAAAAAAAGTGATTTTCATTATCGTTGGCCAAAAAATTTGGTACAATTCTCGTGCATGAAGTATTTTACAGCGATCCAGCTAATAAGGCACTCGCCTTAAGGGCTCGTGCCTTAAACTAAGCTGTCGCGCTGTAAAATACAACTTACACGCACTCGAATGTAAATAACTATTAATTTACCTTATAGAAATCTGCTTGCTGCATATGTTGATAATTTTCAAACTAACTATAAAAATTGTATTCCCGGCGTTTCCTGGTTAAAATGACTTTTAATCTTCATTTGCAAATTGCGATGTTTTCAGTTCCTGTATTTATTTCATTGCAATGAAATGAAATAATTATATATAGAAACGTGCTACCTGCTACAGACCAGCTAGATGCCTATAAAATCATTATCAGAACATTACGTTCGCTCTAAATATAGTTTTTATTATAGCAGAAAGATTTAGTTTAATGATGTGATTACAGACTTATAGCTGAAGGTAATATAGATTTTCATTAAGCTAAAACGTTCTTTATGGGAAAAAAATAAAAAATCTCATAAAGAAAATTATTAAATTTTAAGGGACGAACTATTTAAATTATATGTCACCCTGGTTGCATTTTACTATCAAATCCTTATTCGTGAGATAATAAATCTGAAGGAAAACCATGTTTCACGGCTGTTAAACAAATTTTATGGCGTTACTATTAAGATAAAATAAAGTTAGATAAAGCTTTATGTTCCATAGAATATACTTTATAACCAAGAATACCGATTAAAGTTTGAATTAAGAGCAAAATAGTCTACTTAATCAATGCATTTGCTCGTTAATATACGCTATAAAAAAGAAATAACTGAGAAATTACGTAATCTGAACACTACAGATAAACAGCGTGAAAATTGTCCTCAATAGATTACGAAATT
This sequence comes from Ophonus ardosiacus, assembly GCA_943142095.1. Classification (NCBI taxonomy): domain Eukaryota; kingdom Metazoa; phylum Arthropoda; class Insecta; order Coleoptera; family Carabidae; genus Ophonus; species Ophonus ardosiacus. The sequence goes on along the minus strand of OW964832.1, from coordinate 43,039,114 downwards.
GTCACAATTTCAATTTACCGACAACGGCACCCTAATGGGATATTCCACCATAACAAAAAATTTTTAAAAAAAATCAATTTAACTTAAAATATGGCTCAATAAATAATAGTTAAAACAATGAAAACATTTTTTAAATAATTACTTTACGAGATATTTCACATTTGCTAAAAAGGGAAATTGACATCATAATGTTGTTGTCTTTCTCTCGTAGCGTACCCAGGGCAGTGTGTGTGAGAAAGACAAGTACAGGGGGAATGTGACATTACACTGATTTCCCGAAAACAAAATACTATTAAACTAGGAACAATTAAGATTTTTTAATACTGAATGAAGTTTTATTTAAAAATAATAAAAAAATTGTGTGGAATACCCCATTGCAGAGTTATACAGGTAGCGCACAAGGAACTTTATTATATCAAAATTAAAAAATAAAATCAAAATAAAATATTTATTTTGAAAATCATAACATCATAAAGTATAACTTCTTACAGGTCTTTTCTAATTATCTGCGTCCTAAAAGGCACTAGTGGTGGTTAATTTCGAAAAATGAAGGGTTGAGACATACTATACTTTTTTTACGACTGTAAATTAAAATAGCAAAAACAATTAAATACACTTTTTAGATTACTTATATTTAAATTAAAACAGTTTAGCCAACTATTTTCATACGGTTCGATAAAAAGTTTTTGACACTTGTTGAAAAAATCTGTTGTGGCCAGCACAAGACCTTCCGTCAATTCCATGTATTTTGTACAAATCCCATACCAAAAGGTCCTTGGAACAGATTCTATATAATATCATGTAAAATCGAACACGAATACATACTATTTTTTACAAATTCCATACCAAAAGTTCATTTGAAAAGGTTCTATAAATCCAATAAAATTATAACATAAACTACACTAAGTAATGTCCTACCATCTTCTCTTTGGCCTTTCCCTGCGTGTCACTTACGAGCAACACTATGACATACCAATTTTAGATCCTATACTTTTTTCCATATTTGGTTTTGCACTTGCAACTGACAACTGTCAATTAAATTTTTTTGAATAATTATGTCAGCTGTTTCCATGATAAATGGCAAAGCTGACTAATTTTTCAAAAATTAATATCTTTATAATGCTTTAACTCTACATCTATTGAATATGAAGGAAAATGAATAATCAAACCATATAGAGAAGAGTATTTTCTTTAATAAATATAATAACAAAATGTCAAAAAATAATATTTAACTGCGTTTTTTTAAGAAAAACTGTTAAAAACTTCAAATAAGGGTACTTCCGGTGGATCAATTATAACCAAAATCTAATCAACTCTTCATATGAATGTACAGAAGAGGAATACGAAAGAATTATAATTTGAAAAAAAAATTGTCACACACGGACACACATACACACACACGGACACACACACACACACACACACACACACACACACACACACACACACACACACACACACACACACACATACATACATACATACAGACATCATCTTAAAAATAGTAAATTCGTATTGTAGGGACCCTAAAACGTGCTTATTCATTAAAAACTCACCACCGAATTTTTTGACCAAAGACAATACCTTCCTTACCTAAAGGTGACGGAAGGTAAAAAAAACAACAACCAGGAAATGAACATTGATGATAATGTTCCAACTAGAAAATATTTTGACGTTTTATTTTATCTACATTGGTATTTGTATTTTGCACACAGTGAGCATATCTAGTAAAAATATGGATGTAAAAAAATTGCGGAATTAGTTTCTAGTATGACTATTAAAAAAAACTTTTTAGCACGCTCTGAAAGAAAAACCTTATTCACAAAATGTGCACCTTTTTTGTACGATCGTAAAAAAATTGCAATATACCTACCTAATCATGTAACAACTACTTAGTAGAAAGTTATCAATCTTTTTGTTCAAAATCTAAAGTGCCATTGGTATAAAATACTTCTAAGAATAAATATTGTTTTTGTTTCTTTGCGATATTTATGTTTCTCAAGTTTAAAATTAAAATCGATTTTGTTATCTTGTTGAAGTTTAGTTTTAAACTTCCATCAAACAAAGTTTAATCCTCACTGCTTGGAAACGTTAGCGAGCGACTGTAATTTCAGTTTAATAGTTTACTCTGCCATGGTTTATTTCCAGAAAGCAAAGCTCAGTTTTCCTTTGGGGCAACGCATCAATTAAACACAAAAACAAAAACGAGAAACTATTTTTCATTAGAGAGAAATTGGAACAAATCCAACTAGGTATGAGTATGTTTGCTTAATAAACGTGCAGATTTATGCGTTCAATATCATGCAAACCACGGAGCCAAATTATATCTAAATAATGGCTAACTAACTGTATATCTCCGCTACTAAAATAGATTGGTACATGTGATTCGTGCTACAAATTAGCTGCACTATAAATGATTCGAATATCAGAACCGTTATTTGATATAGGAAGAGAAAGGTTTTCGATTTAATCACCACTAAAACTGGTTTATTGTAATGTACCAATGTACGAGTATATAGACACACAAATATTTTAATTGTGAACATATATTTCGATAAACAAAAGTACAATAGCGAACTCTAGGTCAAACAATGTCTAATAAAGAATTAGAAAACAGTCACTGTTTCACAAAATTTCAGTATCTGAATCAACCTTTCGGGCATCATCAGTAGGTATGCACTCGATTTCGAGATTTGGTCCGGCCCGGCCCGAAGCCCGACTCGATTTCGAGTTGATCATCGAGCCGGGCCGAAGACATTTTTTTGCCGAATCGGGCCAATCATTTGCAAAAGTTGAGGCGAGTCGGACTTTTGATTTTGGTTCGAAATACCGAGGTTTTCGGGTCGACCCAAAAAGACAATTAAATCAAACGGACAGTTTTTTACCTTCCGTCACCTTTAGGTAAGGAAGGTATTGTCTTTGGTCAAAAAATTCGGTGGTGAGTTTTTAATGAATAAGCACGTTTTAGGGTCCCTGCAATACGAATTTACTATTTTTAAGATAATGTCTGTCTGTATGTGTGTGTGTATGTGTGTGTGTGTATGTGTGTATGTGTGTATGTGTGTGTGTGTGTGTGTGTGTGTGTATGTGTGTCCGTGTGTGACAAATTTTTGTCCGACGATAACTCCAATACTACAAATCTAAAAATTATAATTCTTTCGTATTCCTCTTCTGTACATCCATTATGAAGAGTTGATTAGATTTTGGTTATAATTGATCCACCGGAAGTACCCTTATTTGAAGTTTTTAACAGTTTTTCTTAAAAAAACGCAGTTAAATATTATTTTTCGACATTTTGTGATTATCAATATGAAAGAATATCTTATTCTCTATACGGTTTGATTATACAGTTTCGTTCATATTCAATAGATATAGAGTTATAGAGACATTAAGAGAGATTAACTTTCAAAAATTAGTCAGCATTGTTAAAATTATGGACACAACAGATATATTCAGAAAAATTTAATTGACAGATGTCAGTGTCAAATGCAAAACCAAAGTTGAAAGTATAGGGTCAGAAAGTTATGTGTGAATGTGATAGAGTGTCCCTCCAAAGAGAAGAAGATGGAAGGACTGTGTAACAGAAGATTTGAGTAAGGAAGAATTGTGTAAAGAAGATGCGTTGGACAGGAATGATTAAAAGAGAAGAGTAAAAAACAACGACCCCTAATAAAATAGGGAAAGGAACTTTCGGTATAGAATTTGTAAAAAATAGTGTGTTCGTGTTACAATATTATGGGATATACAGAATCTTTTTCAAGGAACTTTTGGTATGGGATATATACAAAATACATCGAATTGACGGAAGGTCTTGTGCTGGCCACATCAGTTTTTTTAATATTTTAATGAAAATGGATGGAGTTAAAAAGGATCAAAATTATTTAATAAGAACATCCTTCAAGAATTCAAGGTTATTCATTGAAGCATAATAATGCTATTGTGATTGTGATATTATTAGTATTATTGTTACTACTCCTATACTTACATAAAAGTGATTTTTATTTCTACCATAATGATATCTTGTCTAATTTTTTAAGAGAAATTGTAATTGTCTTCTAACGTTAATCTCTTCTTCAGACGAAAACCCTTCTACCCCATTCGAAAAATAGACAAAACTTTAACAACTTATGGGGCCTACTCTGTAATTCAGTGGTTAATTTTTAACAACTGGTTACAAAAATTAACCAATCAAGTATATTGCTATATAAAAATTGGATTTTTAGTTGTCAAATCAACATCTACTGGATAAAACTAGTCGTTAACAAATAACCACTTTATTACAGAAGGCCTGAATGATTGATTAAAATGATAAAGCATATTTTTCACGGTCTAGCTGATTTTCGATTTTTTTAATTTTAATAATTCTAGAGAGATAAATAAATATATCATCATGGCTTTTATATCCATTGATTTCCAGCCTAAACTTTAAACAATTTGTGAAACGACCGAGCATTTCCAGGTTTGGCTGAAATCAGACAAATGATCAGATCAATTATTGATGATTTACTATGTTTGACTAATGTATTGCAATTAAGTTCCTGTCTTTACCCTAATGAAGTCACAATCAGTGGTTGAAGGAGAAATTCTACTTCGGCGTTTGGCCAAATAAATAACAAATACGAATGCAGTCTTAGTATTTCTTTATCCTGACAAATACAAAAATAATGTCCCTAATACCAGTAGCTTATTTTTAATCACGTGTCACGTGACATCAGTTGACGCGTAAAATACGTACATCTGAAAACAGTGTTTTAATTGATGTCAAATTATACAAAAACTCACAAGAAAGTAAAATGATCACAGCTCAAACACACCGATAAAATGAACATGGTTAATATATCATTTTCTCACGAGACTTGCAGCAGCATATTTAAAAATACAGGTAATTTTTTACAATTATTATTATTGTCTTTTAAAGTTATTACAAGGAATTTACTATTTTAATTTCATGCATTTTAATGCCGCTTAACTTAGTCGCAGTAAAAGTTATTTTCATCTCCGTTTAGTATTTTACGTACATGTGTTTAATTTTTCGGATTAGAATGATTTATATTTATAGTATCATCAATTATCTTTCGGAATGCATACATACCTTTATTTAGTGATGTAAAATGGTCTGACGTTAATAGCGAAGGAAGAAACTACAATAAACTTTACTTGAAGTAGTTAAAAATTAAAAGACTCAAGTCTCATTCCTAGCTACTTCACTAATGCATAATGGATAGTGAGTTATACACAAACGCAAGCGTAATTCATAATTATGTCAAATACACTATTTCTAATGGAGAACTATAGAACATGAAATATAAACACCTGGAAATTAATATTCATATGTTGAATATGTTATGATCAAGATCACAAATTGGATAAAAAATTAATTTATTGAGTGATGCTTAATTTTTTTCCTTCTCCCCACCCTCTGACCCTTGCTCTGCTGTGTTGCCGCTTCTTCATAACTTGGCATTTTCAACATAACCAACGGAATTGGCAACAGTGCAGAAATCTCCAGTCCATATTAATGGGGTCCCGTGGCCGCGTGCCTGAGTGTCTGATCGCGAACCTGGGGGAACCGGGTTCGATCCCGACCGACGCCAAATATTTCGAATTTTAAATGGCACAAAAGTGACCCCTGTGGTGCACTCTCCACGCCAGCAATGAGTGCCCGTGAGGTGACGCCTGGTAAGCGCCCGCACGGTACAAATATGTCATCATCATTACCGATGTCTGCGATAAAGCAGATTGTGGCACACTCAGAAATGGGTAATATGCCGTGATGATATATTTATTTTATATATTTATATTAATTTGACGACAAGTATAGTCCCTATCCCTATTATCTGCATTGTCCCTAAGGAAGAAAAGTAGAATTTAATTCCATAAAACACAAATGTGGTTAAATTATAATCTCATTTACATATACAACGCATGTTATTCTTCATTTCAACAATGTGTTTTTGAATATAAATAATGTAACAATAATGTAATAAATTTATGTTTCAAAAATATGACCTAAATATTATGTTCCGTTATTTCATGTAATAAAATGCAATTATAACTGAATAATTTATGTATTTATTTATATTTCTGAATTGCGATTACGATGTACTTTCGTGTAGACAACACATAAACACAAATATTGCACGAAAACAACATTCAATGAAGAGATACAGGCCACATTTAACACACCATGCTATATTTAGCACAAATGGTTATATTTTTAGACAAATACAATTCCACTCAACAGCGCTACCAGCCTATTAAATTAGACTGAACGAAACTACAACTAGAAACATGAAGAGTGTTGAATTTTATGCAATGAATACTGAAGCTGTTACTACCTACACACATTTTTTTGTCTCAGTTACGAGTGTTTTGTTTTTGTACATCTGCAACACCTGTCGTTTTTTTAGAAATATATTTTATAAGAAGATTAAAAGATAAAAAGTTCGTTAAAATATTAACAAACAAGTATTTTTCCCGCAATAAGTAATAAAAATTATCTTCATGTTTTATCATACACAACTATAACCTGTAGGTAAGGAAGGTATTGTCTTTGGTCAAAAAATTCGTTGATGAGTTTTAAATGAATGGGTTTACTCTAAAAATGCGTACACTTACCTAACATTCTCATTACAATCAAATAATGTTACTACAAAGTTTATATCTCTACCCCTTTTTGAATTATTGCCCCAAAAGTCAATATACCCCACATTTAGATAAAAACTTCAAAAATTTCAAAAATCTAATTTTTATGTATCTAGATACTTCACAATGAGCTGATTCCAAATTTTGAAACCGCAGGTCGATATCTCGTTTCGTTCTCGAGATATTTAGATTCAAAGTTTTGCTCAAAACTGCCCATTTTTGGGTATTAACCCAAAAATGGGTCTAGATATGAATTTGGCGACATCACCAATCGATTCTACGGACAAAATTACATAAGTATAGCAATTTTCATAATTTTTGTCTAACCGGTTCATTTTTTATGAATAAAAGCTTGAAAATCCCTGAAAATGGCCAAAATCAGAAAAAATCGTAAGGGGTACGCCTTACGATTTTTGCGATTTTTGCCCATTTTCAGTTATTTTGCTTTAGAGATTGTATGCGGCGTTCAAAAATTCTGAAAATTGGTGTACTTATGTAAATTTGCCCGTAGAATCGAATGGTTTTGTCGCCATATTCATATCTCGACCCATTTTTGGGTTATTACCCAAAAATGGGCAGTTTTGAGCAAAACTTTGAATCTAAATATCTCGAGAACGAAAAGAGATATCGACCCGCGGTTTCAAAATTTGGAATCAGTGCATTGAAAAGTATCTAGATACATAAAAATTAGATTTTTGAAAATTTTGAAGTTTTTATCTAAATATGGGGTATATTGACTTTTGGGACAATATTTCAAAAATGGAAAGAGAATGTTACGTAAGTGTACACATTTTTAGAGTATTTATATATGAGTATATACATAATCTATATTCATGTGATAATTTTATTGGATTTATAGAATATTTTCCAATGAACTTTTGGTATTTGTACAAAATACATCAAATGAACGGAAGGTCTTGTGCTGGCCACAACAGATTTTTTAAATTTATTTCTATTTCTAAAATAAGGTTTCAAGGAGAAAAGTTTTAATTTCTTTAGATAACATTTTTGAAAAATATCTCGTGCCAAATTGACATTTAATTAAATACCTTCAAATTAACATACGTTTTTTTTTTGTTCACAGCCTACTCCGAATTAGGATTTTTTTTTAACACACTGCATCCAAAAGTACTTGGAAAAGATTTTATAAATCCAGTAAAATTGAAACACGAACATACACGGTGTAAATTGCACTTGACACTGACATCTGTTAATTAGAATTATTTTAATATATCAGTTGTTTCCATGATTATAGCAAAGCTGGCTGATTTATGAAAGTTAATCTCTTTATAATTCTTTAACTCTATATCTATTGAAATTGAAGGAAAATGTATAATCAAACCCTATAGACGATAAGATATTATTTCATATTGATAATTACATAAAATGTCAAAAAATGATATTGAACTGCCTTTTTTCACGGAAAACTTTTAAAAACATCAAGATAAGGGAACTTCCGGTTGTCCAATTATAACCAAAATCTAATCAGCTCTTCATTTGAATGCAAAGAAGAGAAATGTGAAAAAATTTAATTTTTAGAATTGTATTATTGCAGTTAACAAAGACAATATCTTCCTTACCTTATAGGTGACGGAAGGTAAAAATAAGCTCAACTGAAAATTCTCGTTAGGTACTTTTTAATAAAATCCCGAACCCCTATAAAACCATGCTAACCTATAATCCGTCATTGCTTTGAAAAGTATATTTTATATGATAAAAATCTCAGGTCAAAATCTTACAAAGGTTGCAAATAAACAACTACCCGTTAGCATCTGGTGGAAAATCAAGTCCACACACGTTCCTTCATTGCATTCTTCCCATTTATCCGTTACGTGCGTGTGTGGACGTGTGTTACATATGGACCCCGTCAAAGAGCAAAGCTCTCCGTCAGGCCCTGTGACGTAATAGGTGGTGCAACTGGTGCTAGTGCGAATGCACAGGCACAGTCTTCGCAAGAGGTCATTTGTATTCACAGCTGTGTTCCTGTTTTCATAAACCCCCATTTGTACTGAAATTTCAGGATTTTCATGTCAAATAAGGGATACGTCATGGGGATTATATATTATTAATTTTAGGAAGCGAGGATTTTAGTAATAAGTGATGCCAAATAGGAATGATTAGAATTAAACTTGAATAATTTTACATATATTAAAACTTATTAATATACATAGTTTTACATCTATTACCTTCTAGGCTCTATAGTCTATTGTCTTAAGAGAAAAGAGATACAGAGTAATAGTATATTACGTTCCAAGTTAAGAAAAATGAAAGTTTACCAGACGAGTATGGTAAGTTTAAGAGCGATAGCGAGTACTTAAATGCCATAAGAGTACAGTAATAGCTATTTGTGTATTAAGTGCGCAAAATGCGACATTGTCGATTTGCGCTTGAAACACACACAAGATTTTTTCTACAGTCGCCACAATGGGGTCCTCCACCATAACAAAAAATAATAAAATGTACACTTTATACTTACAGTACTGCTCAACAAATAACGATTGGCTAATACAAAAGATACGGTTTAAACTTAAAAAGGCTTTTAAATGATTATATCGTTACATTAGCCATCTATTCCATAAAAAAACCAAAATTAGAGCGTGGAAGCAAGGATTTGTGATGATTTGATGAGTTTTTGTAGCAAAATGTGTGGTTAGTTGTCACGCCTGTCCCACTGAAAAAATTAACAAAATTTCAAGGAATTTGTGATTATATAGACATGTATGTGCATTGACTATCCTACCGCCATCTGTGTACAATCATTCCTATTACTAAACATAACTGTTAACACAATTTATTTTATATTTAATTTTATTTTATCGTTATTTTCCATTCTTCTTGAGTTTTTATTCAATCTAAGCATTTTATACTTTCGTTTTTGTAAATGAATGCCCTATTTCATTTTCACAGCAGTGTGGCATTTTGTTAGGTTATGTTAAATACCGACAGAACATATGTCAAATTGACTTGTCAACGTGATAAATGTGTAATTACAGTGCCATTAGTTCCTAACTAAACATTTTCATTAAGAATGTAGACAAGTGACATTTTTCAACATTGTATACTTAGAAATTTGGACAGCAAGCGTTTTTTCTACTTTGTCGCGCATGAGCGGCAAAGTGACATTTTGCGTTGACAAAAGAGAGCGCAAATGGCTACTTTCTATAGTGACTGTAGAGAAAATCATTTTCAGACGCGGTGCGTACACTCTTTTTTCGTATTTTATATTAGTATTAAAATTTGATTTTTTTGCGGCATAATATACCAAATTAAAATATCTAAAAAAAAACAGTAGTCTGATTCTCAGTAACAAAGTAACTTGACAGTTATTGTTTTTTGTACTTTCCAACCTCCAAACAAATTAATTTTTGGAGATCGATTTGCAAAACGTTGGATCTAGATGATGAAAAAAACATTAAAAACGATTTAAAAGATAAATAATAAAAAATAAAAATAATCAATTCCTTGTGTCAAAATGTATTTTAATGACAAAACCGTTGCTATGCAGTACCGGTTGCTATATTATAAAGTAAGTCATTACTGTACGATTTTGAATATATTAAAATAGTACATTACTGTACAAAATAAGTAAAAAATATTTTAAAAATTATGTTTATGTGTTGGCAACCTTGTTTGGGCCCTACAAATAAATGTCAAAGTCACGTAACTGCCCGCGCCTGATTGTAAAAAATATGATCAAAAATAAGAAATTTTGTTATAAAAAAATATTTTATGAAATGATGAAATCTGGAGTCAAAATAACTGTCATATTTGAATCGAAAAGATAAGTAACAATTCGTGAAAGATACTTCTAGTGTTATGAAAAATATTATTTTCTATGTAAATTTTAGTAATTTGTTTACTATATACAATTCGAATTGCAAATTCTTTTTCTGAATCATTGTTATATTGTAAACATAAAAATAAACGATGTTAATATTTACGTGGGTACTTTTTTCAACAAACTCTATCATTTTATCCATTACTCATCACCAGAATAAATATTTCACTTCATTAATCATATGTTAAATTTATTTATATATTATTTCCATTGTTTTTATTAAAAATTGCATCAACAAGAATAATTAACCTTATTTCATATCAGTATTTTGTTTATATTTTTATCGTAACTCGTAACTTATAAATAACTGTTGCACGTAAACAGAGATATAATTTTCCGTTACTTAATGATTATCGACATACATATTTTAAAAATAAATCTTATTTTAATAGTAATTATAATCGAAACGGAGGCGTTTTGAAGGTGTAAAACTCCCAAAAGTGTTTGGTCCCCACGTAATTTTATGTTGTGGGAGATTTTAAAACGTGCGTCTGCATAAAAGTACAACGCCTCTTCATCTACGAAAATGAATTGTTTGTAAAACAATGGCGCTCATCACTTTGTCTACTCAGGAATTTATTCTCAACTCGATGTAATACAAGATGTTTAAATACATTTCCGCTTCTTCTTACATTTTGTTCTAAATATAATACAAGGAAGATAAACAAGCACTTTGGACATTCCTAAGTATTTTCATTAGAAATGAGGAGATAACATTCTGGAAGCTGTAACATTTATTGATATATCAGTTAAATTACAGTAACAAATAATATTTTTTTGGTAATTTTTACCTTCCGCCACCTTTAGATAAAGAACGTACCTATTGTCAAAAAAATATGTGGTGAGTTTTTAATGAATAAACACGTTTTAGGATTTCTAGAATACAATTTTACTACTTTTACGATGTCTGTTCATGTGACTGTGTGTCCGTGTATGACAAACTTTTCTCCTACGATAACTCTAATACTACATACATACATACACACATAAAATCACGCGTTTCCGCGGTTAGCAAAAACCCGAAAATAATAAGAAAAGGGATGAAAGCAAGAGCTCCACAGAATCACTTAACTCTTTAAAAACATTCTTCTTCCGCCTTGCCCAAAATCATCATAACATTCATTCAAGAACATATTATTGTGACCGATTTTCGGTAGCGAATAACCGCATCCGGACCACAATAATAGTTACGCAACAATCATCTTTCGCTACACATTCCTATCCATGCATACTTCTTTCACCACAGCCACATTCATAAACTTATTCATACATAATAACATATTAAAGTGAGCGATTTTCGGTAGCGAATAACCGCATCCGGACCACAATAATAGTTACACAAAAATCATCTTTCGCTACACACTCCTGTACAAACATACTTCATTCTTCTCGTCCACATAAAAGTTCAGCTGTCTCTCCATTCTCACAAAACATTCCTACTAACCATTCATCTTTACACCACAATAATTACGAAACAATCATCCTACGCCACACATTCCTATCCAGGCAAACTTCTTTCGCCTCAGCCACATTCATAATCGTATTCATACATGCTCTTCTTCTCTTTCGACTCGGAAACTTACGCTCCTTCAAAACACTACCAATCACATCCATCCACTTACACACTGGACGGCCACGCAATCGAACACCCTCAACTTTACCAACATATATGTGTTTTACAAGTCGTTCACTTATCATTCTCTCCACATGACCAAACCATCTCAACTGACTCACTCCAACTCTCTTAACTACATTCTTCCTAACCATACATTCTTCACACACCAAATTATTCCTCACGCGATCCCGTCTTGTATACCCACAAACACCACTACAATTCTAAAAATTAAGAGTCTTTCATATTGCTCTTCTTTACATCCATATGAAGAGCTGATTAAATTTTGGTTATAATTGGTCAACCGGAAGTACCCGCAATTCAAGTTTTTACAGTTTGAAAAAACTCAAATATAAATTTGACATTTTATGTTATAAATATTGAAGAAAATTGTATTCTCTACAAGGTTTAATTCATTTTTTCTTCAGTATTCAAGATATTTAGAGATAAAAGAATTATAAAAAAAATCTTGCAACCTATAGTTAGAATATCAGTGCAGTGATCTGTGTAGAATATTCAAATATTACTAATTGACAGATGTCCGTGTTTTCCTCTTCTTTACATCCATATGAAAAGCTGATTAGATTTTGGTTATAATTGGTCAACCCGAAATTCCCTTATTTGAAGTTCTTAACAGTTTTTCTTGAAAAAACGCAGTTAAATATCATTTTTTGACATTTTTTGTCAGTATCAATATGAAAGAATATCTTATTGTCTATACAGTTTGATTATACATTTTCCTTCATAGACAATAGATATAGAGTTAAAGAATAATAAAGAGATTAACTTTCATAAATCAATCAGCTTTGCTATAATCATTGAAACAGCTGATATATTCAAATAATCCTAATTGACAGAGGTCAGTGTCAAATGCAATTTACGTAGTGTATGTTCGTGTAATAATTTTATTAAGTTTACGGAATCTTTTCCAAGGAACTTTCGGTACAAAAATTGTAGAAAATAGTATATGTTCCTGTTACAGATCAAGGACCTTTTTGTGTGGGATTTGTACAAACTACAAATAATTAACGGAGGGTAATGCGCTGGCCACATGAGGTTTTTTTATCTATAGTAACACTAATTGATTTCTTTCAAAATTTACCATGAAATGACTTGTCAAGCTATTTAATATAAACGACATGTGGCAATACATATAGCCATGTGCAATGTGACACGACATAAAGTGTGAGAAATAATTTCCCATAACGGTCGTAGAAAATAAAAAATATTCCTAGTTTGTTGCATTTTTCCACCTTTAGCATAGGTATACGAATTTGTCATGTCAAACTGGATAACAGTTTAATATTTCACTCTGACTTTTCTAAAGTGAGAAAAGTAAAGTTTCCTGTAAATCTACTGTGGCGAGTCTTCCGTGTTTTAATATTTCAAACCTACAAAACTACTCCATTATTATCAATAAATTTTACTTCGTATTCGAACAAACGCATGTTAATTACCAGTAATAAATATTTGTTCTGGAACATTCGTCGCAATTACACTACACAAGGCAATAAAAAGTTAAATGTCAAAATAAAAGTATAACCTTGCAACGTAGTGAACAATTTACTTTTATTTTCCATTCTAACTACGTTAAAAATTCAGCAACAATTTTTACGACAAATTACATGCTCGAATATGGAGAGAAATAAGGGTCATCAGAATGGAATATAGGAGAACGAGATTGCGTGCAAAACAAAGGAACGCAGGGCCGTATTATAGTAGAAAAATTGACTCTGTCGGGTCCAGCAATAAAAATAGAAATATAGTAATTATAACAGAGCGGCATATCGCTCACTACTTGCATTATAACATTGGGTGCCAACGGGCTATTATTTCCGCAGCTCTGTTGAAATGAAAACATACTCGCTATAGTGAAATAACAGTATTGTTCCTTTAACATAAATGCTATTTTTGTTTGAAATAATTTCTCAAGAGAATGAATATCGCATAACTTGTTGCCCCCGAAATCCAGTGATTTTTTTGATAAAACATTAACAGCCAGAGTCACAAAAAAGTTTAAGCTAATCCTCATTTTTGGATTAGTGAATTCTACTCTAATTTTGACAGTTTTTATCTTAAAATATAGTCTAATCTATTCCAAGTATCTACCTTTATTGATAATATCATGAAAATTAAATTTTAAATACCGAAATAGAATAGAATTCACTAATCCAAAAAAGAGGATTAGCTTAAACTTTTTTGTGAATCGGGCTGTAAATGTTATTTATGCACGGACATATCATAATTTGACAATTATACACGAATTTCTTTGACATAAACGTCATTTTATAGCCCGCGGGACTCATTATAGCCCGCCGGGCTATAATGAAACGTCAAACCAAATTATAACCTACATTATAAACAATTTAAACCGGCAACATGAAATGTTTTTATTACAAATCGAAAAATTATATATTCTTTAATGAGAAATGAAAATGAATATTGTGATATATATGTGGAAAGCACGGAGATACACAAAATAAAACTCAAATGACAGAACTAATAAACAAACAATAAACTGTTGTTTTCCGCTTTCATAGCAACACTAGATACTAGATGTACGAGGACAAATTCTTTACGATACAATTTTTCTAACATTAATAATTTGAAAATTTTCGTCCGTGCATAAAGTTTTGTATGTACCACGAGCGTAACTTGCTTTTATGGCCTTTGACGTGTTTTTATCCCTCGGCTTACGCCTCGGGCTCAAAATCCCGCCACAGGCCATAAAAGCCTCCTTACGCTCTTAATACATAAATAACTATTGTCAAAGTAATAAAATGTCCCCTAGCGGAATAATGTCCACATTTCGTCTCTAGAGGCAAAAAGTGTACTTCTATTTCAGTTTTAACACCACAGAAACTGACTTTTATTCTTGATCATAGAAAAAAATATATTTTTAAATAAACAAAAGGGATATAATCGGAAGGACATATTTTCACTAAATTTGTTAGTCTTGATGCAAATAATAACTTTGGTGTGGTAGAGCACATTGGGGTAGCGCTGCATGTACGGTACGGATCATGACCTAGTAATCACTAACCGCATTATGTCTATTTATCGAGAGAGATTATCCTATTCTGATCCTGAAGGAACGTATGTAGCAGGGCATCGAACCCGAACCAAAACCGGAACCAAACAGTAACATTTTAGGGAACCCAAACCGAGAACCGAACCTCAGATATATTTTTAATTGAACCTGAGTCGAAACCGAACCGAGTATTAAAATTCAGGTTCGGGGTTCAACTCCGTTTCAGGTTAATTTTTAGTTCGAAATGTAAATACAGCCGATAATCGACGTCTTAGGCGTTTGCAATGCTGGCTGGGCTGACTCTTCGTGAAAATTGTGTTCGTTTCTTGTTGCATTTTGCGTAAATTCCGGCTCTCAGTTTACATTATTTTGCAAATTTTATTAATGCTTGAACCAGAACCGCACCCGAACTTATCTTTCAAAAAACAAATTAACCTGAACCGAACCCAGTTTTTAGCGGGTTCGATGCCCTGGTATGTAGTATGAAAAATCTCCCGGAGAATATGAAAACATAAATCTCAATACGGAAAGGTCAAACTAGAAGAAAAACTTGATGAATATGAATGACTATTATTTGATTTGATCTGATGCTCCAGTTTCTAGAACCAGGTTGTGTAAGTTCAAGATAGGAGAAATAGAGTCGTATTTTGCTTCCCGTCAAAACCAGACCACCTTAATCAGTATTAGTGAACTGTAAATTTCTTTAATGTATCCAAAGGATTTAAATCAGGTTAACTGGAACTACGTGCAAATCTACAGGAACTTATTTCTATCAGTGGAAGAGTTGGAACAAAGAACTGCAGCAGAAGAAAAATATAGAAAATGATAATAAGTTTGAAGTACATAACACAAGCCCCTTGTCATAATAGTTTGTCTTAAATGCGTTTTAATGTCGAAGTTTTAAAATAAAATACGTATCATTAACATCCAATATTCAACAAATTCTATACTGAATATAGTAAAGTGATTATTCTATATTACATTTATCAGCATTTATCAAATTTTAAATTGTAACCTTGTATAAATTAATGTAAATATGAATTAGATATTTGCTCTTAGGACGAACTATGACGAGGGGCTCGTATGTATAGAAGAAACAAGAAACTATAAAAATAGTTAAAAGTTACCCCTGACCAATGACCATCCACAGGAACCTATTGCAATTTTTTCTAAAGTATCCATCGTATTTATTTAAATAGAATGAAAGATATTTCAGTCTTATAAGACATTATAAATTAATAATACAATGATATTTAAAACGTTTAATTTTCTCTATGTAAAAAGCACTTTTTATTTATTTATTCTAGTGCCTCAAAGTCTAACGCATTTGTTTGCACTGAAGTTAAACAAAGGTCTATTACGTTTTATTTTTACACTCTTTTGCACTTATTTCCATATTTATGAACCACCTGTGAATAACCTTCAACTTTGCGGAATAGTAATGAAAAATGGTTCAACTATAGTGACTGTATATGCATAGTGTGGCCAATAGGGGAATCGATTTTGATTGGTCCGCGCGAATTTGCCTAAATATGGCGGATATTATGCCAAGCTCAAATGTTGTTTACATCAGAGAAGTGAAATTTAAGATATTGTTTGTTAATTAAATCTGAATTTAAAGTAATTATACTATATTTATAATTCCAATAGTGTTAATAATTAAATTATGTGTATTTGTAACTCAAAAGAGTTTGATTAGGTTAAGAGCGTTAATACAACTCGATACAAAGTTGTTATTAACACGATTTGTATTAATATGTTTCTCTGTACTAAACAACGTACAGTTAATATACATATATAGTAGTTATAAATACAAACGGATATTTCTTTTAGTCTCGTTATATTGAAATAATAATAGTGAAGGTAAGATCATTTTATTTTTCTGTTCTGCCGATATTTAATTTCGCTGATTTACTATAAAAATTTAGTATAAAAAATTTAAAAAAAAAAAATTTACTGGCATTGTTATCTTGCAAATTAAAACTGTAAAATACAAGAATGAATCTAACACAGGAATTTTCATAAATTTTTTAAAACTAGCATTTTTCGAAGAATCAAAAGTATAGTTTAAATTTTAAAGCGTGTGTTAATTTACAAATTAAATATTATGGGGGGCGTATGTACGTATTTATTATTTGTATGTAAATCTTTGTATAATTAGAAATGAATTATACAAAAAATATAATATAATACCTTTATTTGTAATTCACTTGTGTATTTTTGTAAAAATAAATATTTTGTTTCCATTTAATATGCTCTTTCATTAATTGTTTATCGAATTTTGTTTAGTTGTCACATCATATGAATTCAAATTTCCCGCGCATTTTACCCAAATATGGCGGCGATTGGCCACACTATGTATATCATAGGCACTATAGGTTCAACAAACTGATGACGGTTATGCTTATTATTCCAAATTACTTTCAAAATGTTCTAATATCGGAAGAAGAATATTGTAAAGTACGCAATTCGAGTAAAAACTGATATTATTTGATTTTTCTATTTCGGTGTTCTTATAAACGCACTGAAAACACGTCTTTAAAAAGATCTATAAACGCACTGATTTTGGTGCTTTTTGTTGTCCTCAAATTGCTGCAAAAATGAATTTTCATTTGTGAAATTCAACATTAATAAAAAAGGCCTAATCATATTTTTGACAAGTCGCATTTTTAAAAGATTATAAAATTACCTCAATAGCAAAAATTGAATAAAGAAAAAATATGTTTCATAAGTTCTGTTATCGCTTTGTAAAACTCGCCATAAAGCAACTCGTGCGTTCAAAGATTGCCTTATAAAACTTGTTTTTCAAATATCCGTCAAATTTCCCATTTGTTAGATTAACACATTAATTTTATTTTCACATTTTGAAAAATATTGTAAAATATTTTACGAACAGTAACAGACAATAATGATTTAGAAAATATACATACTCATGTTTGTAATTATTTTTATGAATGAAACCATTTTCATACAATTATGAATCGCCCTTTAATATACTTATGATTCATTCACCCTTTTTAACATTAATGTGAGGCATATTTCTCATATTACTCACTATTTTCAGAACAAATACATCCTATCACATACTAAGAATTCAATACAATCTTGTATCAACAATATACAGTGCATTATGTAGTATGAATGATATATTATTAATGACATTTGATTTGAATACTATTTGTGGAGGTACAATCAAATGATACTATAAAAGGTAACATGCAATATTGCAAGATATTTTGTTCCACGCTTTTTAATAAAACTTTTATCTTTATTACTCAAGTTTTACGTAGTTTTTAATTTGCTCTACATTTTACGCGCCAACTTTCTTTAAAACAATTCTTTTCCTTTCCTTTTTTTATTTTATCTAATATATCTTAGATTGTTACCGGCGATAACAATAAATTATATATGGAACCAATGTAGCAATGATACTATCTATTATATTAATGTGTCCGCATTTGTACTGTGTTCTTTCTAAAATGTAGTGTCAAGGTAAATTGTCCAAGAAAGTAAAACCAGTTTGTGAATGTCACAATTTCACTTACTAGACATACGGAAAGTGCTGTAACATTAACATTTACGACAAATATTTATTTAATAATCATTACGAAGTTCACTTTTATTTTATACGAAAGCACGAAGTAAAATTTCATGTGTTAGGTTCAATGTTTTATATTTTCATTTCAACAGTTCTTATTCTTCAATTTTTACAAAATGTAATTCAAAATGAATTCTAAATTTAAACCATTTAAATATTAATAGCAGAATTTTTATAAATCAAGCAAATTTGTGTCTTATTACTAATATATTTATATAAGGTTACTTTACTTACTAAGTTTTAGCAACATTGCTAAAAATTATTATTGGAACCAATAAAAACAAATGCAAAGTCTCTCATTTTGATGTTTTATTCAATGTTTGCAATTATTATTATTTTCTATACCAATCAATTTCAAGAACTTGAACAAGCTATAAATTGTGCAATAAATTCACCAATTTATAACCAACTGTTTATATTTATCAATTTCTTTCAAATTGAAATATTAAAAGTCAATGACAATAAACGCAGTCATATAATTAAAGTGATATAGTGGAGTGTTATCTACTTTCTAACCTTCTACTATCGTATTTTTGAAATACGGAATCCATTTTCAAGTAAATGACTGCAGAAAATAACTAAACAACGAAAGTAAAGTCCGTATTACACTTCACAATAAATCGTACAATTTATCGTACAATAGCTAAATTGCACATTTTATTTTGCAAATATAGGGTATTACGGCTCAATCGAATTAAAGGAAAATAGTAAAAAAATACGAATATATACGCTGAGTAACGAATATTAATAAAAAAATGAAATGGTATAATTGAGATATTTCGGAAATAAAGGGTTTTTTGTTATAACGCTTCGACACTAATATGAAAATATTTTGATTGGCGACCGAGAAACCGCCTATACATGCATTATAAATAGAGTGTTAGGAGGTGGGATTACTACCAATGGAAGTTAAGAAATTCAAATTCGAAAGGAGGGGCTAACATTCCTGTACTACAGTTTCCAAACAGTTTTTATTTTAACATAAATTTCTTGCATTAAACTTAATAATTTAAATACACCTGCAATTATAAAGTATGTGTACTTATACAGTGTTATAATATTCATTTATTTTTATGTAAATATAACTTGAAATAGCATATATTTCAAGAACATTTAGGTCCATGATGAAAACAGTTTGATATAAAAACACATAAACGTGACGTCACGTCAATCTTTTCAAAATTCAGGAGACCATAACTCGCTTATTAATAGGAATTTTTTCACCGGATTTTCATCAATAGTCAGTTTTCCTAATATTTTCATATGAAATTATAAAAAAAAATGCTGTAATCCCCTATTCACGTTTTTTAAAGCACGTCTACGTCAAACAGAAATAGTTCTATGTCAATTATTATCCAGTAGGCATTGGAAAAGGAACCAAAAAATTTTAAGATAATCGGTGAAAATAGAACACGTTCTAATTTTCACAATTTATTGTGCAATTTATTTTCAAAATAAATTGTACAATTTTGCTGTATTACACATAAAATAAATATCTCTGTCATAGAACATTAAAAAAAAAAAAAAACAGCTTAACGAATAATATTCTTTCTTCCAATATTCCTTTACTCATTCCATCCTCAGAAATCACCTTCTCATTCTCATTAGATTCTCGTTCCCACATGGTCGACAGACAAGTCGCAACTCGCGCGTTTCGCGTCATGAGGTGAATCAGATCGAGTGTGCCTTGCTGCAGGAACAAACGATGAACGCCAGTGCAAGAGCACGGCAGAGCGACAACGACAGATGTGCACTGCGGATTTATATCCTGCTAGCTGATTGTGCAACAGAGAGTGAAAGTTAGTAAATCATACTACATCACGAGTATGAGCACGAATTATAAATCGTACAGGAAATGTAACGAGAGTAGAAAAACTATGAAAGTTATGATTGCTGATAGTTTCAATTTTTCTAATTCCTGCAATCAATATACGAGTACTTATAATTTATGGTGGTATTCAACAAGGAAGAAGGTTACAACATTTATTGAAGTTTATTATTCATCACACTGAAAGAAAAAGAAATCCTAACTTTTTAAATACGTGACATTTTTTAAAAATTAAAATACCTATCTGAAAAATTACTGCTTTTATAGTCTTATCAAGGGTACCTTTTTTGCGTATTTTTTGTATTGCATGTAATATTTTATAGGTAAAAATAAAAAAATGTTAATAGGTCAAAAACTAAAAAATCTTCATGACTTTCCCATATGAGACGCCTCTGGTTGAGATACAGAAACAAAAGAAAGTATAAATAAATATGCATCTAAAAATCTAAATAAGTAGTATCCTAATATGAAGTGTCTGCAACTACAAAAATAACTGATTCTGTTGGCAATACTTGGAAAATACTTGAAATTGGTGACAATGATACAATAGCTATTTGTGTATTAAGAGCGCAAAATGCGACATTGTCGATTGAGAGGTTGTTGCCGCGCGACGAAGGAGCGCGGCATTCTCTCGAAATCGACAATGTCCATTTGCGCTCGAAACACGCACAAGATTTTTTTTACAGTCGCCACAGTGGGGTCCTCCACCATAACAAAAAATAATAAAATGTACACTTTATACTTACGGTACTGCTCAATAAATAACGATTGGCTAATACAAAAGATACGGTTTAAACTTAAAAAGGCTTTTAAATGATTATATCGTTACATTAGCCATCTATTCCATAAAAAAAAAAAAAAAAAAAAATTAGAGCGTGGAAGCAAGGATTTTTGATGATTTGATGAGTTTTTGTAGCAAAATGTGTGGTTAGTTGTCACGCCTGTCACAATGAAAAAATTAACAAATATTTCAAGGAATTTGTGATTATATAGACAAGTATGTGCATTGACTGACTTCTCGCAATTATTTAAGTAACGAAATAACTAATAACTTTATTGTAATCAAAAGAAATAGTTAACTAGAGATCAGATGTCAGTACGACTCGCAACTATCCTACCGCCATCTGTGTACAATCATTCCTATTACTAAACATAACTTCACACAATTTATTTTATATTTAATTTTATTTTATCGTTATTTTCCATTCTTCTTGAGTTTTTATTCAATCTAATCTAAGCATTTTATACTTTCGTTTTTGTAAATGAATGCCCTATTTCATTTTCACAGCAGTGTGGCCTTTTGTTAGGTTATGTTAAATACCGACAGAACATATGTCAAATTGACTTGTGAACGTGATAAATGTGTAATTACAGTGCCATTAGTTCCTAACTAAACATTTTCATTAAGAATGTAGACAAGTGACATTTCTCAACATTGTATACTTAAAAATTTGGACAGCGAGCGTTTTTACTACTTTGTCGCGCATGAGCGGCAAAGTGACATTTTGCGTTGACAAGAGAGCGCAAATGGCTACTTTCTATAGTGATTGTAGAAAAAAGATTATTTTCTGTTGTTGACAGCAACATTTGAAAATTTAAATTGGGTATATTTACAACTTTTTATTAAAATGGTTGTTGTTTCCCTTACCCACGTACTTTTATTTCTTACATTACCCATAAGCAATAATCTAAAGCATTTTAATCACTCAAAATCCTATTGGCTGTCAGGCACCACCTCAGACATAACCTCTTTGTATTTTTTTTGTCAAAATGACATGTTAAATAGTATTCCGCTTTCACCTGGTGTTTTGTAAACTGTGGAATAAAAAGATCCCCAGAATTGTATTGCTAACTGCATCATTTATTTTTGATCACTTTGTAGTATTAGAGTTATTAAAAATGTTTTTAATGAGGTGCACTTTTACTGGTCTTCTACGAAAAGTTTCCTGACAAACCTTCATAACATTTTTTGCTCAAAATAAGATCAGGAATTCGTTACTCTTTTTTGTTACACCCTGTATTTGTATATTACATTTACCCAACGGCAAAAAATTTAAGATAAAAAAACTAACTACGTCAAAAATCGTTGTAATACAATTTAGTTCTATTGCACTTTGCACTTTTTCTACTATATGGCACATTCTTTTCATATGTAATGAAGAGATTTATTTATAATTCAGCGGAAATACAGGAATTTCCTCCCATTTGTTAAACAAGTGAGATGTGATTATCTACTCGTAGATTCTGCAAAATGATGATTTCATATGATGATGCGGTACAGTTTTGCAACAAGAGTCATATTCGGAATACGTTCATTTCACGTTACGACATGACAACTATAATAGGAAATGAAACTATATTTCCTCGGATTAGCCCATTAATGTTTAAAACAAATGAAATGAAATTGACGTCATTATGACCTGCAAGAGAACATTTGAACGGTAGTGAAATGCATACAAATTGCAGTGATTTAAAATTGAAGCATGAATAAAAACGACGCAGTTGCAGCGGCATTGACTTCGTAAACATTATATCAAATATTTTGGCTGACATTTGACATTTTAAAACCGCTAGTGAAATAAAATTGTTTATAAAACAACAACTTTAATAGTCTGTATCCAAGAGTATTCCCTGGATATAACTTTATAAACACTATTATTTAGTTTATCAGCAAGGAAATAATTATTGAAAAACGTGAAATTCGAAACAAAATGAAAAATTGGGTAATAAATTATTAATTCAATTTAAATATCCTTTTCACCTTTCAAGGTCATTCGTAGACGTATAAATTTGTTAATAGGTATATTTTATTGATTTACGAACCAAATTAAATTCTTTTATGTTCAACCAATAAGAATGACAATTAAATATCGATCGCGTTTCACTATCGATTACATTATTGTTGAACTAATATACAATTTTTTCCCATTTGGATGTTAGAAGTAATTTAGCTTAACTTTGCTATAATAATGAATTTCTTTCAATCTGATAAAATATTCTTTGTCGTTGTCGATCTTTGTTCCGTGAGTAGTGTGCTGTGTAGAACAAATACAAGTAAAAAACAGAGAAAAGTTTTTCCACTGCTTTGTTTTCGACGTTGACATCAAACGTAACGTTTGTTAGTGAATAAATCACTTTGACTGATTAAAGGTACTCACTTTACTCTTCTGTTTGTTTAGTTTAATGATATTAATTAGAAGGATATATATTTCTTCGCCCACGTTGTTGTTTTAGTAAATTAATTATATACAAGAACTAATGTGAAAATGATTCATTTTTAATTTTAAAGACTAATGAAACGATATTTTTTTCTTTCTAATACATATAATGCACAGAATACCTACTCGGTTTGTGACATACCCGTACAATTTTTGACATTGCAATAAAGCTCCACAAATTCGATATTCGAAATTTTTAACAGTTTTTCTTAAAAAAAAAAAACGCAGTTAAATATTACTTTTTGCCATTTAATGTTATTATAAATATTAAAGAAAATGCTGTTCTCTATATGGTTTGATTATACATTTTCCTTCATATTCAATATATGTAGAGTTAAAGAATTAACTTTCAAAATTCAGTCAGCTTTGCATTTAACATGGAAACAGCTGATATTTTCAAAAAAATTTAATTGACAAATGGCAGTGTCAAGTGCAAAACCAAAGATGTAAAGTATAGGATCAGAAAGTGGTATAAGTCATAGTGTTCCTCGCAAGTGACATGCAGTTGCAGTTTCGCCTCAGGATTGGAATTTTCAATGCCGGGAGTACGAGAAAGGCCAAAGAGAAGATTGAAGGACTGTATCACAGAAGACTTGAGAGATGAAGAACTGTGTGAAGAAGATACATTGGATAGGAATGAGTGGAAGAGCAGAGTAAGAAACAGCGACCCCTAATAAAATAGGGAAAAGCTGAAGAAGAAAGAAGGAAGTGTCAAGTGCAATTTACATAGCGTATGTTCGAGGGGTGAATCACTCCTATAGTCATTGTACAAATCGCTTACAATCAAAGATACAATCTTTACAATCGCAGTCTACATTCACTACAGTCATTTACAATCCTTATAATCATGTTACAATCAGTTACAATCCTTATAGTCATGTACATATTCACGCTACAATCAGCTACCGTCATCATTACAATCATGTACAATACCAGTACATTAGTATATACCTTAGGATAATGTTTGTCTTATTGAAGTGAACATATTCACTATTTCCCCTAGTATTTTTGTTTTAACGCAGGTTTAACTGTACAAAAGGTAAGAAATTACTATTTTAAAACGTTTTATAAGTGAAGTATTAAATAATAAATGTCCAGTATAACTTGTCCAACATGGGGTTTTCAGAACTGTAAGAGATACGAAGTCGATTAAATTAAGCAAAAGTTGCCCTATTAGGAGGCAATTTTGTTATTTGATCAAAAATGCATAGGTCACTAAAATGTAAATTTTGCAAGTTTTTATTTTTTTACCTCCCGCTACCCTTGATAAGGGAGGTATAGGGATCGTGCTAAAAATCTCATATCGAGATTTTAGTAAATGACCACGTTTTCAGGGCCCTAGAATCCATTTTTAACATTTTCACGATGATGTCTGTATGTGTGTATGTGTGTGTGTGTGTGTGTGTGTGTGTGTGTGTGTGTGTATGTGTGTGTGTATGTGTGTATGTGTGTATGTGTACGAATTTTGTTTGCACTCTAACTCAAATACTATCATTCAAAAAATTCTGAAACTTTGTATTTTTACCCTATTCTAATAGGAATAGAAGCCATTAGATTTTGGTGTAAATCGGATAAACGGAAATCATACTTTACTTGAAGCTCATAATGGTTTTTCTTCAAAAAATACCATTAAATGCCATTTTTTCGAATTTTATGTCTTATGAAAATTAAAGATTATTGAATTTTCTACAGGAATACATTAATACTTTTTCTATATATATTACAGATAAATTTAAAAATAATTTTTTTATTAGTCGCGAAGCCTAAGATAAAAACTTTTCCTTTGTTGCACAGTTCATTTTTCAAATGAATGTAACTGACAGTAAATGTCACTGTCAGAAAACTTATCACTTCAAATTAATAATAGTGACATTTTAAAAAGAAAATAGTAAATAAAGCAATAGTTTTCTGCAATGGAACAGTTTGCAGCGTTAATAAATACGTAGGTATGTATTTAAATTAATAAAAATTAAATAGCGGGAGGTTTTGTGTTGGCCACATCAGATTTTTTATTTTTGCAAATATCTTCGAATTGTGAATAATATTATATTTCAATTTGCACATCTTTATGGCACTTTTTATATTCATTTGAATGACTATTCTGGATTTTGAGATATGATGTCAAAGTTTTAGTTGTTATATGAACACCATGAAAGTTCCACCATTGAAAAAGGATTTTTTTAACTATCCAATGATGCAGACAAACGCATCTTGCGTTGTCTGTGCCAACGTTGTATAACTTATAATATTAAATTCATAGATTAACGTCAATTCCGCAAAAATAAAAATTGTTAAATGTACATTTTCCCTTTATGCATTTTTTCTCACATAATGAAACACCATTAATGGCCGTATTATCGTCAAAATTGTAAAAAAAAAACTGACAAAACACAACCATTTTTGATTAATATAAAATTATACATAAGAATGAGAGATTTCGTTGCGATTTTGTTCACTATTTACAAGTTTGACTTTGTTTTGCCCGGCTTCGTATCTCAGTTCTCGAGATTGTACATTCTTGTGTACAATCATTACAATCGTCTTACAATCCAATGATTGTACAAAATTGAAGGAGTGATTCAGCCCTCGCGTATGTTATAATTTTATTGGATTTATAGAATCTTTTCAAAAGAACTTTTGATACGGCATTTGTAAAAAATAGTATGCGTTAGTGTTACATTTTTACATGATATATAGAATCTTTTCCAAGGAACTTTTGGTTGGAGTTTTCTACAAAATACATCGAATTGACCGAATGTCTCGTGCTGGCCACAACATAATTTTTTTTAATTTTGTCCGGATTACAAGGAATCTTTTAAGTGTTACTGTAAAAGCGCACCATGCGTCCATGCGCATAAAAAGTAAGAAAAAAATAAAATCAATTTTAAAACCTAGAATAAAATGGAAATGGTAGAAAATTATAAAATATTTTTATAAATTTTAATAAAAAAGAAAACCGGGCGTAACAAGTACGTCCTCTCTAAATTTATTCGAAAGTTAATAATTTACATATTAATTAAATTTAATGTTAGTTTATAAATTTATGTATGTACTAGGTAGTTAGTTTTCAATAAACCTGAGACTATAACAAACAAGTGTAAATCTCGTATAACAAGCCAACAAGGTCCTAACTACACAAAACACCATCTCCCTGGATAGTAAATTCTCTCACGCACCTAATCCTATATTCACCTCCAATTAAAGTTTAACCAGCTGTCAACACTGGCCACCCACAATCAATAATGAATTTAGGTACGCAACGTCATCAATATTGCAGCGCGGGAAGCTAATATCACTTGGTAGAGTGCGCGAATGACTTATAGTACGGCATCTACCGCACTTGTGAATTCGGCGACTGCGTTAAATATTCATGGAATTGCCACCGGTGTAACCGACACAATACATGACGAGGCTTTCTGACTTCATCATAAATTAAACGCATTCATGACCCGAGGAAGATACAATTTGTTAAGAATGTAGGAAATCCTATCCTATGTATCTGTAAGATCATAAATCATATATACAGTCTTCTTCACGTAAGAATGACATTGCACAATAATATTTCGTTTATAGACAGTTCAGAAATATTTCAATTCGCTCTATAATATGTTCTAACATCAAAACTATTATTCCAGCCCTTTTCGATATTTTTTATGGCATTAATGATAAATTAAGTATACCAACACAAGACACAACTCCAAATTATTTTCTGAGCAGTTAGTTACGACTTACACTGCCTTATGAACAAATTCTATTATAAACCTTAGGTTATTCCAACACTTTTTTTTAAGTAGGTACATAAAGATCCGAGTTAAAAATTCCTCCAAATAAGCGAGATATTATGATCCTAATTTTAAATTTGCTTTATGAGGTAGATTTATTTAATCGTATCCAGCAAGTACAAGTATATAAGCAATAATGAAAGTGGAATTGCAAAATTCAGCTATCCACCGATGTATCTTCATAGGCACGTCTATATCGTGTTTTGAAGAATTCCACTTAGCTGGTGGTTGCAGAATTTATACTAGTTGAAAAACCAGTAACTAGGACCGCGACGAGGCGCTTCTGCTTGGCCTATTTCCCATCACATCCCAATATTGACAGCTGTCATTTTTATTTCCAAATTTTCTTCCAAAATTCCATATTCAAATATTATGTATAGTACCATATACTCAGAAAAGCAAAATTTAATATAGAAATGAATTCCAGTACACACAATATACAAAATTGAAACTTCAAACCGAAATTTTATAAAAAAAAAAAAAAACTGCACAAAAGCAATATTGACATTTTTTTTTAGGTAGATAATGTGGGTATACCAGAAGCAAACAATAGTATATTGTGTTATTAGGAGTAAAAGTAATTCTTTGTGTGGCGAGCATGTAAGTTTGAAAGACGAGCGGTAGCGAGTCGGACAATTACATGCGAGGCACAAATTG
Organism: Ophonus ardosiacus; assembly: GCA_943142095.1. Taxonomy (NCBI): domain Eukaryota; kingdom Metazoa; phylum Arthropoda; class Insecta; order Coleoptera; family Carabidae; genus Ophonus; species Ophonus ardosiacus. The sequence goes on along the minus strand of OW964832.1, from coordinate 43,010,905 downwards.
ACACTTTTACTCCGAAAGACACATTATATTTTCTTCAAACATACGTATTTATATAAAATAATTACAACTTGACGTTACAATAATTATAAATATTTTACGTAAAGGACGTTTGCTGATTTCAATTGGATACTTTCGTATTTGTTCACTTTTTGTTATAAACATCCAAATGAATATTTTCACCTTTTGACGTTTAAATAAAAACAGCAATTTTATATTCTCCTTATGTGCAATTATATCAGAATTTGAAGTATTGCCATGTACAGCCCTTGAAGTTGTTCAGTTGGACGGAAGTTCAACAATGTTGCTGAAGGATATAATATGTCGAGGAATCAATGAAAAATATGAACTTTTATTATCAGTTAATAATTCGAAGTATTATTATCATAATTACCAATATGTGTCTGCTATTTTTTAATATGTTATTTCGTTAAATATAAACTGTTTATATTTCAATTCGTACATTATCAATTTAAATTTGACACCTGTTGGAGGTTAGTAATTTTATTCTTAGGTTATCTAATGTATAGTGCAACTTAGGACGACATGACAAGTTTCTATTTTACAAGTTACTTTTTATTCGCTCATTTTATATAGTTGCTATAGATATTTATTTATTTCATTTCTACCTTGTGAATCAAGTCACAAAAGTTGCCATTTTTATGACGTTTGAAGAAAAACACATTTTTTCTCATTCTGATGAAGGTATATGTTGTGACACTGCGTGTGTGTATACACCTAATGCCATTAGATCGAATATCGAGCAATGTCTTGACATTAAATGCCATAACATCAATGTTAGCGTGTAAATAAGCCTTTACTGTAATAATTATTATTTGACGGCGTCTATGGAATATCACGATATTAGCATTTCTTTCCCTTGCCCCTCAGGTCAAGATTGGGATCCCGCACTATGTCATTATTTTGTTGGAAAATATATTAATTAAATCAGAACATGTTTTAATTTTTTTTATCAAAAATTATAATTATATATATTAAATTAAATTTCATATTTAATAACACAAATAAAATTATTACATTAAATTGTCTGTTTTTTATAAAATGTTAAAAATTAATGCACATGTCAGTAATATTCAATTCTCTCATTAATCGTGTCCTATTTTTAATAATTACAAATAAATTTAATTAAACGAATACAGAGCAAAATTTTACACTCGTGTAAACCTTGTTACGTTTATCGTTTCGTTATAATTATTATGAAAATTGATGAGGTTTTATATGTATTGAGTAGGTACCTACATACGAGTACACTATATATAATAATTGTTGATACAATGAGCAATAACGTCAACATTTTATATATTTGGGAATTAATAATTTAAAATCAAGAAGAAACTTTCATTTTAATACATAGATTTTTTATGAACTGAACCTTAGGCATTCATTAATCCGGTGCTCTGTAATTTAAACTAAGCTTTTCAAGATTTTACTGACATGCAATAAGCATTTTATTTTTATTTTGACATGACATTCGTTCAAAGGATGTCAATTTCTTGGTTGCTCTTTCATTAAGCCACAAAAAAATCATTAATATTGGTGAATGAATTATGAACAGTAAATACAGATGTAGGCGTGATACGTCATTTTCATTATAAAACAGTGTGGAGGCTTCATTATTCGCCATTTTATCTTTTTCCATAGCTTTCTTAGAACTGTTATGTTAATAATATTTCGAAAATATGCTAATTTGCAAAATCTTCTCTCATTAGCAACAAAAGTTACAAGCCTCTAATTTCTACAAAGGCGTATTACCACATTACTTATCTCAAAAACTAAAAATAGATTATTTAGATATTTATTGACAACACAAAAATTTGAAAACATGTTATGTAAGAATTGTTTGCAATTATTTTGTACATATTTTCTGCATTCTTTTCAATGATAAAACATAAATAAATACAGCAATAAAAACTGAATTCTTGTACGTAAAACGAACAACAAATCTTAAAAATAATGATTAACTGTGCATAATTACAGTTACGTTGTATTTGCCAAAGGTTGAATGTAATGAAAACAGCTGATGACACGCAAAAAAAGAAAGTAATGATAAAATAATTGACAAAGACCATTCATTTCAGAATGCTGAACATTAATTGACTACTTTGACTTTATCGTCTTTGTTGCTTACAATTTTATTAATTTATGAAGATGACAATAAATATTGCCCACAAAAAAGATACATAAATGACAAATTTTAATTTACTAACCAAAATTGAATTAAAATTAAAAATTAATTTAATACTTTCTTGAATTATATTTATGCAAACGTTAAAAACGATCACTTACATTCGTTTCCGACCGGGTTTCGAACTCCAATCCTTTGGATTATGCATCGAAATCGTTGTCTCTACGCTATCCTGATCAACTATGTGCTTACTAATCACTATTTTTATAATATTTCATAAAAAAATATTATATTAACAAATCAAAAACTTGCTTAAAATTTTAATTAATTTTTGTCCTGTGTAAATAACATTTAATTATTTTGTTGTATAACATTCATTTAGGTACAAATCTAATTCACAAAAATTGCCGCAGGTAATTACGTGATTAAAAAATCTCAAACAATTTAGCTAATTGTAAATAATGCGGCAATTTTAACCATGAAAAATAAGTTGCGCTAAACACGTTATATCTCTATTTTTTTAATGAAGACCAGAAAGACCTGGGGTGGGATTCTGTAACTCGTCCGTTATCAAACGGTACCGTTATCACTATGGTTCCATGAAAGATCCCATTTAATTTGGCAAGTATGACGTAAATCTACCAATCATCTTATACAAAATACGTTTCTATAGTGATAACGGTACCGTTTGATAACGGACGAGTTACAGAATCCCACCCCTGTGCCCTACAAAAGGTGGGGTAGTTATGATTTCATTATTATTTTTTAACTCTCGCTAAGAGAGGTATTGGATTCATGCTAAAATTCGCATATCCAGATTTTATTGAATAAGCATGATTTAAGGTCCCTAGAATCCGATTATAACATTTTTAAAATGATGTCTGTGTGTGTGTGTGTGTGTGTGTGTGTGTGTGTGTGTGTGTGTATGTCTGGATGTTGTAGACACGATAAAAAATATAAGACTTAAAAAATATTTAACTGCAGTTTCCTCAATCTGACATTCCTGGGAAGAGCTGAAAAGGTTTTGGTAACAATTGAACAACCGGAAGTAGTAGTTTCTTAGAAAAATTCTTCTTAATATAATTTTTTGGGAGTTTTCTTTATTAAATATTGAAGAACATAAAATTCTCCATCTAATAAACTTAAAATTTTGATTATATCTTGTATAGATTTAGAGATAAAGACGCTATAATTTATAGAGTAAACTAATCGCAGAAGCTAAGGCACTAAGGAAACCAGTTAACAAATTCCAATGTTTATAACATAGTTTGTTAATGACACATGTCATTGTCAAATATCAAAAGTTTTAGTGACATTCTTATAGCTTTTTCTGGGAAGTATATTTAATTTTTCTTATTGTTTTATTAATTAAATATTTGAAATTATAGGTAAAATGCATGAACCAATCAGAAATACCGCCAATCTGGTTAATGAATTGGAACAATCACTGACATTTAGAAACTTCCTCATACAATGAAAAATAGATATAATTAGAATTATGTGTGCAGAAGATATGTTAAATACAATAAAAAACAATATTTGGGTAAAGTTCTGTAATATTTTGTTATAAAACGACGGTTCGAAAGCGAAGTGCTATACAATACTTATATAGCCTAATATGGAAGAGGTCTTGTGCTGGCCACAACAGATTTTTTTCTTTTAGTTACAAATAGCCATAAGTCACTCATTGTCAAATCAGGTGAATATGGCGGTTGTTTTCGCCAAAAACCCAGTATATTACCAAAAATGCCTTGACACCATTGAAATTGTTTGAAAAAGTTGCTACCTACAAATGACAAATTTGCAATATATTTAATAATATCAACCTTCAGTCCGACATTTTTGCCGATTCATTCCATAGATTTAAAATATCCCTTCAGCAATTTTTCCATATTTAAATTGATTGTCTAATATATTGTTTGCTATATTCATCATTATCTATTTTTTACTGTACTCTTAATATGTATGTTTATTTATGCCAACGCATTTTATTTTGTACTTCTTTATAATCGTCCTGTAATTGGGATTTTATCCTGTAGGATTGATTTTCAATAAATAAATACATATATACTTCAATTTTTATTGTATAGAATAAATTATATGCATGAGAGTTCTGCATATAAATATTCTAACCCGTTGGGTTCAACTCAACTCAACTGTCTTTCGTCTTAATTACAAATTTACAGTAAACAATTCAAACGTCGAATTATCTCATCCATTAAAATAGTAATCAACTGTTAACAACAACTGTTATCTTGGTGCTACATCAAAGTATACAATAACAAAGATATGAAACTGTGCGATAAAAAACCGCGGAAAAACAATTAGTTTAAAAAACAAAGAACGTCCGTGGTAAACAACGAAGAAAGGCAATGAACGACCAACGAACGCGAATAGAAGCGAAAAGCGAATCGGTTGAGTGCACATTCGTAAAGGTAACATTAGATACACGTTCAATGGAGTGCTTGCACCGAACTAAGTACATGTTTGTAGACGTGCTCATACGTGCATGTGTTCTGGAGTCGTGCAAGAGTTTCCCGCCCGCCTTCAACAAGACCAAGTATCAATAACTTATAATTGCTATAATTTGCAGTAATTTAATTTAATGAGTAAGCGATGTACGAAAGGAAAGGATGAGAAATGCTATAATTAAAATTATCTATGTATGAATAGCAAGATGTACACATAGATAGCAAGATTACAAGCAAGTGATGTCTGATATATTTTATTGATTTTTAAAATCGTTATCACGTACTTATTTATACTACAAGGAACGAATAAAACATCTTTTTTAATATACTTCATTCACTTTAATACGTATCACAAAGATTTGAAAAGTTTTTAATTTCCTGCTATAATAAATTTGTAATAGGGGATTCCAGCTCAATCGAATTAAAGGAAAATAGTAAAAAAATACGAATGTATATGCTGAATAACGAATATTAATAAAAAAATGAAATGGTATAATTGAGATATTTCGGAAATAAGGGGTTTTTTGTCATAGCGCGTCGAGACTAATATGAAATCCATATATAATATTTTGATTGGCGACCGAAAGACCGCCTATACATGCATAACAAATAGCGTGTTAGGAGGTGGGGGTTACGACCAATGGAAGTTACGAAATTCAAATTCGAAAGGAGGGGCTAACATTCATGTACTGCAGTTTTCAAACAGTTTTTATTTTAACATAAATTTCTTGCATTAAACTTGATAATTTAAATACACCTGTAATTATAAAGTACGTAGACTTATAAAATGTTATATTATTCATTTATTTTATGTAAATATAACTTAAAATAGCATATATTTCAAAAACATTTAGGCCCATGATGAAAACAGTTTGATAAAAAAACACATAAGCGTGACGTCACGTCAATCTTTTCAAAATTCGGGAGACCATAACTCGCTTATTAATAGGAATTTTTCGCTGGATTTTCATCAATAGTCTTAGTTTTCCTAATATTTTCAGATGAAATTATAAAAAAAAAATGGTAGAATCCCCATTCCGTGATAATGAATAGTCAAGAGTCCCATAAATGCAGGATTATGAATTTTTTTTAAAAAATTAAGATTCTACTTTATTATGCATAAATAATTCTGACAAAGTAATAATTAACTTTAAAATTGTTATGCAATAAATATCGATTTTAAATGTAAAATTCCATTTTCTTTGTTGTGTCATCAAATTTGAATGCAGAAAATTTTTAACAGCTTAAAAAATCAAGATCTGTCATTTCCAACCTATGAAATTGTCATTGCAGTTTGCAGTTAGTGATCATGCGAGAATGAACCAGCAATTGTCTCCGTTATTAAGTGACGTATTGATTATTTTCAAATAAGATTTACTATAGACAATATGGGCAAAAGATGTCGTTTCAAGGAGCGTTCTATTATTTCCGGTTCCGGAGTATGTAATATTAACTTTGAAATTTCAAATGGAACATACAATATTTTTTTTTATATTTTTGAAAAGCACAAAAAATTTACTTTACAATGGCAGTAAACAAGTAGTGATGTATTATTAAAAAACAAAATGGCGGACGTTTGATGCATGAATATATTGAATGAAAAAAATCGATTTTATTGTTTTTTTCCATAGATAATGGTTTTTTTCAGACAAATTCATTTATATAGCGTAACCTGGACAACAGATAAATAAAACAAAACTTCACACTCTCTTGATTTATGTTATAAGATATTTCAATGTATATATGTACCTCTGAAAGGAATCGACAAATTACTATAATAATTATGAATTTATTTATATGTGTTAACTGATTTTCTTTTTGTGCTTGATATAAGGTAGATTAATTATAGTAATGTCTGGTGACAACCATAGTATAACAGATGAAAAATAATGTTAAAGGTACTTAAAAAAGAAACCGAGAGAAAATTAGAAAACTTATTTTCTCAAAGTTTTAATCTTATTACATTTCTGAGGACACAACTGTTCCGAGTAAATTGCAAATTTAGAAATCCCTCCAGCAACTTTAAAAAACTTTGAAAAGCTCAGGGTTAAGGTTCAAGTAACATCAAAGAAAATTAAAAATTTGTTACGATATCTTGACAGTTCCAAATTATTCCTTAACTGCGTATTCACCTCTTAGTGGAAAAGGCCGTCATTATCTCCACTATTATTATTTACACATTATAATAATTACATACATAGGTACGTATATCGAAAATGAGAAATTATAAATAAAATGTTCTAAGGTTAATGCTCATTTGCTAACGGTATATTTTTACACTGAAAGAACAGATTTTTTTTAATTATTTCTAGTTGGAACACCTAACCTAACTCCGAGTAGGCTATGACCATTATTGAATTAAAAAATCAAGTTCTCAAAAATCGATCATGAAATGTTATTTTCCTGAAATTCATTGTAACTTGCAGCAAAAGAATATTGCCATTCGCCGTTTTCTAATTTATATACATTTCTAAAATAAGATTCACCCCAGGACACTAATAGCCTCAATGCTGAAGTGTCCCTAAATTTAAAATTAGAAAAATATATATTTTTAAGAGTGTTACAATTTCAACATATTTTGCTGTTTTATTTTAAAATACACTATTTTGCGTTATTGAAATATTTATATATAAATATGTTACCGGAAACACTCGACTTCAGCACGAAATAGTTTATACTGAAATCGGGTTTGTTCGGTATAAATAGAAATAGGTAATTAAAAATTTATTTTTTAATAGTATCTATGTAATGTACGTAAAATAAATAAATATATCATCCCGGCATATTACCCATTACTGGGTGTGCCAAGTGCCATTATCTACAACACATGTAGACATCAGTAATGATGACGATATATTTTTAGATTTTTACCGTGTCGCTTACCAGACGTAACTTCACGGGCACATGGCTGGTGTGGAAAGTGCACCACAGGGATCACTTTTTTCGATTAAAATTTGCACTGGCCGGGATCGAACCCGGGTCAACAAATTGTAATATTAATTCTTGATTTGATAAACATTGGACAACCGAAAATAGTATTTTACTAAAAACGTTTTCGATTATTTCTCAATCAAATATAGTTCATATTCAAAAAGTTATTTTTCATGTGAACATGAAGGTTGTTTGTAAATTATAAATGATACTTTACTTAAAACATGAAAATTAGTGATTGTCACTTAAGCGGAAGTGGTACTTTATTACTGGCAATAATGAAAAGACGATCGGTTAACTATTATTAGTGTATCATAATATTAACTGATTGACTGATTCTATTTTGAAAAATAAATAAGCATGGCCTTATTATCGTTAAATAAATGCTTTATTAAAAATGATTGATTAGTTAGCGGTAAAGAGATAAAAACAACTAATGATATTTTTTTTACATACTGTTTTATTCAAACAACTTTGTCTAGTCATAAAAACACAGAAATAGAAATGAAGAAAATTAAAATAAAATGAAAGACGCCTAACTGTAAACTAACCGCATGAACCTAGTAATGAGTTTTTAAACCACATTTGAAATTACGCATTTAACGTGTTGATTTCAGTGCTCATCTAACACTTTTCTGCTCGATGTTCTCGTAATTATAACAAGAGGAAGTTAAGCAACCTGTCACTTTTATCTTACACATGAACACATGTACTGAGACTTTCAGTATGTCTACTTAGAACTATTTACACAACTCTTATTTGTTATACAAATTTCTATAGATAACCTAAAAGCTTAAACTTTTCTTTAAACTATTGTTTACTGTTTCCCAAGTTTAAAACTTTTTCACTTGTACAAAATGTCAAAACTTTTAGATTTATAGCGCTAGAACAATACATCAATTTTATTTAAACCAGAACGATGACGTTCGAAAACAAACAAATTTTTTTTCATTTAAATGGAAAAATTTGTAAACTAAACAAAGCAAGCACGTTCCAGGAAACAAGTAATTCTACATTCATATCTAAACTAAAAACAAACGATATCTTTACAAGAAATTCCATTTCCTCTATGATATTAGTTCCGACGTTTGGAAAAATGGCAAGGGTGTGAATATCCTGTTTCATTCGGAAATTCGAAGAATCGTTATCGAATATTTCCTACATCTGGGTTATACTTTTCAGGTTGGACGTAACAAACACCCTCACCCATTCCAAACAAAGGTAACGCGTTATTTTCGTGCCCAACTAATGCGTTTTCTCTTCGACCACGCATTTCCAGACTTTAGTTCCCATCAAGACAAATCTATTCCAACATTTTATGTTCCTTCCTATTGCGTGACCTATCTTTTGTAAAATTTAGAACCATTATTGCTAAACTATCTCTTTTTAATAGACTCCAACTAAATAAACAATCAACTATGCAGTTTTAGAAGTAAAGCATCTAACATTATTTATATCTACGACAGTGCATAAAATTAAAGGCTTAGTTGTTAATTTTAAGTTTGTAAAACGGTTGTTTAGTAACAAGGTTTCATTAGTCATGGAGAATATTTTGTTATGGCAAACTTCTCATTTAATATTGTTACCCTAATTTATAATTTTTTTATATATTTATTGGGTTTTTAGTTTTTAGATTCTATCGTAAATAAAATATTGTATGAGACACATACGTAAAGTATCTTTAGTTACTCAGGGGTCTTAAAACACGAGTCTAGTTTTACGAACTTTTATCGTAATTTGTAAGTAACTATTAAAGAGTATAGAAAAGGAATAGCAGATTTCAGCTACATGGTAACCTAGCAACCGAAATATATTGACGGTTATAAATTTGAACAGAAGACAAATAAAAACCTGTTCCTACTTCCCAGTTTTCTGGTAACTTGGAAACTAAAATTCTGTGCCTACTTGATAATTTGAAATAATACGTGTAAAGGAAAAAAGAAAACAGGAAAAATTATTATTGCTGAATACATAAATATTATTATGAAATATTTATGTTTTCATATATTTCCATCTAAATAAAGGAAAATATTATGTAGTTTCACTCATTATTTACTTGCACTTTTCTGCACAAACAGGTTATATTGGCTAGTTATTCTAGATATTTACAAATCAATATTGTTTTTATTTAGTAGTGCCCAGGAATTTAACAAATTTTACTGAATCTTCAAAATAACAAAACAATTTCAACAGCTGGTGACATTTAACTAATAAATTCTAAATAGTTAATTGTGAAAATGATTGACTGTTTAATGATAATAAAAAAATGACTTGCCTTTTGACCATATCTGACGCCGTTTTCCACAGTTTGGCTGTTACGGTTAGTACGATGATCGAAATAAACAATTCATTGCTGAGTATTCATTGCACTAATATCCTCTGAACCACCTTGTTTACAAAGCTCCATGTTCGACACATAAGATTCAAGCACTAGACTACCGAGATAAAAGGTCGTGATACATGCTACGTTAAAATATTATTTTTTAGATAAAATTCGACACAAGCAGTGTTCGATACGTTACATATAAAACAAATAAATTACAAAAACATGTGACAAATAACAAAACACGCACTGAACTCGAAACTACACAACGATAAAAGACAGGTACACAAACTGAACACACTTATCAGCAAGCTGAACTTGCGATAGTGGCAGTGGGGAAACCTCAGAGAATTTCCTCCGCAGAAAAGTACTTACTGCCCTCTGTAGGACAAAAACGTAATTAATCTCCTACATGATGATACAAAACAAGGCGCGTAATACAAAATAATTAACATTTATTACTTACGTTTTAGGTGCTGCTCTTTTGCAATACCATTCAAATTCGCAATTTAATTCTTCTAAAAACACTGTAAAATTGCGCTTCATTTTAAACATTATTTCACTGAACTCAAAATTAGAATAAATTCATTATCAAGATTTGAAATTACAAACATTTATAGTTCTAAATAATTTACATACATGTTGAAACATGTTAAAAATCATGATGACTAAAATTTAAATATTTTAACTGAGAAGTTGTAGTAATCGGTAACAAATTTAAACTGAACGTTCAGAGTTCAATTTCGGAAAAGTATTCGTACTCAAAAGATCATTTTACACGATACAATAAAATAGAGCTCAGAATATTTGTAGTTTCATTTTAAAAATAAAATTATTATATTTTCAAAACAGTAAATTTATCCTACATTTCTACTTTGTACAATATAATATAAAACGATCAGTTTTATACAAGGAAATAACAAAAATATATTTTCTTCCAGTACCAAGTATTACAGTGTAAAACCGTATTTACAATACTTGTTGCAACTTGTCCGTTACTGGACTAATGAGCATTCCCATTCCATTACTTTATTACAAGTCATACAGTTTTGAAAAATAAATTATTACTTTGTATTTTACAATAAACATAAATAAATGCAATTATATTTTCGTTTTTTTACTGTTTTTTGTAAAATCATTAAATTTTCTTTTTAATATACTATCTTCTACTTCATCTTCTTCATCAACGTCGTCGTCCAAATCCTCTTCCATATCGCCTATAATAATTATTGTTTATTAGAATATATTTACAATTTATTTTATACTTAACCTATCTTTCCAGAAGCATTATTTTCCTTATCATTTTCAACTATTTCTGTTAATAATTCATTTGCATTTTTTTGTACAATACGAATTTCATTAATAATATCTTTGTAAGATGCACTCTTTACATTAATTTCCCTTTTAATTTCGTTTAGAACGCTATTATTCTTTGAAATTTTGACAGTAACCACATGTTTAGCTTCCATTTTGGCGGTAAATTTTTGTAATTTTTTTTTATTATTTGTTACTTTCTCACATTTTTCTTTCGTACGACCAGAACAAGAAATGAATTTTTTAAGTTCAAAATAATTATTTTTAAGCGAAACTAATATTTTTATTTACTATAAAATCGGTAATTATTAACCGATACAAGGTAGACAGTTTATAAAACGAAGGGAAAATTAATAGTATGCGTCTTTTATTTGAAGTATTTTTCCCTGAAATAATCCATAAAAGATAAAACAATGCTAGTCGGATACTCGCTAATCACACTATTGGTTTTTTATACTAACTACAATTGATTTTACTAACAGATTTCATTAACCAGTTAATCTAACCGTTTTTAAAACTGGTTAAGTATAACAAACTTATTTTTGAAGAAAATCGTTTTAATAATTATGTTCTTGTTTTCCTTGAGGGCAAGCAACCGGTTTTTTAAACCAGTTAACCAGTAATTTAAGTTCTAAATTGTTATTTTTAATCAAAACTGAAATCAATATTTACATTTACTGAAAAACCAATATCCATTAAGCGAAATAAATCGAAATTGGTTTTTTCAAACCAGTTCTGGAAAGAATGGGAATTTATACTTTTTTTATGAAAACGAAACTTTTAACGGTTGTAGAAAAATATTAATCGGTTAAATGTAAACCGGTTTTTGAACGAAAACAATTTTAAAAATTACGTTCTCGGTTTTAGTTAACCATTAACCGTTGCGACTGTAAATACAGGATGTTATGTAAGTAATCTGCCATAAGTTACAACTTAAAGAATTATTTAAAAATCACAGTAGTTTGATTGAAAACAACAATTATCAATTTTAAAGGTTTAAATAAAGCAAAGTCAGAATTAGAAAATGGATGGCATTTTTTATTCATGGCGATTGTTTTGGCGCACTTCTCCGTAAACCAAATGCTAGTGAAAGTAACTTGTATTTCTAATGCGGTTCTCCACTCTATTTTTTTTTTTTTATTATTTTGAATGAAAGTTCGTTTAATTTTGAAGCAATTCGTAGTTTTAAAAAGTCTTGTCTTTAGTTTAACTGTATTTGATTTTTAAAGTCAATATGACGTCACGGGGGCACTCAACAAGCTTACAAGTTTACAAGCTACTAAAAGACTGGTTTTTTATAATAAAAATGATCTAAATCAATTGTTTATTTTTTAATGTACTCTTTTACCTTTTCCATTTAATTTAGACGTAACATATTTTATATAGCTTAATTTTTACAAATTGTAGTGAATAAAAGATTATAGTAATTATTTACTACTGTAATTTAATGTCTAGTATATATTTGAAGTAACTTTTTACTATTTAATATTTCCAAATGGTTTTAAATTTATTTTCATAAGAAATATAATTATCAGTAAATCCCTTTTTTTTAAAAAAAAGTAATGATATTGTTTCAGTTACACGTTTTTCGCATTTCGTACTTCAAAAATACCGCGAGATCCCCACTCTAGCTCGGGACCAATACATGTATGCGTCCGTCCCCACTAGGCTTTACTCCCCTCGCCCATAGTATCGCTTTACGCTCTCTCCATATTTGTTTCATACCTCCATGGGGCACTCCTATCTTTCTCTCATTCCGCACCAAACTTTATAGTAGACTGTCAAAGTTGGCAATAGTGTGACGTCACTGCGACACTGAAAAGTTTCAAATATCTCGAAAAGTAATTATTAAAAAAATGTTTTTTTTAACTTAGTCGTTATTCATTGGGTGGAACTTTATATACAAATTATTTATTATATTATTTTTTGTTATAGTGAAAGATCCCATTACAAACTTAATGTCATTTATGACATCCAACAATTTTTAGATTTTAATTTAGTAAGAACCTGGTTCGTAATTTGTCAATTTTACAGTCCCACATCTTTTACAACTTAATAGATTGTGCAGGATATATTTCAGATTATAACTTCTTTTAGCTCTCTTTCTCTTTATTATACCATGATCAATGGCACATTACTTAAATAACAGCCTGTATAAATCAGGATATTGGATAAAGTTTAATAATTCTTAATATTATGAGTCACATTAAAAATCAAACATGTATATTATATTGTCACTGTTTTTATAAATTGCTATTAATTGCAGATTTTGGTAAGGACAATATTATAATGGTTATAGCGTTCTTCCATTCTTTATTCAAATGAAATATTTACTACATTAAATTTTCTTTCCCTTAAATATAAATTAACTTAAATTTAAAATAGCTAAAATTAAAAAGAAAAGTAATATAGTATTGTTACTTTTATTTAATAACAACGAAAATTCTTGTATAATACAAGTGTTATGTTTACCTTGTTTTCATACAGAAACATATGCAAACATTATGAAGAGTTAAAATATGATTTGCTCTTGCGTAATCGCACAATAATCAATACAGAGGAAATCCGACGAAAGAAACCTTCAAAATGTACAAAAAAGAACGTCACAATAAAACAGTTAAAATCTTCAGTCAATTGGAAATGGGATCTAGAAATTAATAGTAATTTCCATAACTTCCCCACTGATTGTAATTCCCGTAGCCCGACTGCGAATACTGCCAGTTCTGGTACTGGTACTGGTCGTTCTGGGAGTAGCCGGTCCCATACTGGCTGCCGTACTGGCCCTGAGAGGCCGTGTTGGGGTACTGCGAGTACGAGGAAGCCGTGGTCGAGCCGGTGCCAGTCGCAGGGGTGGTACTGTAAGAACCGTAGTTGCTGTATGAGCTTGATTGTGTTGAAGGTAGAGGAGGATCTTTCGATTTCTTGCCGCTTGCGTCACTGTGGTGAATAGTGATTATATTGTAAGTTTTCTTTGCACACATAGTTGTTAGAACCGAATTATTAACAAAAGTTACCGACTTTAAACCAAAATTTTGCTATTTTCTCTTCAAAGAACTGATATAGAAATTTAAACGTCATTCACATTTCACGAATTTTGACAATATTGATTCGATATTGTTATATTTTTGCAACTTATATTTACGCAAACGGGTTTATATGTATAATATCTGTTTCTACTCTATATTCAAAATACATTATTTTAAATTACATTAAAATCATGCCATTTCCCACAAAGTGTTTTGACAAGAACTTGTCATTCATGCATTTCAACATTCTCTCTCAAATATCGATATTCATCTATATTTCAAATAAATAAAAAACATTAAAGACATGGAAGAAAAGCACCCAAAAACTATTTTTTTTTTTTCATATTTATTTTATTAAGTGTTAAAAAGTACTCGAAGTCTGTGACACAGCATTTATTTTTTCAAAACCGACGTTTGGGTTATTTCACATTAAATATCATCAGATGGCCCTTGCGGCAGTTCTTTCAAGGTATACATATAAATATGTATTTCAGAACCACGTTAGAACAACGCCATAACCTGGTCAAAAGCAAAATCATCATGTGATATTTAATTCTACAATAATTTTTACATTATTATGAGCAATTATAGTATCGAAATGATTGGTGTCTGTATTCCAAAGGAATTCTGAACATTATTTCTACTTTGAGATTCGTTCATACTTTTTGGCAAAAATATTAACACGCAAATTTTTATTTCCTTTATAAGGAGAATTTTTTTAAACTTGCGCTTTCCGAATATTGTATCGTCCGTAATAATTATTATTATTATCCCTTTGAAATTTTGATGAACTACAAGCTCTTCTATTCTTCTACTAATTAAAGCCATTCATTCATTCATTCATTTTCCACAAAGTAAATAGATAATTGTATATTCTACTACAATAGAATTCAAGATCAAGCTCTAATTAATATTGTATACCTACTAATTTATAACAGAATAATGCGAAAGTATTCAAAATTATTTTATCTAAATAGTTTAGTCCGTAACGTTCCCTTCTGATGCTTCTCATAAATTTTGTGTCAGCTGATATTTAAATCTACATATTAAAAAATCTTGATATTTTTATAAATTTGGAAGCAAATTACTCTGAACTTAAGCCCAGGGTGCAAAAAAACTCAAGAGTCAATGTTTTTCAACATAATATTCCATATAATTCACATTTCCCAGTGATTCTTTTTGTGATTTTTTTAAGTTTTATTGGCTAATATTTAAGTTTATTGAAATTAGTATTATTTTTTAATTAATTGGAAGTTAATGTTAATATAACACGAAAATTAACTTTTTTAAAAAATAAATATTTAACTGATTAATCTTTATTATATTATTATTTTGACTTAAATAATGAAAACCAGTGTTTTCAAATAAAAATGTTAATTTGTATATTATGTTGATAGTATTTATTTTGTGGCTTTTGGTTTAGATGTAGAATTTAATTCTCTACATTTATTTGAAGCAATTTTATCCAAAATTAATTGGCCACTTTTGGACAAGGAAAAACTGTTTTTCCATGTTAAACACATATGGCCCCGTTTTCATGTTACACCGGTATATATGTAATTTCATTTCATAAAACGAGATTACTGTGCATTCATTTGGTATTTTTATGGAATTATAAAACTTCATAGGTCCATCTTCAGCAATAATTTTAAGGCAAAACAGTTTCAAGAGAATAAGGAGAAATTATATATTCAATTTTTACAAGCACTTCCATTCTTTAATTAATTACATTCGTATAAAAAAGTAATTCATGCAGCAATTCTTTAAAATACATTTAACTCAAAGACCATTCATTCAAGTTCTCATCTTTTTGCCCTCGGAAATTTCCTCCCCTTCAACAGATAATTTATAATCTACTTTAAACTTTTGTAAAAACATTTTTGCTACTCATACACCAAGATAATAACACGATTTAAACTAATGCTTATTTATTCGAAAAAAATAAATAAAAGATACTTACACTTTGCTGTCTTCTTTCTTCTTCTTTTCTTTATTGAGTTTGCAATACTTCTGATATTCATCATATGCTTTCTGTACGCACTGTATATCCGAACCAAAATCTTCTAAAAATTCCAACTTCCTTTGAGCAAATAAAACTTTCTGGTCTACTTCCGCAGTATCGCGACTTAAAAACTGATCAATGTATTCCAGAACTTCTTTTTCGGAAACTCCTTCCTTTTGCAATTGCATATCTATCAACTGGAGATACAATCTAGGATTTGTATTGTCTTTTTCAATAGCTTTGGTCAAGATTTCAAAAGCTTTTTCTGCATTTTTGCAAATTTTAAGAGAAAATCTTGCGTATTTTATGGCCAAGTTTGATGAGATCATTTTGTTCTTAGAGTTATTTATGTAATGTTCGTATAATTGCGCACATTTTTCGAAGTCACTTCTTCGTCGTTCTAAATTAATTCGTCTGTATGCTACTTGCAAAAGATTTGGGACTGATTTTTCTAAATTAACAAGAATTTCGGCCGCTCGTTGGTAGTTTTCGCAACATTCTTCAAACATCGCCCACTGTAAGTGCAAACTAGGTTTGTTTAAATGATGAATTGTGCATGCTCTTTCGTAAACGTCTTTAATTTTTTGTTTCAAGTCGGGATTGTTTAAACCTTCCAAATAATGTACAAACTAAAATAAAATAAAATTAACAATTATATTTGTAATATTTCAATATTTTGTAACTTACTCTGAGCCAAAATTCTTCATAAAGAGCGCATGCAATAAGACACCGTTCGAAAAGTACAACGATGCGTTCTTGATCTCCTTGTTCAATTTCGAAATCTAAATATTCTTTCCAGTTCTTTAGCTGGCATCGTTCCAGAGGTTTAACGTGGAAATAAGGCCGCTTTATCTAAACAAAACAAATTATAAAAATGAAATTATTACAAAATTATTAAACTTACTCCTTCCTCGAAATTCCACCGCGCAGTAACAGCATTAACTGTCGATTTGTGGATTTTTCGCCGGATGGATACAATTCTTTCTCTGATTGCTGTAGTTTCTTCATCGGATTTCTATAAAAAAATTAATTTGTGACAACGTAAAAAATATTTTAAATGCACAATGTACCTGTGAATCTTTTTCGTCATTTTCTCCCGGAGGAGCATCTGAATCTGCGGCAGGTTCAGTAGGCGTATCATGTTTCAACAAATGTTTAATTTCTTTGCGTAAAGCTAAGAATTCATCCACTTCCAAAATTTTATTTGGTGGATGAGATGCAACATGCTCTTGGAAACTGCAAGTGAGAAAATACATAATTCATTTTATATATATTATTAAGCAATATTATTTTGATTATAATAAATTGGTTATTTTTACATCAAATATCATCAGATGGCCCTTGCGGCAGTTCTTTCAAAGTATACATACGAATGTATATATTTCAGAACCACGTTAGAACAACGCCATAACCTGGTCAATAGCAAAATCATCATGTGATATTTAATTCTATAATTCGGTAAGTATAATAATTAGGGTCCGGTTAAGCAGTATTTTAAGACCAAAAAATTTTTTTTTGTTTATATAATTAAAATCAGTGTTTATAAAAAAGGGGAAAGTGCACTTTTTAAATGTAATAAAAGTAATTACTTTTTACTAATATTATGACGGAAAAATGTTTTAACAGACTTAGATAAAGATGAGTTCTTTGGTTTCTGAAAAGAATTTTAACTGATTTGAAATTTAGAATTTGTAGGTAGTTCCAAGTTTTTCCATTTTTACCTTCCGTCAAAAGGAAGGTATTGTCTTTGGTAAAAAAATTCGGTGGTGAGTTTTTAATGAATAAGCACGTTTTAAGATCCCTACAATACGATTTTACTAATTTTACATTGATGTCTGTATGTATGTGTGTCCGTGTGTGTGACAAATTTTTCTCCGACGATAACTCCAAAACTACAATTCTAAAAATTATGATTCTTTCGTATTCCTCTTCTTTACAACCATATGAAGTTCTTAACAGTTTTTCTGGAAAAAACGCAGTTACATATCATTTTTCGACATTTTATGATCATTAATATGAAAGAAAATCTTATTCTCTATACGATTTGATTATACGTTTTCCTTCATATTGAATAGATATATAGTTATAGAGAGATTAAGAGAGGTTAACTTTCAAAAATCAGTCAGCTTTGCAAAAATTATGGAAACAGCAGATATGTTCAAAAAATTCTAATTGATAGATGTCAGTGTCAAGTGCAAAATCAGAGTGGAAAGTATAGGATCAGAAAGTAACAAGTGACAGGGTGTCCCTCGCAAGTGACTTGCAGTTTCAATGCCGGGAGTACGAGAAAGATTAAAGAGAAGATGGAAGGACTGTGTAGCAGAATATTTGAAAGAGGAAGAACTGTGTGAAGAAGATGCGTTGGATAGGAATGAGGAAGTGTGAAGTGCAATTTACAGAATGTACATTCGTGTTATAATTATATTGGATTTATAGAATCTTTTCAAAGGAACTTGCAATATGGAATTTGTAAAAAATAGTGTGTTCGTGTTACAATTTTACAGGATATTTAGAATCTTTTCCAAAGAACTTTTGGTATCGAATTTGTACAAAATATATTGAATTGACGGAAGGTTTTGTGCTGGCCACAACAGATTTTTTAATATATTAATCTGTACATAAAAATATTTCGTATTTTATTTGAAAATTTATAATACGCCAGACGAAAAATTATTAGTAAATAAATAAGGCCCGAGAAAATTGACAGGCGCATATGAGGTCATCTACACCAAGAACATAATTCTAGAGCTGAGACGGATATGACAAACGCGCTGGGTACGTCGTTTCGAATAGCTGATATAGAAACCCCTATTGCAATTTTGTCACAAAACTTTGAAAATAGATTTTAAGATTTCAAAAAACACTAAATGCATTTCAGAATATTTGCTATTTTATTCTCAATTGACATCAACAAGTTTCCTGTGAACTTGCGAATGCAGAGTTGTAATCAGAAACTAAAAAAAAAATCAAGTATCTGTGTTGGACTTTTAAGTTGTACTTGCCAAGAGGTATTCGGCTCTTCAAGAGTATGTCATGTTTATAACATATTTTTTTTTTGTGAGAATAAATCAAACAAAAAGTGAAATTAAAATATTTATCAAATAAGACGAAAATATTATTAGAAACGCTACTACCTATATCAAACTATACCTTTTCAACTTCAATTTCAGAAAAAGTAAATTCATTTTCAGAAAAAGTAAATTCAATTTCAAAAAATGTAAATTCAATTTCAGAAAAAGTTACCAAATTTCAGAAACGATATTTTGATATTACTTTTTCTGAAATTGAAGTTGAAAAGATATAGATATAGACGCATTGGTATTGAAAAAATGGGTTGTTTTCACATTAAAAATGTTGATAGTACTTTTTTATTTAAAAAGTAAGCGTTATACTCATTTGATATTATCGGTTACATTGTGTTCATAAATAAATAAAAAAATATGTTTTTGTAAAAGGATGAGGGCCAGAAGATCCAAAAGGTTGGACATCCATGAGCTAGATGTTACTGTCACAAAAAAGAAAAAAAATGTATTATATTTATTAAGTAACTTACTTATCGAAATGGTTGGTGTATCCCTGCGTAGGCGTGGCAAGCAGCCGATCATAAAGCGACGTGACATTCTGCAGCCGTTTCCCCTCGGTCTCCCACTTGATGTATCCATCCCAGAGTCGATCGGAACGAAACTCGAGTCCGCAGGCGGTGAGCGCTCGTTCGTACTGAACACGCACGTGGTCCTCGTCATCGCCGTGGGAAGCCCTTGTGTAGTTGAGGTAATGCAGCCAGAGATCGACGGATAGAGGAATGGCCTTGAGGCCGCGCTCGAACACCTTCATCAGCACAGAACGTTTGTTAGATAACCGGTCTGTGAGATTGTCGGACGGACACGTGTTCGCCCCCGCCCGACTCGACCGCGAAGCCCGGGCGCAACGAGTAATTCATATGTATTGTATATTGATATTTCATGTTAGATAAATTATTATATAATATAATCGTACCCTAACTTTGTAAGTGCATCTCTTACATGAATTCGTTAAGTGAATCCACCGACGACGGCTTCAACTCGCCAGCATCAATGTTGCCACACACTACGTGCCATTTACTAGCTTTTTGTTTTAGTACTTCATAAGTAAATAACAATAAATAACACCACATATATGAATTACCTAACTATACATAAAAATACAATCTGTCTAAATAATTCATACATATAACTAAATGCAAATATCATGTACGATTTATTGTAATCATAATAGTAATAATAATAATTGTAAGGTATTATATGCATAAGAGCTGGCTCGCAGTGCAGATGCTGTTGAAAAAAGTTATAAAATAGGAAAATTAATACTTTGATAAAATGAGTGTACTTTACGAAATCACACACAACCGGATTGTAAATGAAACAGCACCTTACCTCTTCACACTTCTTCTTGTTGCCCTTACGCTTTTCGTAGTCCGCATATTTACGCCAGTATCCGTAGCAGTAGGGGTAGTGGGACAAGAATGCATCGTACGCCTCTCGAGCCGCCTCCATATCATTCTGTGGAAAATTAAACTTTATATTGGTTTAACCCTCAAATAATACAATTGTAATTAAATCAATGTTTCTTTTTAATTATTACAATGTTACAATGAGGTATGTGACCATAATCGAATTTCAATATACAGTATGTCCCCGGATTGAGTTTACAAGAGGAAAAAAATTTTTATTTTTGATTTTACGAAAAAATGCCAAGGGAAGAAAAATTTTTGCTTGAATTAAAACGCATGTTTCAGTTATTAAAACTTTTAATTAATGTAAGGTTCTTTTATTATAACGTTTTTTCGTATTTTGTCCTCTTAATAATACATTTATTACATTGAATCTAACATGATTTTAGTTAGCTTTGACATATTAACAAATGATTATTAATTCTAATTTTAGATAAAAAAAGAGTTAATTGAATAAACTACAAGTATTTTGATTTTCGCCGTTTTTTTTTTCTGAAATTAGAATTAATAATCATTTGT
This sequence comes from Ophonus ardosiacus, assembly GCA_943142095.1. Lineage (NCBI taxonomy): Eukaryota > Metazoa > Arthropoda > Insecta > Coleoptera > Carabidae > Ophonus > Ophonus ardosiacus. The sequence continues at coordinate 42,989,687 of OW964832.1, read as the reverse complement.
CAATATTTCAAAGCTAACTAAAATCATGTTAGATTCAATGTAATAATATTATTAGGAGGACAAAATACGAAAAAACGTTATAATAAAAGAACCTTACATTAATTAGAAGTTTTAATAACTGAAACATGCCTTTTAATTCAAGCAAAAATTTTTCTTCCCTTGGCATTTTTTCGTAAAATCAAAAATAAAAATTTTTTTCCTCTTGTAAACTCAATCCGGGGACATACTGTATGTCATATAAAAACAAACCTCTATAGCTTCTCATTATAATAATAAAAACTAAACATTAGTTTGTAATAATATTGTTATTAGCAATTTAATGTTTTGGAGAAGGGATCTGTGACGTCAGTAGGGTAGAATGGTAGAAGAAGACAGTTAGACTGAGATAGATATATTGTGATAGGTTATGGAATGGCGAACGTGACAGCTGCTGTCACTTTCGCCTATCACCTCAGTCTACCTGTCTTCTTCTATCATTCTACCCTACTGACGTCACAGATCCCTTCTCCAAAGTTTTAATAATTATTTTCTCGTAAACTACGAATAATTAATCAATTTAAAAAATAAGGGTATTTTATTTTTTTGGTCTAGTATCATATATGTAAAAATCAAAATTTAGTCACATAAACCATTATTTTTAAATGATTGTAATAGGAAGTATAAAACATATTTTTTAAAATTGAACAGTTTTTGTGTAAAAATATAATTACCCTAACGGAGAATCGAACCTCAATCTAAAATTTGAAAGGCAGCGATGCTAACCAATGTTCCACATTGTACATTTAAAAATCTTTTCATATTGCATAATAAACAATTATTCATTATTTGATTTTTTTTATAATTTATTACAGTTTATGCAATAATAATAAATTAATATTAAATAACGTACAGTATGTAATGTACTATTATCATGTTAAATATAATGGATAATTTTCTGCCGCACAATATTTATTTACAAAAAACTGTTTTCCCATGTTAAGTGCCCATGCCAAGGTTTGCTTGGGAAACCTGGTATATTTAATAATATAAAATATTTAAAATATTAATAAATAGTAAAGCTAAATAATTTTTAAATTCTTCAGTAAAAAGTTATAACGAATTAAACATTTTATAACCGTCACGAGTGTCGATTTGATTCTATTGGGCAGAAATATGAAAACTGAGAATCCCGCCCCGTTTGTAGAGTATCGATTTTCTACTCTCATTGGTGAGTAAACATGGTGGAACTATGAACTGTGATTACGTCACAGTGTGGTCACAGTATAATATTTACTCGAATATGAATACCATAAAATTGGGGGAACAAAATTAATTTCATTTGTATTAATTGTAATATAATATAAATTAAGACTTAAAATATATAATATCTGCTCTCATGAAAAATATTGTTTCGGTGCCACTGATTTAACACTGGTGACGTAACAAACTCATAGCAAAACTTGAATCATATTTTGTTTAATATAAGGAATTTTCATGTCGGGTTTTCATTAATCGTCACATCTTTGTAGTTAAAAAAATAATTAAAAAATTAGTTTATGGGCCTATTACAGTGCTGAATGCTTAATGTTCAATATACTAAAAATAGTAATTAGAATAAATAGAAAGGTATTTTTTTGATATGTAAATTAATTTATATTATCAAATTGGAAATACTGCAAATTTATTTATTTAAGAACTCCCAATCATCTTTAAATATAAATTAACACAAAATATTTTGTCAAATTATATGAAATTTCGTACTTGAATTTATCACAAAAAATGGTGTATAGATTCCTTTATAAATACTTATTAACTTTGAAGGATTTTTGTATTTAATAAAATATTGTTATCTATAAATAGGTAAGTATATTTTTTTAAATTGGAGTCTATGAGTAATCAACAGAGCATTTATGTAATATAATATTTCGCCAGAGTAGTTAATAGTAAAGTACAAAAGATGATTTAAATTTACCTCCTGGTCCACGTATTGCAACAAATAAGTCCACCCCGTAAAGTCTGTTGGGTCGTCATTAACAGCTTTCCAATATTTGTCCAACTCGGGTAATTTTCGTGGTTTGGATTCTTTTACTTCTTTTTTGGCATCTCCAGAACCATCCAACGCTGGTTTCTTAGCCGCAGACTCATTTTCCGAGGTGGGAGAACCAGGATCATATTCATTTTCTTCTAGTTTACGTTTTGTACCTTCTTTTTTCACAGAAGGCAATTCATCCTCAGAAACCACCTAAACAATAATTATTTACATATTTTACACATGGACATCGCTTATAAATTAATTGTGATTTTTGTAAGTAGTATTGAAAATAAATGTTAGAATGAGCAATGTTATAAATGAACATGTATACAGAGACTTGACAAAATCCCAATATAAAACGAAAGATGGTGAGTACTGTTATGAATGTTATTATGAAATGTATTGTAGAAACATATATGAAAAATATAATTACTTCAGTGTCAGCTGGAAGTTCTGCTAATTTTGGTCCTGGAAGTTCCTCGTCAGAAACTTCCTCGGTCTCTGGAACTTTCGCAGCTTGCACGGTCGGTAACTCATCCTCAGATATGACTTCTGTATCGGGATCTAAGGCCTAATTAAACATACTTCACTATTTTCCTGCCCGACTGAGGAAACTACGTTTTTCTTAATTTTCAAATTCATACTTATTCAGATTTGTTACCATATTTTTAAATGTGAATCAAAAGAAAAACGTAGCTAGAAAAACACGTTTTACAGTAATGAAAATAATTACAGCACAAAAATTAAAATAAAAAATAAATACAACAAAGACATTTATTTTTGTACCGTAAAGTTACTCTGTATGCATGAGAAGACTGTGATATGAAATAAGGTATCAAAGTAATTAGTAATCCGAAAGAATGTGAATAATAGTTACCTGTTTCTTCGGTTTTTCCTCAGTTTTCTCCGGTTTTTCGTCCACTTCCATTGCTTCTTCTTCAAGTTTCGGCCCTTCTTCAACTTCTTTCGGTTTTTCTTCAACCTCTTTCGGTTTTTCTTCAACCTCTTTTGGTTTTTCTTTTACCTCTGTAGGTTTTTCTTCAACCTCTTTCGGTTTTTCTTCTTCTTCCGGTTTTTCTTCAACATCTTCCGGCTTTTCCTCAACTACTTTCGATGTTTCTTCAACTTCTTCCGGTTTTTCTTCAACTTCTTTCGGTATTTCTTCATCTTTTGGTTCTTTTCGAGGTTCTTCAACTTCTTTTGGTGGAATTTCATCTGAAACCATTTCTTCTTCTACTTCACTAACTTCCATGGGTTCTTCTGTAGTTTCTTCATTTTCTTTACCTTTATCTGAAGAACCAAACAAGAAACTTGTAGATCGTAGTACAAAGCGACCGGGTTTATCACACGAATCATTATCAACAGCAACATCGGACACAACATTATTCTCACCTTCGTCCTTTTCATCGGGTTTATGCTGTGTCTGTGAATCGTTATTGAGTACGGACACATCGAAGTCATCCCGGCTCTCCTTATCATTGACAAGATCGTTAACGGAATTTTCTTCAGTTCCCGTTTGCATGGAGTCTTGATTTTCTTGTGTAATTCCATCTGTTGAAGCATCTTGATTGGAATTTTGTTCGGGATGTTCTGAATCCAGAGTAGATCCAAATTGAGCTGTACTACTATCATTTTGATCTGTACTTGAATCGCCTTGAAACGCGTTAAAATCGTTTTGAACACTATTGGAATCTTCTACCGCAGTGATTTCCGTGTGATTATTACTGGCTTCTTCTTGCACAATTGTTTCAGTTGTTTCAATTTCAGCATCTTGCTCAATTTGATCTTGAATGGAAACAGTAACAGGTTCGTCATTTGTAGCTACTTCGGGTGCTTCAGCTACTTCAGCGTCTGTGTTATTTAGTTCTGAATTTCCAGATGCATTATGCTCTACATTTTCATCTTCTTCTTCAGATACTTCAACTTCAACTAAAACCATCTTTTTGCGAGTTTTTCGAGTAGTTTTTTGAACTGGTGCAGGCGGTGGACGAACAGCCCGTCCAGATCTTGTCCTTCGAACTTCTGAAAACATCGCAATGACAAATATTGTAAATTAATCGGCACTTACGATGACAACATTTGAAGGTTAAATTATAATTGTTGAAACATGAAATAACAAAAAAATTTGCAAATAATTACAAACTTCGCGACTTTAACAAATGCGTATATGGCATAAACTAAAACATTGTTTATATTTTGAAAAGTTCACAGCAAAGAAACAACGCTTCTAGATAACGAACTGTATCGGTAAAATGGCTTGGGTTTGTTGCAATAATTCGATGAGTTTATAGCGTACCTGGCTCATTCGTTACAGCATTATCATCTGTAGAATCCATTTTAGTATTGGTTGAACACACTTATTATCAAAATCGACTGAATAATAACGCACTTCCCACACAGAAAACTAAAAGCAAATTCTTTTTCTCCTTGTTAGCTAGCTTAGCGTAATGGCGCGATCGCGTTCTCCAATACCATCAGCGCCATCTGTAATACTGTAATAAAAATATGGGATGTATAGTCTGGTTCACTAAATATGACTATTCAAGGTCACTTGTTCGAAAAACGAATATACAGCATTTATATAATTATGCAGCAATAGTTTTGCAACATTTTGTATTAGAAAGACTATTTGATGTATGTCAGATATAAGTAAATGGTGGCACTACTTTTTAATAAGTAATAGTGACGTAGGTATGTTGTAGATTTACAAATATGTAATTATCTACTTAAATGCCCTATGTGCCAGTGACGTTGACGTTTAAATCAAATTATATGGTTTACATCAAGTCTATAATTTTTTTTCCATACAAAAACGTAGGTGATAAAACTTTGAGAAAAGCATTATTAATAAAGAAACATTTTCAAATTAATTACATTTAGTTTTTCAGATAAAATATATCCACGAATTTGACCCGTCTTACGAGCACCTTACAATAAAAGCGCTTTTATGTCCGTGAATCATAGGAATATAATGAAAAAGCGCGCTCCATAAAAGTGTTTTTTTATCAAAAAAGTGCACTGTAATACTATGTTTGTACGTCCATGCAGAAATTGTAGTGGTTATCTGCAATCTGTAAGTAATATTAAATACAGGCTGTAACAGAAATAAATACATTAAATTTAACCAGTGATAGAACTCGTCGAGGGCAACAATATTTTTTTAGTAACTTTTTTCTGTAAACCTCCTGTTGACAGCTGTCTGAAAAGTTTTGTTATAATTTTTCTCTGTTGTAAACGTGTTTAGACCAATTAGAAAACTGAAATCGTAAACCCTATCTTACTCCTAACTCCATTCTTATGTAGAGTAGAATACAGTATAAACGGTTTATGAATGACCTTGCATAGTGATCTCTCGTGAAACAAACTATACTTGGTTGATGTATTGTACCCAATTTAAAAATTAAATTATTGTCATATTTAAACAATATCCTTTTAATATTAAATCATGTACAATTTTTACATATAAAAATTCAAATAAACGACGCCTTTCAAATCAAATAAGACATAAAAACAAGAAATGTACAGCGCGGGCGCATACGCAAAATTCTCGTCACGTGCTTCTCCTTATTTATTTGCTGACTCCTGTCAATAAATTTCAGTAACATTCATATCTTCATCAATTTATTTTAAATATTGTAACATAAATTTTAATCAGCATTTTTAATTAATAAGTTAAACAAATTTTAGTTAATTTTAACACACAAAATGTCCGACAAAGAGATTTCTTGCTTACCTGAATTATTTCAACTACCTATGCCTGAAGAAGAACTGAAAGAAATTATTGATAAAGCAAAAGATTGGGCTTTAATGCATGGTGCATGCATGCGTTCGAAAACTAATTTTTCGAAAGATGCATTGCAGTTTGCACCTTTTATTTTGACTCCATCTCCATTCCCAAGAAGAGAATTTAAAAAGGCTGTCGATATACAAATCATATTAAATGAACTTATGCATAAAGTTGCTTTTAATACAGAATTTTTGAGAAGTAGTTTAAAAACTACAATAGAAGTGGATGATTTTACAGCAAATTTATTTAAAATATTCGAAACTGTTCAAGAAGAAGGACTTACGCAGGTATGTTTTCCTAATATTTGCAATATAGTTTAACAAATATAAATTGCATTTTCAACATGCACATTATCTTTATCATATTTTCTCTTTAAATTGGGGGGTTCTTAGCCAATATCATTGGGTCTCATTCGTTCTGATCTAATGTTGGAAACATCATGCATAAGTAATAAAGAACGCAATCTTAAAAACTTCTGTTGCTGTTGGAAACAAGTTGAAATCAATACCATTGCATCAGGTTTTGGCTGGCTTGGACCTTCTTCTGCTGCCATTCAAAGGTCTGACTTCGGACTTCCTCAGTCAGTGACAGTATTTCTATTTATTATAATAATGAAGGGAAAAATTTTACATAGACACTGTTCTGAATCTGAATGATGTAGCATGAACTTGCATTTTTTAAACAACGATCTTTATCTTATCATTCATGCTTCATTAGCCGTATGATATATTTTACGTAGATTGCTAATTAAATAAAAACTTAACTAATTATGACTTGTTTAAGTTTTTTTTTTACAGAGGTGGCGGACTCATTTATGCTTTTTATTTCCATTTTCTAAGTCACTGTTTCCCTTTTCTGTAAGATCACATAAGTTTGTTATTATAGCTGGCGCACGTTAAGTTGAGACTGAACCACTGCGCATTCTTTGGCTTATAAATTCCCTTTCCTTTTATACCAATTTTAGATGTTAACGAAGTCTTTTTCTGGTTATAACAATAGCATATTATAATTACTATTACATTTCGACTTGACCAAGTACGAATTTTAAGTTTTGCGCAGTCAATGTCAGTCTAAACCTTAACTTAACGCGCGGCAGCTATACAACATAACTAAAAGTATACGAGCTCCTCATCATAATAGTTTGTCCTAAGAGCAAAAATCATTTTTCATATTTTGGTTATTTATAAATAGTTAAAAATTAAATTTTATTTTAAAGTATTATTAAATGTTAATGAAATTTAATTTAAAATTTAGATATTAAAACGTATTAAGGACGATCTATTATAACGAGGGGCTCGTATCTATAAATTTTAAATTAATCATGATTTATCAACTTCGTAAAGAGCGGCTTTAACTCCGCGGATCAGAAATTATGAAACAGTGATTTAATATCTATGCGATTTAGTCATTTATGTTGTTTTCAGCCTCTCTCCTTGGGTTTACTGAGATCCGATTACATGGCGCATAGAAACTCTGCAAATAGTTTAAAACAAGTTGAAATTAACACAATTGCCTCTAGTTTTGGGGGAATCAGTACTTTTATAATGAGATTGAATAGGTACGATATTAACCAAAATAAATATCTGCAGCATAATTGGCATACTGTTCTCTTGTCTTTTTTTCTCTTGCCTATAAATATTTTTGCTTTTTGTTTTTCTACAAGTTATCATATCACGATTTGTCATTTGTTTATTCATAAATCAATTTCGTATTTTTTTTTGTTTGGCAATGCCTATTAGGCATTTAAAAAAAAAACTTCATATATTCTCACGCACTTTACCTTTTTCTCGTGTGCTGTATCTTATTTATAATAACATTTTTGTAAAAATATATTACAATTATTGTGAATACTAAATTTAATTTAGGTAATAAATAAAGTAATAGGCTTAAGGATCAAGGAGAATTTTTAAATAAACGACGAAAGAAATCATGAAAAATTAAATGACACCGCAGGGATTTGAACTCCGGACCTTCTCGTGTCTAGCGAGACGCTTTAACCTGCCGTGTCATTGAATTTTTCATGATTTCTTTTGTCGTTTATTTAAAAATTGTCCTTGATCGTTAAGCCTACTTCTTTATAAACTTCGGGTAGGGTCATAATTAATTAATTTCAAAATTTAATTTAATGTTGAAAAATCAATAATCGACTGTGTTAGGATGGAGGTAGATACAGGAGAGTAAGAATTCTTTGGACTTGCAGTCAATTAATAAAATTTATTCACGCCGACGTTTCGACTATATAATAGTCTTCTTCAGGGCTAGAATGGTCTAGTCGAAAAAAGGAAACCACATGTGGATAACAGAACATACAACACGGACAATTAAAAAAATAAATAAATAAATATGAATAAATAAATAAATAGTTAAAAACAACATATCACAGAGAGAAAATCGTCAAAAAATTAAAAACTTGTTTTGGATGAGTACAATACATATTTATATTTCCATATGTATTGTACTCATCCAAGACAAGTTTTTAATTTTTTGACGATTTTCTCTCTGTGATATGTTGTTTTTAACTATTTATTTATTTATTCATATTTATTTATTTATTTTTTTAATTGTCCGTTGTATGTTCTGTTATCCACATGTGATTTCCTTTTCTCGACTAGACCATTCTAGCCCTGAAGAAGACAATTGTATAGTCGAAACGTCGGCGTGAATAAATTTTATTAATTGACTGCAAGTCCGAAGAATTCTTACTTTCTTGTATCTACCTTTAATTTAAAGATTTAAATCTAAATTTTACATTTTATAATATTCGTCTATTATGTCCAGTATAATTTATTCTGTGCATATGTAAATAAATTGTACGAAAGCACCAATATACACTTTTCCCCTCATTATTATAACATTGCATGTAAATACTCACTGCACAATTAATATTTATTGCTTTTAAAAAAACTGTCATTTCTATAATATTTTAGATATGTTTTACAAGAACTGGGTCATGCAGACAAACTGCCTAATGTAAGAAAATATATTTAATTCTTTAATATTGTATAAATAATAAATATTTAATATATAGTTGCCAGAAAATAATGCACTACAAGGATTATGTAATGGAATGATTGATGCCTGGAAATTGTACAATGATAATTCAGCTGCCATTCTATTTGTAATTGAAGATGTGTCGTACAATATTTGCGATCAACGATTCCACGAATTTGAAATTCGCAAAATGAATCCTAATATTCGAGTTATTAGACGAACATTAACTGATATTGCAAACCAAGCTACACTAGGATCAAATAATGAACTACTAATGTACGTATTTCTACAAAATACCAAAACTTATTTTATTATCCAAATATTTATTTTCAGTGAGGGTAAATTAATATCAGTGGTCTATTTCCGAGCGGGATACGAACCAGGACACTATCCAAGTCAAAAAGAATGGGACGCTAGACTTCTCATTGAAAGATCAAGGGCAATCAAATGTCCATCAATACATTATCATTTGGCTGGCACGAAGAAGGTTCAACAAGCACTTGCAAAACCCGGTTCGCTGGAGTTGTTTTTAAGTGACCCACAGAAAATAGAAGCTGTGAAGGAAATATTTACTGGACTGTATAGCTTAGATTTTGATGAATATGGAGATTTAGCTGTGCAAATGGCCTTGGAACATCCCGAAAAGTGAGAGAAAATGACAAATTATCACTAATTTTTGTTATACTCATTGCAAGATTTAATGCCACATTTTCCGTAGTCGTTTTATGATTTACATAATTAGATTTTTAATTTATACGACAAATTTTAATAGGCTTATAAAACATTTTTATTTAATTTTTTATCAAGCAAATGACGTCACGATTTGATAAATTATAAATTGCTTATAGTTCTATACTTAAATATATATTTTAAAATGATTCGATCATTATATCCTGATATATTCGATTCTTGTCTATATCTAGTGATCTATATTTTTTTTCAAATAAACAAAAGGCGACATAATTTGTAACTCTTTAGTTTAGTACTTTGGGAGATTTAACATTATAAAAAAAAAACATTTCACGTAAGAAAATAGCAGATGGCGCTTAAGAGCCGACCGTTTTTACATGCATTAAATAAATAATTTAAATTCGTGAAACCAAACTTTGTCAATAATAAAAATATTTTAAATTATTAAAATATCTTTCAGAACTCATATTATTAATTGGAAAAATACTACCTTTTTTAGTTTAAGTTCTGTAATTTATAATATAAACCCAACAGATTAATTAGAGAAGCCATTGTGATTTATAAAACAAGAAATATCAATCTCAATCATTGTGACGGATTAGAACTTAGTCGCGCATGGCTTCCAATATTACTTACTTACTTAATCCTGCACCTTTCTACCCTCGCGGGTGTAAGGCAATATTAAATATGTTGTAATTTGTAATATGTATACAATTTTTTCTAAACTTTTTCTAACATCTGTTAATAAAGAGTACGGCTGCGGTATTTCGCTACCGATAAAGCGTCTCTGAGTTATACAGACCACTTCTCTGCCAGTTTTTGGGACGGTTTTTCCTCTGGCAAAAGGAGATTTTTTCTTGAGAAGTTGCATGTTCGCCGTCCATGTTTTTGCCGGACATGCATATATTGTCTAGAAAATTGTATACATAAAAAAGGTAACATTTATGAACATTTCTTGTTACCTAGGTTACTTGTTGTTTTTGTTATTTCAAAAAATATGTCATTGTATCCCCTGAAGAAGGCACCAGTTTATGGTGCCGAAACGTTGGGTTAATATAATAAATTACAGAACTTAAACTAAAAAAAAGGTAGTATTTTTCCAAAAATATTTTAGTCTGTAAAATGTTACGAGTTAAATATCATTTAATTCTGTAGATTTTATTTGATAATTGACAGCTGACAAGTAACATTTTTTTCGCTTTTGTGAACTAGGTTAGAATTCTGATCAATCAAAGGGCAGAATTTATATCCCTATCTAAACCAACGCTATTACCGATTTTCTTTCGTGTTATGGACTATATTGTATTCGAATAGTTTATTTGATGGAGAGACTGGGCATAAAATATGTAAAATATCGTCCGTAAAACGCAAAAAATCATTTTTATGAAAAAAAGTTAGCACTTTATAAAAAATTAAAAGATATCGAAACAAAGAAAACAAAAAATATGATGGAGAAACTAGCATTCCTGGATTTTTTCATCCAGTTGGCCTTCCAGTGAAGAAGTTTTTGAAGCTATTTATATTTCGAAATCCATGTTTAGATTCGTATTAAAACCACAGAGAGAAGGAGGCGGCAACAACGTATACGGCGTGGACATTCGAAACGCTATGATGAAAATGAAAGACGGTAAAGAGCGCACCGCGTGGATTTTAATGGAAAGAATCAACCCTCCAGTTATCAGAGGATACATGATCCGACCTGGTGGTCCAGAAGTTCCTCCAATATCCGAACTCGTTTATGAGTTGGGTGTTTTTGGAGTTATTATTGGGTAAGAATATTTTAGTAAAAATGATTCTTGTATGATTTAAATTAATGTTTTCAGGGATGACTCTAGTATTGTAGTGAATAAACAAGTAGGCCATATGTTACGTACGAAGATTTCAACAGCGAATGAAGGTGGCGTAGCAGCAGGATTAGGAGCACTAGATAGCCCATATCTTATCGATTAAGACTGTTATTTCTAAATTTTTAACTTTTTTATCACGTTTTGCATTTGTTACACTTTTACATAGTTATATTTTCTTAATAATGAAAAAAGTATTTTATTTACTGTTGTAAGCCATATGATGTACATACAATTTTTAAGCAATACATTAATTTAAAAAATATGAACTATTATTTCCCCGTTTTCTACATGTTTATAAGGTTTTGCAAAAAATTAACGAACATTTTCGTTCTTTAATTCAAATAAACATTTAAATCATTGTCAAAAATTTGTATTTGTACACTTAATTAAATTTAGTATGGAACTAAATTTAATTGACTATAATAATTCATAGATATTCATCATAGCGGTGCCTCCACACCAATCTGTACAGTGCTTCTCTCATAATGAGGTATGTGACTAAATTTTAATTTTTATATAATACTAGACAATAAAATACCCATTTTTTTAAATCGATTAATTATTTGTGTGAAATAAATTATTATAGTTTTGGAAAAAGGGTCCAACTTGTGAAAGTAGAGATATTACGAGGTTTTAACTTAACAAATAGCAACTTTAGTTTTATTGATTTCTTTTTTTCTTGTTTATTAATGCGAGGGATATTGTACAGTATTGTAGGTAGAGTAGTACAACTTCTACTGCGCTGATATGTTTTTTCTCTAAAGGCACGGACTCTATCCATTTTTATTTCAATAATTTTATTTCTAAAATTTCACACAGTTGTTCAAATACTCTAAAAATGCGTACACTTACGTAACATTCTCTTTACAATCAAATAATATTACTACCAAGTTTATATCTCTACCCATTTTGAATTATTGCCCCAAAAGTCAATATACCCCACATTTAGATAAAAACTTCAAAATTTTCAAAAATCTAATTTTTATGTATCTAGATACTTCCCAATGCGCTGATTCCAAATTTTGAAACCGCAGGTCGATATCTCTTTTCGTTCTCGAGATATTTAGATTCAAAGTTTTGCTCAAAACTGCCCATTTTTAGGTATTAACCCAAAAATGGGTCGAGATATGAATTTGGCAACAACACCATTCGATTCTACGGGCAAAATTACATAAGTGTACCAATTTTTATAAATTTTGTCTAACAGGTTCATTTTTTATGAATAAAAGTTTGAAACCCCTGAAAATGGCCAAAATCTGAAAAAATCGTAAGGGGTACACCTTAGATTTTTGCGATTTTTGCCCATTTTCAGTTATTTTCCTTTAGAGATTGTATGCTGTGTTCAAAAATTATGAAAATTGGTGTACTTATGTATTTTTGCCCGTAGAATCGAATGGTGTTGTCGCCAAATTCATATCTCGACCCATTTTTGGGTTATTACCTAAAAATGGGCAGTTTTGAGCAAAACTTTGAATCTAAATATCTCGAGAACGAAAAGAGATATCGACCTGCGGTTTCAAAATTTGGAATCAGCGCATTGGGAAGTATCTAGATACATAAAAATTAGATTTTTGAAAATTTTGAAGTTTTGCTCTAAATGTGGGATATATTGACTTTTGGGGCAATCATTCAAAAATGTTTAGAGATAAAAACTTGGTAGTAATATTATTTGATTGTAAAGAGAATGTTACGTAAGTGTACACATTTTTAGATACATAAAAAATAGATTTTTGAAAATTTTGAAGTTTTTATCCAAAAAATATTGACTTTTGCCCAATAATTAAAAAATGGGTAAGTGTAAGCATTTTTAGAGTTTTTATATATGAGTATACATAATGTATATTCATGTGATAAGTTTATTGGATTTATTTTATAAAATATTTTCCAAGGAACTTTCTGTATGGAATTTGTAAAAAATTGTATTATGTTCGTGTTACAATTTTACTGGATATATAGAGTCTGTTTCAATGAACTTTTTTTATAGGATTTGTACAAAATACATCAAATTAATGGAAGGTCTTATACTAGCCACAACAGATTTTTTTACATGTACTTATTTTGATATGTTTTTAATACATTAGTAAATTAAAATTAAGTGAAGAAATACAAGAAAATAAAACGTCCTCAGGTGTTTTTAGACGTCGCAAATTAAATTGTTCCAGTACAAGTGCTGCCACAGGGGATCTGTACTAATGAAAACAAAGGACTCAACTGAAGCCAATGAAATTGTTTTCTTACCCATCTCTGAGATTATTAGTATTAGCTTCTTAGCTTTCGCAGTTACTTCTGCGTGACTTAAAACAAAAATAAAATATGGCTTCGTTCCTTTGTATTTATTACACTTTTATTTATCATTTCATCAAGAACAAATTAAAAACTCCTACTTTCTATATGAATAGATACACATTGCTTTTCCAAGATAATTACTCTATACATTTTTTAAAACATGCTATGAAGGGCAATATACGATTAATAAGAGAAATAATAACAAGATGTAACACTTGGAAAAAATATGTGTGTAATAAATATAATATGTTAAAGGCAAATGTACTACACTGCCACAAATGTACAGAAGTTCAGGTGTCCCCTATATGGGGAAGTCGGTTAACTTATACAAAGTTGCCCTGGGGGATTCCACCATTATTTTTTTTATAATTTCATCTGAAAATATTAGGAAAATTAAGACTATTGATGAAAATCCGGTGAAAAAATTCCTATTAATAAGCGAGTTATGGTCTCCCGAATTTTGAAAAGATTGACGTGACGTCACATTTATGCGTTTTTATATCAAACTGTTTTCATCATGGACCTAAATGTTCTTGAAATATATGCTATTTTAAGTTATATTTACATAAAATAAATGAATATTGTAACACTGTATAAGTCTACATACATTATAATTACGGGTGTATGTAAATTATTAAGTTTAAAGCAAGAAATTTATGTTAAAATAAAAACTGTTTGAAAACTGCAGTACAGGAATGTTAGCCCCTCCTTTCGAATTTGAATTTCTTAACTTCCATTGGTGGTAACCCCCACCTCTTAACACGCTATTTGTTATGCATGTATAGGCGGTCTTTCGGTCGCCAATCAAAATATTATATATAGATTTCATATACGTGTCGAAGCGCTATAACAAAAAACCCCTTATTTCCGAAATATCTCAATTATACCATTTCATTTTTTTATTAATATTCGTTATTCAGCATATACATTCGTATTTTTTTACTATTTTCCTTTAATTCGATTGAGCTGGAATCCCCCATTTTTTTCCAACGATAAAATAGTAAAAATGCAACAATTATCTATTAATATATAAAATAACAAAAATCTCATGTTCTCCGTGCAAAGCCCGTTGTACACCAAAAAATGTAGGAAAATGTTATTGATTTATATTTTTCTTGATATACGAGTCCAATCATTAATTTACTGAACTTACGAAAGGTCAGAAAAATGAAGCAAATTTACAAGATCACACTTTAATTTAATATTAGCATACTCTTTTGAAATCCACCAGTGAATATTGAATTGGAAATATATATTTTTCAATCAACGCCTTCACATATTCATATTCATGTAAATATATTCAGAGATCTTGATAGCAAAATTAGTTTTGTACTTGAAGACTACGAAAAAAGTATTGCACTTTATTTCTAGTATTTAATAAAAAAATGAAATATTTATTATTTTATATTATAAAAGAAAATATTAGTTTATGTATTTTTTTATTACAATATGTAATTATTGTAATCATCGTACCTTATTTATATACCTAGGTGAAAATGTTACATACATGTAATGTAAGTAGTTTAATGAACCAAAATACTCATGTAGTTGCATTTAGTCCAATTTATTTCCTAGAGTTACTTTAAACAAGTTGTGGAAACAGTATCTGACTCAATTAAGCTAGTTTAATTAGTAAAATAATACTTTACATATCATTTTACAGTTCATCAAACTTGAAACTTGAAATACCTTCTTTTATTTTGCTTTAAAAATAAAAAGAATATTTTAATATTACATCCAATATCAATTAATATTTATTTTTCCTGCCACTGTCAATCTAAATACAATTCTTGTTGTGTTCTTCTTGGAGTACATGTTCTTTCAATAAAGGCAGGATAACTGACGTCTGTTAAGATTTTTCGCATTCGTTGCTAATTTATTTTTTATATAAAAAGAGCTCTTATCCCCTAAGGTACTTCATTCTGGTTTTAAAATTTGACCATTACCTGTTTTTATTTTTATTTTATTTTGAATAATCAATATATACGATAATCATTAGTATTTCATTTTATTAAATAATGGAATACATACATATTTCCTGGAATTAATAAAATAAAATCGGACAAGAGATTAATTTTTTTATCCACTAAATGAATTTGAAATGTAAATTAAGGAATTTATTTGAAATAATTATAAATTTACATATTACACATATATAAAATACAAGTATATTTAATTTAAAAAACGGAGTTTCGCTTAATTACAACAAAATATTAAATTATTTCCAATTTTCAAAACCTTCAAAAATTAATAGTATATTATGTTAATAGGAGTTGAAACAGGTCTTTTTGTGTTGAGCTCATAATTTGCGGCCGAGGCGTATATTTTTCGCCTTATTTCTAACCTTCCAAAAGCCAGGTGGGGTATTTTTGTACCCCAGTGATAATTTTTATGAAATAATTCTTTTCCTGAAATCCTCATGTGTTCTGCCATTTTTGTGGCAGGGAAGTCAAATGCAATGTTGCGATATTTCTTTTCACAGACACATTTTACTTTTTACCTCCCGCTACCCTCGGTAAGGGAGGTATAGGGATCGTGCTAAAAATCACATATCGAGATTTTAAAATGACCACGTTTTAAGGTCCCTAGAATGCAATTTTAACATTTTCACGATGATGGCTGTGTGTGTGTGTGTGTGTGTGTGTGTGTGTGTGTGTGTGTGTGTGTATGTGTACGAATTTTGTTTGCACTCTAACTCAAATACTATCATTCAGAAAATTCTGAAACCTTGTATTTCTACCCCATTCTAATAGGCATAGAAGCCATTAGATTTTGGTGTAAATCGGATAAATAAAAATGGTACTTTACTTGAAGATCATAATGGTTTTTCTTCAAAAAATACCATTAAATGCCATTTTTTCGCATTTAATGTCATTGGAAAATTATAGATTATTGAATTTTGTACAGGTACACATTAATACTTCTTCTATATATTTTACAGATAAATTTAAAAATCATTTTTCCTTTGTTACACAGTTTATTTTTCAAATGAATGTAACTGACAGGTAAACGTCATTGTCAAAGAACTAATCACTTCAAATTATTAAATACAGAACTTAAACTAAAAAAGGTAGTATTTTTCTAATCACTTCAAATTAATAATAGTAACATATTAAATAATAAAGAAAATCGTAAATAAAGCAATAGTTACATGCAATGGAACATAATATAGTTTGAAGCATTACTAAATACGTAGGTATGTATTTAAATTAATAAAAATAATTAAATAGCGGGAGGTTTTGTGTTGGCCACATCAGATTTTTACTATAAAATACAATTATATAAAATTAAAATAAATGGTATATATTTTCCAAAGTGATTCAATTGTTACATGAGATGAAAATAGGTTATAATACGTACTATTCAGTAATTTTGAATTCTTATTTCAGAAAAAAATTAAAACTTATTTGAAATTCCTTTTCATGACTCATTAGGGTTATATGCCACGGCTAAAGACGAACTTCCCTGTTTTTGATAAGTATAAATAACTATTAATTTCGGGATTTGTAATGTTGCCTAAATTAATGAATCTTGATTTATTTACAGTTAACAATTCAATTTGTTTTACATTTTTGATCTGACTATTTTGATTTGAATACATGTTTGAAACAATATTTGTAACTAGTTTTTTCATGAGTAAAAATTCGTCCACGTGGTCGGATTAAGAAAAAAATCACCGAGCCTTATAAAGGTTAAATAAGCCAAAATTTGTGGCACATATTGTTACAGATGGGAGGAAAATATGGTGTTATGTTAATGACATGTCACTCTTCTGTCTATATTTTATCATTTTACGTCAATAATACCGTATGTTACACGGGTTACTGATCGGAAGGTATATGTACATACATAGTCAAATCATTAACTTCATGTTTAACATATAATTAATAATAAAGTTAAATAACTAACATATTAACATTAATGAGCAGATAAAATTATCTGGTTCAATATTCAATCTAAATATAAACGAATGATCTTTATTCTAATTCAAATGAGTTTGTTTTAGCATTAAGGATATATTAATATGTAATGAAATGACGATATAGGTCTATATCGTTGAAATCATACCCAGAAATGGGTAATAAATAAAATTAGCTGGAATGATATACTGGGTCTGTACTTGAAATCTGTTAAGGAAAACAATGTAATTTTTTTTATTTTGCTGTAGCTATCTATTAATTTTAGAGGAACGTTCTAAACAAAAAAATTATTCAGAATGTGGGATTCCACCATTTTTTTTATAATTTCATCTGAAAGTATAAGTAAAACTAAGACTATTGATGAAAATCCAGTGAAAAAATCCTATTAATAAGCGAGTTATAGTCCCCTAAAATTTGAAAAGATTGACGTGACGTCACGTATATGTGTTTTTATATCAAACTGCTTTCATCATGGACCTAAATGTTCTTGAAATATATGCTATTTTTAATTTATATTTACAAAAAACAAATGAATATTATAACACTGTATAAGTCTACATACGTTATAATTACAAGCGTATTTAAATTATTAAGTGCAAGAAATTTATATTATAATAAAAACTGTTTAAGATTAGCAGTACAAGAAAGTTAGTCCCTCCTTTGAAATTTGAATTTCTTAACTACCATTGGTAGTAAGACCCGCCTCCTAACACACTATTTGTTATGCATTTATAGGCGGTCTTTTGGTTGCCAATCAATATATATATTGAATTCATATTCGTGTCGAAGCGCTATAACAAAAAACCCCTTATGTCCGATATATTTCAATTATACCATTTTTTTATTATTATTAATTTCTGATAATTCGATTGAGCTGGAATCCCATATTAAAAACTATACAATATGAGACGAAAATAATATTTAATAACCCATTTGACATTTCGATTCGATACGATATTGTTAATTTAACCACCAATTAAAATTTAAGCGGTACACCTAGGCATTAAACAAACAGTAGATAACAATCAGTAGCGTAATGGCATTTTAAATTGTGAATTTTATTTAGCGTTTTTTCGTTTGTGTAGTATTTAATTCTAAATTAATTTTGTATTTACAACTTTACTCTACAATTAATAGGTAAGTAATTACAAGAAAATAAAAAATTCACATTGTTTTTCCCAAATTACAGATTTCAAGTACTAGGTAAGAGACATCCGGTATATTTATTTATTTATATTTAAAATATGGAAATATTTATTTTTGTTTTTCCCAAATTACAAATTTCAAGTAGGTAAGACATCCGGTATATTTATTTGTTTATTCATTTTTATTTAAAATATGGAAATAATTTATTCCGTTTTTACCTCTCGCTAAGAGAGGTATTGGATTCATGCTAAAATTCGCATATCCAGATTTCAGTGAGTAAGCACGATTTAAGGTCCCTAGAATCCGATTATAACATTTTTAAAATGATGTCTGTGTGTGTGTGGATGTGTGTATGTCTGGATGTTGTAGAGACGATTCCTCAAAAACTATAAGACTTAAAGAACTGTTTAACTATGGATTCCTCAATCTGACATTCCTGGGAAGAGCTGAACAACCGGAAGTAGTAGTTTCTCAGGGCAATTCTTCTAAATATATTTTTTTGGAAATTTTTGTTATTAAATATTGAAGAACATAAAATTCTCCATCTAATACACTTAAAATTTTTATTATATCTTGTATAGATTTAGAGATAAAGACACTATAATATATAGACTAATTTAATTGCAGAGGCTAAGGCACTAAGGAAACCAGTTGATAAATTCCAATGTTTATAACAGTTTTTAAATGACACATGTCAGTGTCAAAAATCAACAGTTTTAGTGACATTCTGATAGCTTTTTCTGGGAAGTATATTTAATCTTTCTTATTGTTTTATTAATTAAATATTTGAAATTATAGGTAAAATGCATATATCCATCAGAAATACCGCCAATCTGGTTAATGAATTGGAAGAATCTCTGACATTTAGAAACTTCCTCATACAATGAAAAAAAGTATTTGGGTAAAGTTCTGTATTTTTTTTTTGTTATAAAACAACGGTTCGAAAGGGAAGTGCAATACAAACTTATATAGCTTAATATGGAAATGGCGAGACGTCTTGTGCTGGCCACAACAGATTTTTTTTTAAGGTTCCTTAGTATTTTATTATGGAAAAGTTGTATTTCTATTATTTACTTCTATAAAATTTTGAGTTGTTCCAATAGAAAAATATAATACAACTTAGATTATTCTTTGAGGACATTTTTAAATATTTTTAATGTAATATACAAATCTTTATGAAAATATGTTTGTATAGGTAGGTAGTACCTACCTATAGAAACATATTACTAGGTACTACTTTAAAAATAGAACACATTGTCTTTTCTTTGATAAATATGCAATATACAGTATGTCCCCGGATTGAGTTTACAAGAGGAAAAAAAATTTATTTTTGATTTAACGAAAAAATGCCAAAGAAAGAAAAATTTTTGCTTGAATTAAAACGCATGTTTCAGTTATTAAAACTTTTAATTAATGTAAGGTTCTTTTATTATAACGTTTTTTCGTATTTTGTCCTTCTAATAATACAGTTATTACCTTTAATCTAACATGATTTTAGTTAGCTTTGAAATATTGACAAATGATTATTAAATCTAATTAGATTGTATATTAGATCAACAAATGATGAAAATGAATTGCAATGCCCACATAGGATAGGAATTAAGAGTTGCGCATGGCTGATAAAAGCTCCAAATCGGAATAAAAGATTGGCGCGCTTAGAAACAACCATTAGTTTGTGACTTTGGGGTGAACAAATATGAACGTAAACTAAATATAGTCCACACAAAATTCAACACAAAACGCAATATGTGGAGTTTATTTTATGTGTCTTTAATAAATGTGGTTTATATTTTTTGTAGTGATGGACTGTTGTTGCTACCAGAATGTAAGATATTGTTTAGCATCACATTTTTTTTTCTTTCAATTACATAAGTATTCATATTTTTATATACAATGTTCAGGAAAATATAATTAAAAGAAAACGTATTGATCCATTGATTGAAAGAAAATATGAATAAATTCATTTTTTTTATAATTTAATTATGTGAAGTAAGAAGACAGATAAAACATAATAAAAAAAAACGTTAACGTGTAACAGTATAATTGAAAAAGTATTAAAATTAATTATACAACATAAACAATTTTATTATTTTCGTTTAATTGAATTTATAAATGATATTTTAAATTCTCGGCGAATGTATAATCATAATTTTCAAAATTTGTTATAAGAAATTCCAAAATCTGATTTTCTATAAGCTGACAATATTTTAGTTTTGGTACATATAGTATCACATCACAGATAATAGGTACCCATTTCTGAGTGTGCCAATTTGCTTTTATTCGCAGATTTCGGTAATGACGATATATTTGAAAAAGTGCCATACATGTTTCCTGTTTTTACCACAGAACTACAGAATTATATCTACAATATTATTATTATTATTATTATTATTATTATTATTATTATTTATTGTTTATCAGATGTACAAAAATACATACAGGGAATTTATTTTAACATGCAACATATGGCGAATCACTTCCATGGTTACTCACTATTGTCAAAAAATGACAGCAATGTAATATTTGTCCATTTTAAAATGCAACATACAAAATTTGTAGTTTTGTATTATTAAAACTAATTTCCAATAAATTAGCCTACATATGATTAACAAATAATCAAAACATGAATGTTGTACATCTTAACAAACTTTAGCTTACAAAAATTCATAACTTTCATGTAATAAATTTAAAAAAATACCCCCAATCACTCTGAGGCAATATTCTAGTAGGTCGTAATAAGAACTGACACCATTTGTGATGTGTTTTGGAGGTATCTCCTGTGCTGCAATACTATTTATAATGTTGCATTTTAAAATGGACAAATATTACATTGCTGTCATTTTTTGACAATAGTGAGTAACCATGGAAGTGATGAACTATAATGTTGAATTTTAAAATAAATTCTCTGTATATATATATATATACAGTATTCATGTACACTGTAAATCGAGTGTATAATCATATTTCACCAATTTATCCTCGTTTCTTGTGATTATATTGTGAAAATTCGAGTGAGTTTTAAATTTGCCTGTGTTCTTAAACAAATATACACAAAGTTCATAAAAAAAAACTAGTAAGTGTAATAAATTTAAGTTTTTTAAATATTATGACTTTTGATTAACAAGTATGAAACGTATTTCAAATTACTAAATTACACTTTTCTATAATGTTATGCTAAAATTATTATATTACATTCGTTTTAAATTAAAATTTTATAAAAGAAATAAACCGTGGAATTTTCTTAGTTCTCTAGATTTATTTGAATCACTTGGCATTTTTAAAGTTGAAGAGGAATCAAATATTGAAAACGAA
This sequence comes from Ophonus ardosiacus, assembly GCA_943142095.1. Classification (NCBI taxonomy): domain Eukaryota; kingdom Metazoa; phylum Arthropoda; class Insecta; order Coleoptera; family Carabidae; genus Ophonus; species Ophonus ardosiacus. The sequence goes on along the minus strand of OW964832.1, from coordinate 42,967,697 downwards.
TATGCGGATACGGAACGTATCAAATTACAGAAATGCAGACGATGAAACTGATCTTTAAAATAAATCGCTTACTGAAAAATGAGTAAAATGTAAAATGATTTAAAATGAAATATATTTGATTTTGATTTATTTAGCAAGTACATACATTAAAGTAGCTACATTTTACAAATACTGTATATTTTTTCTAATGTCCGAAAAATACAATCTTCTGATATAGTTAAAAGAAATATATTTATTTGGAATTAACACTCAATAATCATTGTTTAAACAGAAGATTGGCAACCCTATATTAAATTTGCGTAGCACAATTTTATTCCTCAAAAGGTAAATAATGTATTATACTACATACATGTTGCACTCGTTGCATGTTAAAAGCATTATTCTAGAAAATTTCCGAAGAAAATACGACTCAGATTATTTCATAACTTATTTCAGATAAAAAAAAAATCAGTCGATTTAATGTGAATATTATGTGTATTATAACTAAATAGTAACATAATCATGTTACTATTTTGAAAACATGAAAAGATTAATTACAATTAAAATTAGATGGAAGGGGTTGGTGGATGACTGGGTTATGTACCAGATTGTGATTTTGACGACGAAGGTTTAAATTTTAATACGGTTGAACTCAAATTTGATTGAAATTTATTTCAAGTTTTCTATATTCTTAACTGACATCTGCGAAAAAAGAGAGATTCGTACATCCAACAATGGGTAATAAACCGATATGATAATTTATTATGTATATAGATTTACATATATTGAGAAATTGGAAATATGATAAATATTAATTGCCTACCTATATTTTACAAAATTCTGTCGCATAAAGTGTTATATGTAGGAAGAAAATATGATGCTATATGTCACTTATCTGAATATTTATTTATATTTAAAAAGTTAAACTGCATTTCAATTTACCAGATTTTGCCTGACAGATTCTGACGTAATCAGAAAAATTGACTCTCTCGGTTCCAGCAATAAATCTATAAATATCGTAATTATAATAAAGCGGCATATCGCTTACTGTGTGCTTTATAATATTGGATAAAAGATAAAACAGGCCATTATTTGCTCCTCTTTTGGAATAAAGACATGCATCGCCTGGTACTTCTATCTGCTCTGAGTGTTTTGTACAGTAAAATATTTTTTTCACATAAATGTTATTTTTGTTTGAAATAATCTTTGGAACTACAGTTTTCATTCTTATAAGAAATTATTTCAAACAAAAATAGCACTTATGTTAAAGAAACAATAAGATTATTTTACTATACAGAATACAGAGCATGTTTCCATTTCAACAGAGTGGCGCAAATAATAGCCCGTTGACATCCAGTGTTATAATGCAAGCAGTGAGTGTTATGCTATTTATTTATTTATTTACTATTAATCTGACCAACAGGGTTCAAGACCCCAATTACAGGTTGATTATACATAAACTTATAAATTATAGACACAAGTAATAACATGTAAATGGAATAACACAAAACAAAATAATCCAAACTTAATAATACGTAAAGTTATGTTTTAGACAGTAACAAATAGTAGCATATGTTAATGAACATAATAATTGTATAAAGCACTTCTAAATTTTTCAATCGAGCCGAGAAAGATGTCAAAATAATCTGGTAAGTTATTGAAATTGAAACAAAGCATACGAATAGGCGACTTTATTTCATAGTTCGTTCGAGGAGTATTGCAATAAAAGGTAGATTTAAACCGCTTTGTCATAATTACGATATTTATATTTTTATTGTTGGACCCGACAGTCAATTTTTCTGACATGATACTACGTATAGTGTACGAAACAATAGATAGCATAAAAATGCAATATAAAATCGAACTCGCATAATTAAAACCAAAACCACACATATAAAAAGTATCTAAATCTATTTTTTTTTAATTCCCTCTTTAGCTTTTGACTGGAACCTAGTTTTGAACACGGAACTCAAAGAATATAACAGGCTGAGCGCGAAGTTAACTTGGGAAATGATGGCCGATGGGGACCCAGACGGCACATTACAGAGCCAGGGCGCTGCCCTCGGGGCTATCAAAACATCCTGGAGGAATCAAATGTGTGACGTGGCATCTCTGGATCCCCAAGACAGAATGAAAAGTTTATTTTGTCGCGGGCCGAGATACACGGAGGAACAAGCAAGGTAAGGGGTGTTTCGCTTGTTTTCTATTAGTTATCAGGGAAGCAGACGTGCGGTGGCGAGTAACAAGAAGGCGGGCTTGTTTCTGGTTGATGATTAACATTATCGTACATATTTTTAACTTTTAAATATCTTGGAAAAAGTCTTACAGGACGTTTCGGGCAAAAATTTGTCCATCATCAGTTAAGAATAAATTATAAATGTTACAGTAAATATATAAAATTTAATATAAGGTTTTAAAGTCACCAATAACAGAAAATATACCTATATAAATCCAATGAATATTGGCCTACGCTAAATGCTATTCGTTTTGATCAAGATTTTCAATAACAGGGTGTTATAAAATGAAAATATATACCTCATGATTTATATTGTAAAACATTTTCGGCGAAATTTTATAAATAATATTCTCTCGTATCTCCGTTAGGGGTAGCTAATAGCTATTCCTGATTTTCTTCTTCTACTTATTTGTGTTTTGCGTTTCCTGCTCATTCAGTTCCTTTTCTCCCAAATCTAAATATTATCGAACTATTAATATATGTTTCAACCTACTATGTCATACGTACATTTTATTTAGTCATTTATAAATGCCTATATTGATCAATTTAGATTTTGGAAAGTTATTTATAGCAGATATTTGCTAGGCTTTAGAATCAATTAATAAATATACTTTTAAAATAAATAACATTTACACAGCTATAATTTCAATGTCATAAAGAAATGAAAGGTGATTCGGAATTGTTGAATTAAATAAATTTACTTTGATATTAAATTTACTTGGACGTTTCATAAGTACATTAATCATTTCGGGTCCATGAAATATAACTCATTGTGTTAGAACCGCTATACATATATCTTACGGTTCATCAAGTTCTTTTTGTGTAGAAGATTGTTAATAGTTAGTTGCTGGTTGCTAGTTTCTATTCTAAATTTCAATGTAGGTACGTCCTTTGCATAGGAAACAATACTACTTTTGTGTGCTGTTTGTTCTCGCTCAATAATTCTACGTTTCAAACGAAGGTTTTTTTTATTATCATATGGCTTTAAAAATGTGTTTTATATTTGCTAAATTAAAGTCTCTAAAAAGTTTAGCAGACGGAAAACGAAATGATCGCCTACAAAAAAGTTCCGCAATTTTTAACAATCTAATAAGATGAAAATCTGCTGATGTGTGGAAAATAGCACAAGAAATATTTCAAGAATTACTTATGCAATTAAAAGTTTGTTGAGAGTTATGAGTATGGCATTATGTCGTGACGTCTTCGTGAAGAAGATCTTTTTGTAATAATAAAAATAATAATAATAATCATCATCATTTATTGCTGAACAGTAAATAGTACTAATTACAGGATAAAATACAAGAAAAAAAACTTAGTCAGAATTATTATAAAGTAATGTTTACAAATATGACATGTAAATATTATTAATTCATGTAATAAAATATTCGTTTAGAGAGGTTTACTGTGTGCATAGTGTGATATTAAAAATATCAATATCTAATTCTAAATTGTTGTAATTATTTCACTGCACATAGATTGTTTTTTTTTTTAAATAAATTTGTCTCACATGGTGTGCTGTATAATATAATAGAAGACCGAGAGTTTATTCTACGAACAAGAAAAATTATTTTGTTTTAATTATTTTCCGCACTAGTGCGAGAATTGGCTATTGCCTGCACTCATTTTGAGTTTTAGAATATACTTGTCACTGTCACACGATTGTAGAAATAATAATTTTAAATTACTTTTTTTTTTTTTGTTTTTCATAATAGTTTTAGATAATTCTGTTTATTTATATTCGATTTATTTAAAAATCTTATTTCTTATTTGTTCCAGAGAATTATCAGGCCTCTTAGACAACATGTCTGCAGCCTATTCTTCTGCAGAAGTATGCGTACCTGAAGGTTCTTGGCCTGTTCAAGGAAATCATATTACCCCTACTGCCGGAAAAGTTTGTTTGAAAGGCGAACCAGATTTAGACGAACTTATGACTCGGCCAGATTTAACCCCGGAACAACTATACTGGGTGTGGAAGTCTTGGCATGATACAGTTGGACCTCTTATCAAACAGTATTATCCTCGGTTAGTTAATATACTGAATGAAGCAGCATTAAATAATGGTAAGACAAATTAAATTTCTTCAATTTAATATTTAATTCTTTGTTATTCGAATGATAATTATTATTAACTTCAATAAAATAAGATGTGAATAATAGCTAAGACAAGACAGACGACAAAAATTAATGATCATTAACTGTTAGATATAGTATGCGCACCTGAAGATAAGACTGATGAGAGATGTCAAAATTGCGTCTATTAACAAACCAGAAAATATTGAATGTAGTAAGCTCGTGCTACTTATTGTACCGTGAGTATTTTTTAACGTGAAACATTGCGTTTGCCATATCCATGGTTACGACTTGACATTTGATTGACAGCAATGTATTTGCCAGTTCCATTTAAAATGAAACATAGGGAACGAATTTGACATTTGATAAGACGTCAATAGAGATTAATTTTGTTTAAATAATTATACCTGCATTCTAAATTAAAATTAGTTGTGGAAAAAATATAGTGTGCATCTTGTGCCCGAGTGGTTTTCTGACTCGGCTAAATTTCTTACAATATTTAAATATAATCTGTCAAATTCATTCATTATCTGCCATTTTGACAAGATGTCATTAGAGGTTAATTTTGTTTAAATATATCTGTTTTCTAAGAATTAAATTTAGATGTAGAAAAATACTGTGTGCAGCTGTGCACCTTGTGCCCGAAATATGTTTATTGCTCGCTCCCGAGTGGTTTTCTGACACCGCTAAATTTCTTACAATATTTAAATATAATACTTCTGTCAGATTCGTTCCCTATGTTTCGTTTTAAATGGAATGGGCAAATACATTGATGTCAATCAAATATCAAGTCGTAACCATGGATATGACAAACCCAATGTTTCACGTTAAAAAATACTCACGGTATTGTACTCGTACAGTACAAAACAATAAGTAACACGTGCTTACTACAGTCAATATTTTCTGGTATGTTAATAGATGCAATTTTGACATCTGTCAATAGTCTCATCTTCAGGTGCGCATACTATATCTAACAGTTAATGATCATTAATTTTTTTAATTCAAATATTTTAATAAATTTCAAAAAATCAAATCTCGCTTAAATTAAATGAAAAGTACCTTAAAATTTCACATTTGTATTTCAAAAAAGCAGTACTTTCGTAGAAAAAATTAAAGAAAAATGCAGTGGAATACCACATTATACTGCCATTGTTGATATTATCCCACAAAAGTAAATTAATTATTTTACAGGATACAACGACATTGGAGAAGTATGGAGAGAAGAATTAGAAATATATGATTTAGAAAACGTTGTTAAAAAACTCTACGAAGATGTTCAACCTTTGTATACAATGTTACATGCCGTAGTTCGCCATGTATTAGTACAAAAATATGGAACGAAAATTGTAGATCCTTTAGGACCAATACCATCACATCTATTAGGTTTTAAATATTTTATATAATGCAAATATTAATGCCCATTCTGTAGCCATGAATGAATGTTCATTAAGGAATTATTTGCCCTTACACTATGCGCACATAACAAAAGACCATCAGTGCGCAAAATTCAAGTGCATTAAATCCCTCATGAACGTTCATTCATGGATAAGAATACGGGCCTAATCTTTTTTAGGTAATATGTGGGCGCAAGATTGGAGCTCTTTAGCCGATTTATTAATACCAAAAGAAAAGAAATTGCATTTAAACGAATATCTTGTAAAGAAAAATTGGACGATAAATGAAATGGTAAATAATTCAAATGAATAATTATTCTGATATTATTTCTAATGTTTTATAGGTTTTACTTGCTGAAGATATGTACGTTTCATTAGGACTGCCAAGAATGACTGAAAAGTTTTGGAAATATTCAAAATTTGAAAGAAACGATAAAAATTCAAGTCTTTGTCACGGAACTGCCGCAAATATGTTCGACACAGATGATTATAGGTAAAACATACTTATTTTTTGAGGGTCACGCTAGAATTATTGAGAATAAGTCACATAATTCATATTTTCAGATTTTTGTTTTAAATATAATCAAAGTATTTTCAACAATAGTGTACTTTACAATTACAAATTAAAAATCATGATTCCAAAATGCTCTCTGATTAATTATATATTTTTAAACAATATACCTACCCCATATTCAGATAAAAACTTCATTTTCAAAAATCTAATTTGTATGTATCTAGATATTTCTCAATGCGCTGATTCTAAATTTTGAAACCGCAGGTCGATATCTCTTTTCGTTCTCGAGATATTTAGATTCAAAGTTTTGCATAACACTACCCATTTTTGGGTAATAACCCAAAAATGGGCCAAGATACGAAATTGGCGACCCCACCATTCGATTCTACGGATAAAAATATATAAGTATACCAATTTTCATAATTTTTGACTAACCGGTTCATTTTTTATAAATAAAAGTTTGAAAACCCCTGAAAATAGTCAAAATCTGAAAAAATCGCAAGGGGTACACCTTAGATTTTTGCGATTATGGCCATTTTCAGTTATTTTGCTTTAGAGACTGTATGCGGTGTTCAAAAATTATGAAAATTGGTATACTTATGTAATTTTGCCCGTAGAATCGAATTTCGACCCATTTTTGGGTTATTACCCATAAATGGGCAGTTTTACGCAAAACTTTGAATCTAAATATCTCGAGAACGAAAAGAGATATTGACCTGTGGTTTCAAAATTTGGAATCAGCGCATTGAGAAGTATCTAGATACAAATTAGATTTTTGAAAATTTTGAAGTTTTTATCGGAATATGGGATATATTGACTTTTGGGACATTTATTCAAAAATGGATAGGGATATAAACTTGATAGTAATATTATTTGATTGTAAAGACAATGTTACGTAAGTGTACGCATATTTAGAGCATTTGAACAACTGAGTTAATTTTTAGAAATTAAAGTCTTCGACTTATTCTTGTATGAGTATTAATGAAAAAAAGATGTTTAAGCAACTGAAAGTTTGTGTGACATGTTAATAATTCTAGCTTAGCCCTCATATTTTTAATCCTAAGTTAAATTATATTTTTAGGATATTACTGTGTGCAAAATTAAACATGGACGATTTTTATGTAATTCACCATGAAATGGGTCATATTGAATACTATATGGCGTACAAAGATCAACCAGCTATATTCCAAGTATATTTAGAACATATTTTTGATTTATATCGTACTATGGTATTATTTTCTAGGATGGTGCAAATTCCGCTTTTCAAGAAAGCATCGGCGATTCAATAATGACTGGAGTTATGGTCCCTCAGCATTTACACAGACTTGGTTTATTAACTGACGAACAATTATTAACAAAAAATATAGATACTGTACTATTATTACAACAAGCTTTAGCTAAAATTCCGCAAATACCTTTTGCGTTATTGGTAGACCTGTATCGATGGGATATTTTTAAAGGCAAAATAAAACCGAAAGATTATAATAAAGTTTTTTGGTATTTGAATAATAAACTAAGGGGAGTTATTCCCCCTGAACCAAGGAATGAACATTATTTTGATGCTGGATCTAAGTTTCATGTACCGGATAATACGCCCTACATTAGGTGAATAAGGCCAGGTATTTAAATCTAAGGTTAAACAGCCTGTTAATTTAACAGTCAGTTAAAAGAAAAACACAGCATCGATATCATAGCTTAAATTGTAAAAATTACACATGTGTCAATTTTTCGATGTCACATTGTTCTTAAAACCGACAGTTAACGTAACCGGCAGATTAACCAGAGATGAAAATATTGTGCCTAAATATAAATTTGATGTAAAAACATTGTATTAAAACAGTTATTTTTTATACAAGGCAATGAAATTCTATTTTATCGACGAGTGAAAAGCGTTAATTATTTTTCGTGAGTCGATAATTAAATTTTATTGTCGTGTATAACTTTTTTATAGCAGATTTTAAAGAAAAAGATTAATTATAAATAAAAAATTTATTTTAGCACTATTTTAAAATTTAATAGTTGTGGTTTTATTCTAAGAACAGATATTTCTGAACTATAATGGGGTATTCCGGTGATATGGAATTAATGCAAAATAATAACTTTTTTCTATAGTTTCCATCTTCATATAGTAGAAAAATATAATAAAACATGTTCAATAAAAAGTTTTAATTCATAATTTAATGTTACAAAATTGGAATTTTTATAGCTCTAGAAACGTCCGTGAAATTTGTGACGTCAAGTTGATAATCTGTTGCTCATTTCAAAGTAAATATTTTCGTTTAAAAACACAGATGGTGCCAGTAGTTAACACGCGCGGGTGTATTACTTGTTTGACATTTCGTCCACTTTATAATTATTTCTCCTATTTTTACCATAAACAAACACAGGACAAACACCGAAATACACGCTGCTACTAAAAAGCAAATGGCTGTCATGAACATGTGGATTTAGGCGCTGAAGTTCGTTGCAGATGTCACTATCGAGTTGACGTCATACGCACGCTATGATAAAATTTGAATTGCGATGAAATTTTTTAAAATTCATATCTCATGTGATGCATACATTTTCTTACTCAAAGTTAGATATTCAGAGTCCTACTGTCTGCACTAATGTAAAAAAATATTTTTAAAAAATGTCGGAATACCCCGTTGTTCAATTGAAGTTATATTAGTTATTATTAACACAAACCGTTAAAGTTTGTAATATATTTAACTTAATTTAAATAAAAATGAAAGTACTTTATCCGCCCTCTCTGTGAAAATGTTACTCGATCCACTATTTTGCGTAGAAAAAAGCGCACTTTAAAATCTGCTGTAGAAAAAGTGTTATTTATGCAACATGAGTAAAAAGTATAGTTTTATTTTTCGACTAAGCTCGTGTGCCAAATACTACGAGTGAAATAAGACACTTTTTAGTCTAGTTGCATACAAAATTAATTAATGAAAAAGGATTATTTTTAACAGGCGTAAATAAATAAATAATAAATAATTTTCTTTGCAGGTATTTTCTTAGCGCAATTTTACAAATGGAAATGTTTAAAGGAATGTGTGAACTAACTCTTTACGGAAAAATATCTGAAAATGAAGAAAAAAATATTCCATTTCCTTTACATAGATGTGACATATATGGTTCGAAAAATGCTGGAACTAAATTAAAGTATAAACTTGTATTAGTGTACTCCGCAAATAATAAAAAATATATTTTTCAGGCAAATGATGGCACTAGGATCTAGTGAACACTGGTCTGAATCATTAAAAATATTGACAGGAAAAAATTATATAACTGCGAAACCATTGTTAGAGTATTATGCACCTGTTCAAAAATGGTTGCAAGATTATATTGTAAATTATAATGTTTCGGTAGGATGGTAATATAGTTTATGAAATTAAAAACATAAACGCGCATACTGAGTAGAATTATTTTACATTATATTGTTATTATTTATTTTCCCAATAAAATGATTGTTTGTGACTTTTTTGACATTGTATAATTATTATTAAATATAATAGGGCTGTTGCAAGAGTTTTTATATGACTTCTAAGTATTAAATTTGAAAAGATATTGTTCTTTAAAGAGCCTCAAATTTGAAAATATCACGAAATATCCTTTAGATATTTTACAATTAATTTTTGAAATTTGGATAAAATTTTGAATGTCACGTGATCTGAAACAGAATGTGACGTCAGAGTACATACATCTTCAGCGGTTCTAAGGTGTCAAGTGTATTGTCAAAGTTGTCAAACAAGTGTCAAATAAGAATCACAACCAGAACTTTAAAGTAAAATATATTATCAATTTATATAATAAATTCAGTTATTATATTTTATTTTACCTCAACTCTTTAACACCCCTTATTTCGGTAGCAGTAAAACAATCGTTCTGATATAAATTCAGCCATCATCCATCTATCGACCTTCGGTAAATTGTCCAACTTAGCCTGAGTGTAATTTGAATTAGCCATTATTACTTTATTATTCAATTACAATGAGAAATGCCAGCGTCAAATGTCAAATTAAAAGATTTTTTTATTAACATGTAATAAACTTTAGCCTACGTTTATTTATATAAATAATATGAATAAACGTAGGTGATGGAAAAACTATTTTCCTATTTCATTTAAAATAGTTTTTGAAAAATGTGAAACAGGTTCATTGTATACATACTTACTTCTTGTTTGTTTAACATAATTTGAAATTTGTTAATAAAGGGTTAAAAATACGTTATACGTATATTACATTTATTACGGTATCAGTTTTGTAAAATACAGATATTAAAAATTAAATCATTTGAAACAACCCTTACAAATTATTTTTAATTAAAATATAGTACAAATACATAAAATTTTAGTATAATATAGAAACGTTGACTAAAAAATAATTTATAAGGCACAGGGATGAAATGAAATTAGTAAAAAATATAAACAATTTTTCAGTCAACATCTTAACAATATATACTTAATTATTTTAAAGAGGCGTAAGTTTAAAATTAATATTAGTTTTGGCACAGGTGACTTCTAAAAATTATATTTAAAACAAATAATATAAAGAAAATAAAACAAATAACAGACTAAACGCAAAAGAGCAAATAGCTTTTTGTTAATGAAAAATTTGTACATAAAATGAAATATTTTTTTTATATAAATTAGGCCCTTAATACTTTTTCACATTAAGTAAATACTACAAATTTTTCATTAACTAAAATATTTAGGGATATTAATTTTATGTACAACTACAATTAATCAAAATATTTTGAACTTTTCCTAAAACATCTACAGATTAAAATAGGCAGTTTCGAATGGGAAATATAACATATTTATTTTAAAACATTTGGTTAAATTTCATCAACATATTAATTAAAAACAAGCGAATAAAATAATATTTTTAAGACACTAGAATTAGCACCATAAAATCTATAAACTATGGTTACTCTAAGGGCACTTTAAAATACACAAAGTAATTAAACTATGTGTAGACATTTTAAAATTTTCGTTTAAAAGCTGACCACTGATTAATTCGTGCTTCTATTAAAAAATAGTGCTGATAGGACAATTAAATTGTGCATTTACTCAAATCTAAAACTTTTACTAGAAGATTCTTGCTTACTAGACGATGTCATCTGAACAGTTTTCTTTTCGAAAATCTTTTGCGAAAGAGATTGTTTACACATTCTTTGTTCCAAAGAATCAGATTCTATGATTGTCGGAGGTTCATTTAAATACTCAACATTTGAGTAAGAAGACATCACTTGATGGTCCGAACCATTTTTGAATGAATCGAATGTTTTTAATTCATGTGGACTGTACAATTTTGATTGGGGAGTACTGGTAAAGTATCTTTCATTAGAACTAGTAAACGTTGACATTGGTTTTGATGCGGATTCATAACTTTCATATCTATAACGGTCAGTTTTGTAACCGTCAGGTGATGTGTAAGTATTTGTAGTAATTTCTGATTTAACATCATTTTTGCCGCTTAAACCAGGCGGTTTAAAAGGTTGTGCAAATTTTGGTGCATTTTCACCAAAGGAAGAATAAGATTCTGATTTGTAGTCGCCAGTTTGATTGTAACTAGTATCATAAGATGATTTTTTATCGTATAAAGAACTATGGTCTAAACTTGATTTGTTGTAACTGTTATCAAGTTTATTGTAACTGTTATATGTTGAATTTTGATTATAACTGTTTGGACTGCCGTACACAGCACTATCTAGTGCGTTTATTTCAGCTAATAATACATTTCTGTTATCTTTCTTATTTCTATCCAGAGTGTTGACTTTTTCTGGACTCACAAGATTGCTGTAGGTGTCGTTATAAGACGAATTCTGATGTTGGGAACGGTCAATAGTTTCGTATCTATATGAACAAAATAATTTAAGTAAAATACATTGTTTTAAGTGTACAAAATATTATTCTATGTTTGTACTTACTTTTACTCTTCAAGTTCTTTCATGGATGTTTTAAAATGCGTATGCAGCTCAGAAACTAGTACCTTACTTTGGCTACTTGCGCTTACTACATTATATGGAACGCTATTACATGCAATAGTGCAAAATTAGTTTAGTGAGTTAAAAAATAAGTTGCAAAAGCGTTCTAAACAGGGGAGGGCAATACCTTAAAAGCATCAAGCGTGTGCACAAGCGATATTCAGTCACTCTCACAAAATGTCAAACAAGACGATTTTAACAGTTCAAAAAATTTAAAACATTGAATCAAGGACCTGAACCGAAATGTATTTATGGTTCAGGAAATAAATATCTGTTCAGTTTTGGTTGAAGAAAATTAAAATTAAACGGTTTATCGGTTTTGGGTTCGGGTCCGAATTTCAGTTCAAAGCATAAGCTCATATGGTAATATACATTTTTTTTAAATCATAATAATAATTTAATGATATATTTAGCAAATGTGAACCGAATCTAAATTTAGAACGGTTTAAATTCGGTACAAGTTTATTGACCTTGACAAATAAAGGTTTGGTTCTGGTTCATCAAAAATTCGGGTTAAATCGGGTTTTCGTTTCAGGTCCCTGCATTGAATTTAATAACAATAATAGTGGACTCTATTACGTGCCAATATTTTGTCCGTCTTAGGAAGATGTCCGCTTGAAATAAAATTATCTAGTTGATCGTTAACCCTCCCAGGTTGCGTTGTATCTGTGAGATACAATACCCATGTCTTGCTGTTTCGATAGTTTTATTCTTTTTTGCTTAAGAATCAAAGTTTTATATTTTTACTGTTTTGTTAATGTTATTAAGCTTTATGATTTAATATAATTATATGAGAAATGTATTGCAACTTCCGGAGGCTTAAGAACTATTTTTTTTTGTTCGTTTGTAATATAATTTCAATATTCCTGAATTCAATACATAAATAAAGACAGTAGACTTTTCTTTATTGTGTATGGTTGTAATACATATTTTTTCATTTAAATTTAACAAATTCCTCTCCTTGTGAAAATCTTTTTTGCTGTATTTTCTACGCACTGATAGCAGTGATAGAAATTCATCGGATTTTTAAAGATAAGGAATTTACCGAACATTCGACACCACATTCTGCATCCGCAATTTAAAGTAACGTGTTCGGATTCAAGAGAGCTTTTACATCAAAACTGACACGAAAATATTGTCTGCGACCATTATGAAGAGAGTTAATTAAGAGATATGTATAACTATAAGAACTGCGTTGGTTTCCACAAAGGCATCCGCCTAAGACAGATGTCCGTTTATAGATCTTTGACATTATAAAATTTCTAATAAGTTTTAATAATGATTTATTCCTTACGGCAATAAATATAAAGCCACTTTACTTTTAAAGTTTGATCTAAAAGTGAAAAAATATTTATAATATCACTTTATGTTAACCCTTCGGCGGGCGCGCAGCGGCATTTTATGCCGCAATTTTTCTTTTTTACTTATATCACATTTATTTTTATTTTCATAACTATGCCCTTTCTGGTATTCCTAAATGACTATTATAACAACGCATACTACACAAAACCGGTGATTTGTAACCATAGGTCCAGTAGTATTCAAGCCGTAAAAGGTACAACTACCAAATAGCGGCACTCCGTGCCGCAACGCGACTAGTCATGTAAGTAATGTGTTTCAGAATTTTACTTTTTTATTTGAATGATTTTAAATATTTTCATGAATTTTATAACATCGATATAGTGTAAAATAACTTGACTTAAAAAATTATAATTTTAGGAGTGGAAAATTTTCAAGATGGAACCTCAAATTTAAATTCAAACCTGTCACCATGTGGTCGAGGTAACAAAAGTGCCGGTCACTTTCATTTTTTTAAATAACTTTCAAGCCTTAATCCCTCAAAAAACCAGGATGGAGGTGAAGACCCACCCTCTTATCAAATTTACGGGGTTTTGTAAGAGAATACATCTTACCACACAACATTAAATGTAAAACTTAGAACACAATAATGTAAAATGCTGAAGATGGAGGTTTTTGGACCTCCGAAACGTCCAAATAAATGTTAAAATCAAGAGAATTGTGAACATGAATTATCCCTCTTCTCGACACCTTGAGTAGGCGAATTAAGTTCGACATTTAGTATTTATTGTAATAAGAAATATATTTAATTATGTTTTTTTTATTATTTTATAAATAAATATTGTTTTTTGCATTAAATTGTAGTTCTTTTTACTTGCGGCATAAAATGCCGCAGCGCGACCGCTCATGTGATTATCAAAAGCGCGCCCGCCGCAGGGTTAAAGGAACTGTCGGATGACTTTATTTTAAAAGACTTTAAACTGACAACTTTAACTTAAAGTGAAATTATGAAACGCTTTTTTCACTTTTAGATCAAACTTTAAAACTAAAGAGACTTTATATTTATTATGAAAGTTATTTTTATTAAAAGTTGCACGCCCAGATTGCCGTATGGGCATGAACGCATGCACGTGCCTCTATTGTATTAAAACGCGGCACGTTTGCGTGACTGTAGCCATGGCTTTTAAAATTACCGTAATACTCTTATATAAAGAAAACATATAAAATAATGACAAAATTTAGAATTTTTAAAATTTTATTTATTTATTTAAAAACTAAAATATGGTATCACATTTCACTTAAATTTAAATTTTTCAACTAGACATATACGATTGTTACACTGCAATGATTGTTACACTGCAATTATGCAAATGATAAGTACTATAAACAAAAATGTTACCGTATAAATAAGATATTAATGTTTAATTGTAATTTTGGTTGTATTTAAAATATTTGCCCTGATCCTGACCCAACTTCATCGTCCAAAATAAATAAAATACATTTAAAAACGAAATTTTTCAAAAATCTGCAAATTAAAATGCAGATTGGCACATTTAGAAATGGGTAATAAGCAGTGATGATATATTTATTTATTTTTGAAATTTGTAAATCTTAAAATATAAATACTCGCTAAGCATGCACATGCAATTAAGCAAAGGTTAATGTGTTATCACACACCTGTCCCGCGACCAGGAGCAAGACACAGCACACACCGGCGCCGTTGCTAGCAGGCGCCGGGCACTCACCGCGACGTAAAGCCCTCGTACACTTGTGGCGGCGGCGGGCTTGAGTATCCATCTGTATCTTCGCCGGACATATCACTGCCGCGGAGTTTGTACTTGGCCTGGCGGATCGCTGTCAACTTCGCGCGGGCTTCTTCCAGTTGCTTCTCAATTAGGAGGACTTCCGATCTGCAATAAATTATTATTATTAATAAATACTCCATAAAACAGGTATAGCCCAATGAGAGCTGTCAGTGGGATTTTGGTGAACTAATGGCGCCACTCCAGCAATAGCTCTCTGCGATTCAGCAATGAAATGTGCATGTGAGCAAGTAAGCGCTAGTACAAAATTTGTCTACAATTGCACATTCTGGTATCAAATCTGACAACCAACAGCGCTCATAAGAAGTATAACCATAATTCTTCTTTTAAATTATTAATGAACCATAAATTATAATTATTTTCCATAAAGTGTATTTACCCACAGAGAATGCAAACTAAAAATATTGTCTGATGACTCACTACTGTCACTGTCAAATTTTGACAATTTGATTTTATTGTTGCAAAATTATTGTTAAATTAGATACAATGTTTCTTATGTATTTTTATCTGATTATTTTTGCATCAAAATATTCGTAATAACCGCCATTATTTTCCCCGCTTTAAATAATTCAAATCGCTTTTACTGGAGTGCTGCCATCTGCGATAGCTTTGCCTGACAGCCCCCATTACAGTAGAGAGGAAAACCAGCTTGGAAAAAACAAATTAGTTTATATAGTGACGGATTTAACTTTCATGTGGCCCGAGGCGTTATACATTTTTGGGGCCCCGCTAAAATAAATCAATTATGTACAAGGACAATACACACAGTGTGTCTTAGAAAACTGGAACCATCTGTCTTTTTATCATTATTATTATTATTATTATCAGAAAAAAAAAACTTCAAAGAAAAATAGGTGTCAATTTACGGAATATTACATAGTGTAGAATGTCACAATCAGAAGAGAAAAGAATCGGTTCAAAAATTTTCAAATCGTTGGCAAAGAGTAATGGACCCAAATTGAAACCCTGTGGTACACCTGATGTGGCAGTAAAGGAGTTTGAATTATGACCAAGAAAATGAAAAGAAAGTATTCTATCTTGTAAGTAAGAAAAGAGGAGAAATTATAATAATGTATCAAATTATTTTGGAAGTGCCTTGGCTGCCGGGGCCATTGAAAAATTAAATAATAGCGGATAGGTACTACCTATTATCACAGATTATTTATACTACCGTACACTCGTATACAGATGCGACACTCGGCGATTTCGTTGGGGCAAATTTTCAACTGCGCAGGTTGTTTGCGCATGCCATATTTCGTTAATAAAATGGCGTGTTCTTAGTTTGCCGTTATAGTTTGCAAAATAAATATGAAATATAAAAGTCAATGCCGTGAAAATAAAATGGAACACTTTTTTTTCAAAATTTTGAAATTGTAGCCATACAATTTAATATCATTAAAAATATTGTAAAGTAAATTAAAGAAATTGAATTTGCCCATCCTTGACAGGAAAGTTTATAAACAAGAACTTTAATACAATAAAAGGAAAAAAAACTATTATTATTATAACAAATAATAAGAAATGGCTTAATTGATTCTTAGTTTTTTTTATGTTATGTTGTCATTTAATGCATAGTGTAGCAGTTGATTTTTACATATTATTATAAATAATAAGTATTGTATTATTTAATTCTTTGTTTTTATATTATTAATATATTTTAATAAAATGATATCTAATGACTATTTAGTAAAAAAAAAAAAACATTGAAAAATAGAAACTTCTTTATACGGATTTGAACTCGCGACCTCACATAGATTCGGTGTTTGCTCTAACCAACTCGGCTACAAGCCAAGCTGTACTATCCTCATATTTGTAGGATTTTGAGGTACTAAATTATTTCATTAAAAACATGGCCGCCAATAAAATTTTTTGGAGACACTAACTTCAAAGGTACCGACAGAGAGTGTCGCATCTGGTTACGATAGTATGGTAATCTGTGCTATTATTTTATTTGTTTTTTGTTATACCTTGCATTAATTTCCTGTGCAATACCGCCGACCATTCTTCTGTTAAGAACCAAATATCTTTCTTCTTCCTGGCTGATGGCTCTCTGTGCAGCTCGTACAAGATTATCAGTAGATCTGATAACAGCTTGTCCAGCCGACTGTAAACGTCTTGTACTCTCACTTTCAGCTTCAGCTTTTACTTTGCAAGCTACCAGCAACTGAGCAGTTGAACTAGCAACTTGTTTTGCGGATGAAATAAGTTTTTCTTCACCCGCATGACCTTGTACTAACGCATTGGCAGATTCCACCAAGCTGTGAGTTGCAGCTGCAACCATTCTAGCAGCGGAGATCAGGCCTTCGGACCACTGGCCGTCATCGGAAGATGTTAAAGGACGGCGAGATACCTTGCCGCTTTCAATGAGTTCGCGTTGTGCAGCGCTAGCAGCTTTCACGAGGGCGGATGTTGCTGCGGCGATACTCTTCGCGGCTTCGAGGATCATTTCATCGAAATTGAGGGATTCGTCAGCTTCCTGCAAACATTAAATGAATTTAATAATAGGGTAGTCAGTATAGGTTTTTACCTTGCAAAAGATCGGGTAGTTATGATTTTATTCTTTACGCTTTCCTTTGGTAAAAATATTTACGCAAACTAGGGACATCATCAAAGTTTGTAACTCGATAATGACGTCACGAAATTACTAGGTTTACATGTACACTAATTTCATTTTAAAAATGTAATGTGTGTTTTTATTTTATTTTCCTGCGGATAATAATTGAATATTATTATAAAACATAATACATTTCTAGTTTATGGTATTAAAAATTCAGTGTAGAGCCCACCAAGTAATATTTCAGAATACATGGAAAAATTATGCACTTATA
Source organism: Ophonus ardosiacus (assembly GCA_943142095.1). Taxonomy (NCBI): domain Eukaryota; kingdom Metazoa; phylum Arthropoda; class Insecta; order Coleoptera; family Carabidae; genus Ophonus; species Ophonus ardosiacus. The sequence goes on along the minus strand of OW964832.1, from coordinate 42,949,573 downwards.
AAAAATACGATAAAAACGAATGATAGAATCCTACATGGCCGATCATCACGATACATGTCATGTAAACGTATACATTTTCAAATCTAGTAGTGCCAACGGGTGCTGAAAAAATGAACTGCAATTACATTATATAAATATTGGCTCGTAGTATGATCACGGTTTTAACTAAAACACTGTTTTTAGAAATGTCAAATTCAAATTTAAATATTTAATTTCACCCGTATGTTTAAAGAACGATTTTTTTAAAAATATTTGTTTGAATACAAACTATGTCCTGCTTTAAATTCATATTTTGATACATTTGTTATTATTTATTTTTGTTATTAAATAATGAAATTTGACATTTCTTAAAACAGAGTTTTAGTTAAAACCGTGACCATACTACCAGCCATTATGTTCAGGGCATCGAACCCGCCAAAAACTAGGTTCGGATTAGGTTCAGGTTAATTTGTTTTTTTGAAAGATGGGTTCGGGTGCGGTTCTGGTTCAAGCATTAATAAAATTTGCGGTTTTGTTTGCGGTTCAGGTTCGAAATAATGTAAAATGAGAGCCGGAACTTACGCAAAACGCAACAAAAAAACGAACACAATTTTCACGAAAAGTCAGCCCAGACAGCAACGCAGACGCCTAAGACGTCGATTATCGGCTATATTTATTTTTCGAACTAAAAATTAAGCTGAACCGGAGTTAAACCCCGAACCTGAATTTTAATACTCGGTTCGGTTTCGACTTAGGTTCAATTAAAAATATATCTGAGATTCGGTTCTCGGTTTGGGTTCCCTAAAATGTTACGGTTTGGTTCCGGTTTTGGTTCGGGTTCGATGCCTTGATTATGTTCGACTGTAAATAGTTGTAAATTGTATTTATTTTCTGCGTTTTTCTAAACATAAACATCACTCGTCAGTACAAGAGTTCTTTTTCCACCACTTTGCCCTGGGTAAAAATACGGTAACGCTGTTTGAAAATTTGAATTCAGCATGAAATTCTTCTTCATATAATATATTACAATATTTTTGCCGGCGAGCGATTAGCGAGTTACTAACAACTTAAACATACATGATATTCTAAAATTTTAAACGTCTGCAAATCGGCATAATTTTTATTTTTTCATCTGAAATTTCGACACGTATTAAATACGTAATATTGTTCATCATTAATCGTGTCGAAATTTTAGATGAAAAAATGAGAAATAAATTGATTTGCAGATGTTTAAAATTTAAGAGGAATTTTATGTAAGTTTAAGTTGTTGGTAACTCGCGAATCGCTCATCGACATACATGACATGAAGGAGAATTTTATATTGAATTCAAATTTTCAAACCGCGTTATCGTATTTTTAACCGGGTCAGGGTGATGGATGAATTTGGAGGAAAGTGTTAAGGAAAATTATTTAAAAATCATCGATAATTTACTTCTTTCGATGGCACAACGAATAACAATTGTTATTAAATTTATCTAAGTATTAAATATGTAATATTCTTTATTTTTTTTTTTTTGAGTATTTTAAATTTCTTTCATAACTAGTTATTCTGGTTACCTATTTTTTAACATAACTCTTTAAGCGTTCATGCTAGGTAAAAAAATGTAAGAATCCTTTTTTGTACAAAAAATTACGAGCTTTAATTTTGTATTCTTGTAAAATTTTGATACGGGCCACTATTTTCGAGAAAATGGCCAAAAACACAAAAAAAAATATTTTTCCCGACCTAAACGACATATATTAAAATCATAACTTCCTCATCTTTTGTAAGGCAAAGGTCTTTTTTGGTCCGCATTAAGTGAACTATATTATTTTAGTTTTATAAAGTTCTTATCCTCGAATTTGCCTGTCGGGGTTTACCTGTAAATGTAACGAAGCGTTGAGTATGCCAATCGCTGTAATAATATGTTTGACTCCTGGGTGATTGTAACAAACAACCAAGAATATCAAACATATCTCACAGAGACAAGCTGATAAAGCAGATCTGGCGAAAACATTCAAGCAGTTCGCTATAAGAGAGTAGATGCAGGTAGAGACTGTACAGTAGGCGCAGACAACACATCAACAAGAATTAATCATGAAATTTTTTAAGTGCCCCATCAAAAATTACTAGGAATGTGCGAATTATATTCCAATTCCTTTGAAAAATAGATATAGAAAAAGCGATAGAATTATTTGCAGATTTCCGTACATTTCTAGTTTACAAAACTCATGAATATAGTTTGAATGAGGCACTAGCACAAGCTATTGCTGTTAGTATAGCAATGACCCTTTGTTAATAAGTTGCAGAAAAAAATATATTTACCTTAACACTCTTCCGGGGCCGCAAGCTGGCAAGTTTCTTTGCAGCAGCATCAATAGAAGCTGCAGCACCCAGCAATTCATTTTCAGCGATGACAGTAGGATCATCAGGATCAACCCAATCGTTGCCTTTCAGAATTTCAGCCACGGCTACGAGTTCAGTAACAGCAGTAGCAATTTTTCTTGAAATAGGCGGCAGTTTATGTTTGGCATCAGTACTGCTACCAGATAATATCGCCATTAGTAATTCCCTGTATTGATTGGCAACTTCTTGTCCAGCTTGTAGAGTTCTGATACGAAGTTCTGTGGTTTCAGCGCAAGAATAAGCAACTGCTTTGCAAATGATTAACATATCAGAGATGGCTTTTCGTCCCATGTTAGAAGCAGCAATAATGTCGTCTTGTTTGTTGCTGTTACCAGCAGCAACGGCTTTAGCTGTTGCTTGAGTAATAGCTTTAGTACAGCGAAGTAAGTCTTCCGCAGTAACTCCACTCTTGTGGGAATCTCCAGTATTCAATGCCTGTAAAAATATTTAAAAATATATAGTGCCAATCTAAGTGAAATGAATTGGAAGAAGAATGTTTGCTTACTCGAATTTCCTGTCCAATAGCTTCAATAGTAGATTCTAAAGCCCTAGTGCCTCTAGTGTGCTCATCTTCAACAGATTTCACAGTTTTCAGCAAGGATGTGACATTAGTTACCATCACCTAAAATAAGATAGCATCATATATCATTCATATAAAAAAGACAACAGCACATGCAAAAAGCATATCTACAATAAAAATAAAGTTAGCCGATAGTTAGACTAAATTACTCCACACGTCGTTATTGGGTTACTCTTTCTGAGAAAAAAGTACGTACCTATAAATATTTATGAAAAGAAAGATAATAGTTATGAGTATTGAGTATGTTTCTTAAAGAGATGCACATTTATTTACCAGAAAAGTAAAAGGAGATGTTTATATCACATTAAAGAAGTATAAATTAAAATAAATATAAAACAGTGATGTTAGACTGATTTCGTAAATAGGTAATAAATTAATATAAATGACACACACAATAAATATGACACTCATTTCTGACTACGATAAACAAACGTGTTTTAAACAATAAGAACTATATCAGATTGAAGACATTCATTGTTAACGTTGTCTCTGCTTCCGCTTAGCAAACGGATAAGTTCCTCTTCCTGATCCGAAATCCACCAATCAGTGTCTGAGTCCAGAACCTGTCAGCCAATCAGAACAGTCACACTTTACAGTCCACCAAAAGAAACAAAGCACGCCTCCAGAAAAACAACAAATACTCAACAGAGCCGAACGAACATTCAATCAAATAAAATTTAACAAACAAAACATTCTTTTGGAAGAATTATTGGAAAGAAGAAAAGAATAAAAGAAAATAAATGCTGGTACGGTGGACTTTAGAGACATATTCTGATAAACTGAAAGTTTAGTTATAGTGTTGCATTCATTTTCACACGCCAGTCATTGGAAAAATATTATACAAGGGGATTGTGTGCATTTTAGTTGTGTAAAACATATATCAGTAAAGTCCACCCGCAATATTAATAACATTATAACAAAAATGTATAAAAAGAAATACCACAAAATAAAATTAAAACACAAATTCACAAAAATAAAGAGTGTGTCTATTGTACTGTCCAGACAGAGCCGCAAAAAAAAAAAATAGTGAACTGTCGCACATGCGCAGAAATGGACCACACGGAAACTAACGGTCAATTCTCGAACAGAACCTAAAAGCCACTGTCTACCAACTATGAATTGTCAGTTAGGTAATAATTTACAAAATGACAAAAAAAAAAAAACTGCTGCAGTTGGCAATAACAAAAACTTACTTAAAATTGGTAACACTGATACAAAAATTTATTTCCTGTTGCTGACAGTGAGATTTGAACATTTAAATACATTCATAATTTTTTATTAAATGGTTTTTATATTGGAACATGACACTTTTTCTTATCACTCTGTATTTTGTCTTTTTTTTAACTATAATACTACCTAACTGACAAGACAATTCATAATTCGTAGGGAGTGATTTTTAGGTAGATTCGAGAATTAGCCGCTAGATTTCTGCGCATGTGCGACAGTTCCCTATTTTTTTTTTTGCGGCTATGTCTGGACAGTGTAATAGACACTCCCAAAAATAAAAGTACAAATTTTCTGTGAATTTTTTTACGTGTTAGCTTCTTTCAAAAACCATACAATTAGATCTGGTAAATAAATGTTATTTAGTTAATAAAACGATAACCATTAGTAAGAAATGAATGGGACGAACATTCCAAAAATGAAATAAAAATGCATTCCAAAATAAGTTACTTTTCCTACCTTAGCACTTTCTTTCAGATGAGCCATAGCGGGATCATTTATTGGTTTCCCACTTGCGGCTTTAGTAGCGTGAATTAAATCACCTAGCGCGCTTGCAACATCTTTTACTGCGTTGATTAACATTACTTGTGATTCTGGATTATCAGAACCAAGGCTTGCTGCTCCAAATTTAACTACTTCGGCCAGCTGAACTGTTGGGAAAAATTGAAATATAACAACATACAAGGTTTTTTAAACAAAAATATTTAACAATTAATCATGGGAAAGTTTACAGTCCAACAATGCATATCAACTATTCTGCAATATTATGAAAATTAGCGTTCTGTAATTTGTAACTGAAGTTTACTATTTCCCATTAGTTTGATTTTTCTAATCCGGACATTGAAAATGAAAAACTTTTATTACAGAAATATAATTTAAATTGTATTTACCAATAGTGGTGACAGCATTCTGTGCAGCAACAGCCAACTGTTCTTGCGAACTTGCGGCTCCAGCAACAAGAGTCTTGGTATCCTCGACTAAAGCTTTAGCAGTTTTCAAGATATTCTCACGATGATCAGAGAACGTGTCGTGTTCATTTTCAGCATGAAGCGTACCAGCAGTAGCAAACATAATAGTAGTATCAAGATCACCTATGATACCGGACACAGTGGAAGCAGCGTTAATACAAGCTTGAGTACCTCGAGATCCGGACTGTAAAGTGGCCAATACTTGCGAAACTTTTTCAGTAACAACTTTGTAGCAATCATTCATTTCACGAAGAGCGATGGAGTCGTTTTTGATTTGACATTGACTGCCAGATTTTACTAGATCTATGCAAGCCAAACCAAGACCTTGGACAACATCGCGAAGACGTAGAGAAACTTCGCCGTTGGTTGCAGATGCTGCAGCGCCCACAGAATCAACAGCGAGTTGAGTGAAACGATGAGATAAATCAGCTGAGAGTGGTCCAAGACGAGTTACATCAGAACTTGCCTTTGTATTCTGTAAAACAAATTTTATGTAACAACTTACAACTGAAAAATAATAAAAAATACATCTGGAAGAACTTTTGTTCCCCTATTCAAGGTATCTATGATGGAGAAAAGAGAAAAAATTTTTCGTTTTCTTAAGATTTCTAATATTTATTGGACGTCAGCATTTTATAAGAAAAATCTTTTATGGCCAGCACAAGACCTCTCGCCATTTCCATATTAGGCTATATAAGTATTGTATTGCACTTCGCTTTCGAACCGTCGTTTTATAACAAAATATTACAGAACTTTACCCAAATATTGTTTTTTATTGTATTTAACATGTCTTCGGCACACATATACTTCTAATTATATATATTTTTCATTGTATGAGGAAGTTTCTAAATGTCAGAGATTGTTCCAATTCATTAACCAGATTGGCGGTATTTCTGATGGATATATGCATTTTACCACAATTTTACCTATAATTTCAAATATTTAATTAATAAAACAATAAGAAAGATTAAATATACTTCTCAGAAAAAGCTATCAGAATGTCACTAAAATTGTTGATATTTGACAATGACATGTGTCATGTTATAAACATTGGAATTTGTCAACTGGTTTCCTTAGTGCCTTAGCCTCTGCGATTAGTGTGCTCTATAAATTATAGTGTCTTTATTTCTAAATCTATGCAAGATATAATAAAAATTTTAAGTGTATTATATGGAGAATTTTATGTTCTTCAATATTTAATAAAAAAAAACTCCCAAAAAATTAAATTTAGAAGAATTTTTCTAAGAAACTAATACTTCCGGTTGTTCAGTTGTTACCAAAACCTTTTCAGCTCTTCCCAGGAATGTCAGATTGAGGAAACTGCAGTTAAATATTTTTTAAGTCTTATAGTTTTTGAGGAATCGTGTCTACAACATCCAGACATACATATACACATCCACACACACAGACATCATTTTAAAAATGTTATAATCGGATTCTAGGGACCTTAAATCGTGCTTATTCAATAAAATCTGGATATGCGAATTTTAGCATGAATTCAATACCTCTCTTAGCGAGAGGTAAAAATTGTTAAAAGACTACAAAATAAATATGGTTTTAAAACAATAATTTTTTAAAACATGTTACACCACTTACCTAATTCACAAAGTGGGTGGTTTCTAATTAAAACTGTAATGCCCGTATATATAGACGATTGCAAAAACTTATCTTAGAAAAAATTAATCTTAGGTTACTAATGCTTTATACGTATGGTCATAATTTAATCTGAGTTGTAACAATCTAAGATTATAAGGTGTTTTGTAAATCAGACATGTTTTAAAAAAACACATTTATTTTGTAGCCTTTTAATTTTTTTTTTTTTTTATAAAATGTTGAACATGAGAGCTATATTGGCTCTAGAAACGTCCAATAAAGATTAGAAATCAAAAGAAAAAGAAAAGTTTTTTTTCTCTTTTCTTCATTTTGTCGGCCCACGATTCAAAAAACTAAAAATAATAAAACTTACCATTTCTTGTGCAATCTTGGCCATTTCTTTAACATTTTCCACCATTCTGGTCTGGAAATCAACATAAGTATCTGTCTCATTGTACGATCCCACAAGTGACATGCGATGATCCGATATACGAGTAATTGCTCGAGTGATTGTATCGATCACACCAGTAACAATACCGCTTTGAGTAGAAAGTTTCTCTACATTTGCAATCAATTCTTGTAATGCTTCGCGAGTTGAAGTTACATTTTCATCAATATCAGGGTGAATACTAACGGCTTTAGGATTTCCGCCGCAATCTTTCGTAGCATACAACAATTGCAAAGCCGATTCAGTAACAGTTTTAGTTTGGTCAAGTAATTTAGTTTGATGAACAGAGTTAACCATATTAGAGGCAGCTCCAATAGAACCGGAAATCAACGGCTCGAAATATTGCATAATCAGACTGATACAATGGCCGATATTTTCAGCTTCATGTTTTGCTGCATGACGAAGAGGTTCCAATTTATCCAAAAGTTCACTGGCAGCTTGCTCTACTTGTTCTGTGTAGCCTTCGAGAGTAGCACCACGACGCGGGTTTAAAGATTGAGAAACCGCTTCCATACAAGCAGAATCTAATTGTCGATTTAGTTGATTCAAAGTCTTTGCAGCCTCATCGCATTCTAATTGTCCTGGTGCTTTATCTCTAATACTAGATACCAACTTCTTGATAGAATCAGACACACTTTTTGAATGATTGGCAAGCATTTGCCATGTTGGTGGATCTCTAGGCATTACAGCTAAGCTCTTAGCAGCTTCTACCATAGAGCAAGAACTATCGATAATTCTTCTTCCCGATTCAACAATTGGTTCTTGCGCAAGTCTGGCATGAGTTGATATCTTTGCTGGTACGCTAACAAATTCAGGCGATGAAGCAAAAACGCATAAACTATCAACTGCATCTAATAAAGGTCGTGTAGCTAGAGCGCATCTTTCTCTATTAACATCGGAATAATCAGCATCGAGAGCTTTGATTTCTTTAACAAGACTTGCAGTTGAATTAGCAACATCTTTAGCTGATTGTACGAAATGACGTTTTGCAACAGGGTTTGTAGTTTTGGAGCTGGCAATACGACAAGCATTGCAAAGTGCGCTGGTGTGTTTAGCGATTACTGTAGCAGCTGTAAGTACTTGTTGTTGAGCTGAAGCTGGACTAGTAAGACTTTGGCAGCCTGTTTGTATAGCTTGTTGGGCTCTGGCAAACTGAGCCTGATCAACTAGACCAGGTCTGCCAGCTACACTACTTTGATCGGAAACACCGACTAAGTAAGCTGCTTGTGCAGCTGCTTCAATTAATCCGCAAATAGAAGAGCTAACACCTTTCACAGCTTCGCCGAATCTCTCATGTTCTGATTTCTTTGCATGATTAGCAATTCCAGTCATACCGTCTCCTAAACTCTTCGATTTTTCCATTACAGCATCCAAACATTCATAATAAGAAGCATCGCTAATTGGTTCACTAGGATTGTCAAGCAATGGTTTCATGGCTTGTATATTTCTGATTGCATTATCGCATTCGGTCTGGCCTGGAGCAGCAGAAGTGCAGACATTCACAAGATGATTTATACTATCTGTAACAGCTCTTGCTGCTGCGGCAAGTTGATTCTTTCCATTGGGCAGTGTAGGATCTGCTGATACGGACTTGGCAGTGGTTAGCAGTTTAGATGATACCACAGATACATTCTTAAGAGAGACGACCATTTGTCCACGGGCTTCAGTGTCTTTCGTTTGTCCAGCCATTTCCATAGAAACATCCAAAAGTTCGTGGAACGCACCAGCGAATTCTTTGGAAGAATTGGACAACAATGTTGGGCTTTTCACAGAAGTAACAATTTCAGAAGAAGCATCGTTCAAGTTAGCAGCAGCATTGTTTAGTTCTAGTTGCAGTTGACCATAAGTCTTATTTGTTTGTGGGAAATGACCAGAGTCAATAGTATGAGAGAGCTCGCGAATACTTGTAATGGCCAAATCAACATCTTGTTGTCCAGGAAGACAACCAACACATTTTGCCAAAGACGAACTAACATCTTTTGCAGCATTGGCAAGCCCAGGATTTAATTTTCCATCCGCAGTTTGCAGGCCTTGTTTAGCTTCTTCAACTAATCTTACAGAATGTAACATAACTTCTTGAGCGCTGTGAATAATTCTTCTTTGATTATCAGGGTTTTCGGTAGTCGCAGCAACTCCACGGACAGCATTGGTAAGTGAACGTAAACTATGTGCCGTTTCTCTTGCAGATTGGGCTGTGTAAGTATCGTTTCCTTGAGATGCAGCACTTAACATTTGGGCAATATTGTTGCTTACAACTTTGCTGCTGATTCCAAGTTGTTGAGCGCTACGTTCCGCAGTTTCGTTTGGAAGAGGTTTCAAGTTGTGGGCATCTACTGCTCGTTGGAATTCTTCCAGTTCAGCTCTTAAATCGTGGATGAGTTGCGCTGCAGCATCGAGACCAAGGCCGTGACAGGCAGTGCGAGCACGTTGTAAAGAATCGCGAAGATCACCTAAACTGGAACTCAACTGCTGGCTAGTATTAGAAAGTTGACGAACTGTGGGTTGATCAGTAACTGTTGGTAAGACTGCTCTGGATGCTTGCACGACACGGGACGCGGGCTATAAGAAAAGGTATTATTAATTTTGCGAATTTTTGTACGATATTTGTAAATGATTATATGTTTAATGACGTGCAATTGTAATAAAAGTAATCATTAATTTCCACACGATCATCGTAACTCCAACAAAAGTAATAATAATGTCTTACCTGTAAGAATTGTTCGCAAACATCAATGAGATTAAGTTGAGCGGGAGTATCTTCTGGCTGAGAAGCAGCGGCTTTAACACCATCAAGAAGATCAGGAATATGAGAAGTAAGTTCTCTACACTCGATGGTAAGAGTATCTCTACTGGCAGTATTCGTATTGTATGGTGCGCTTGCCTGAGCAGTTGTCAAGCACTGAGTAGCAGCCGATGCAGCTTGGCGAGCACATTGTTGTAATCTATTAATTAATCGGGACCGAAGTGCCGGAGTAGATGCAGCAAGACTGGTAACATCTCTCAATTCTTCAGCAGCGCGTCTTAAATCATCTTGGCGTTCAACATCATGTGGATGGCTTGCACATTGCCGGGCGGCTTCAACCATTCTTGCAGTTGCATCAGCTAAAGTTTTAGCTGCGGCAAGTAACCTTCGCTGTAATTCTGAATCAGGTTGACGTTCAGCTTCTCCTTTAATACTTTGGATTAATTGGGCTGTAGCTTGTCCCAAAACTCGAGCTTGTTTAACCATTTCTCCTGCATCTCCAGAAGAAGCAAATAGTTTATCAGTTGCAATAAGAATAGTTTCAACGCTGCTCTCCTGGATGGATTCCCGAGCTCTTTCCCGGCCGCTCAATTTAATGTGGTTCAAAAGGTCATTTAAACTTCGAGTTACTTCTTGCGCTGCATCTGTTAGTTGGTTCATTAATTCCTCATTATCGCAAGTTTCGTTACAAACTGTGACAAGATTTTCAACTGCGCGAGCAACTTCTCTTACCGCCGCTGTAAGTTGTTCTTGACAAGCCGGGCTGTGTAAAGTTGGTGCAACAACTTTAGCGCAAGCAACGAGTTGTGAAGTAGCGAGAGCACATTGTGTCGCTGCTCCGATAACTCTATTTTGAGTTTGTTGGTCTTCGCAAGTAGCAGCGATGTTTTTAGCTTTCAGGACTAAAGCAGCAGTGGTGTTAGCAACTGCTTTAGCGAGAGACAATAACATATCTTGTAATTCTTTGTTTTCTTCAGTTTCTTCACCGATTGTGTACAAGACTTGGTGGCTGGCTTCTCCAACTCTGGAAGCAGCGTTAAGAAGATTTTGTCGTGGTTCTTTAGTTTCAGGTTCCGCAGCTTTGAGCAAATCGCTGAAGGCGGTGCAAAGTTTCCGAGCAGCTTCTAAAAGCTTATCGCCCATATTTGTGTCATCCATTAAAGCAGCGATCATCTTAACATCTTTAGTCATTTCTGGTAAATTGCTTGTGATTGTTGTTATTGCAGCACCGACGGCTGTGTGATCTACTTCTTCCGATGGCCCAGAAGTCAAAGTTACAACCTAAACATAAAATATTCATTATATTTCGAGTTAAGTATTAATTAGAATGATTTTAATTTGAGAATATTTGCTAACCTGAGCAGTGGCAGCGTTCATAGCAGCCAACTGAGAGCTGACATTTTGTTTGCTGGTGTCCAAAGTAGTTTGTTTCCATTTTTGAGCAGCGGAATCACTACCCAGTTCTGGAACTTTTGCTCTGTCGGATAACTCCAGTTCTGATTTTGCCACGACTTCTTGACTGGCACTGATTGTCGATAAAAGAGCTCGTTGGGGTTCGGATAAAACAGAAGTTATTTTCGATTGTTGTACCTGGATAACAAAAATGAAGATAAATAATTGAAATAAAATGTATCTGCAAGATTATTTGTTAGAAATTACACTTAATACTTAAAATTTAGACAAAATGTTTTGACATATTTTATGATTGATTATAAACAAATGATTAAAAAAATTATCTTTAAGAATAAACATTTAAAATAAATATGTACCTACAGAGAAGGGATCTATTCCAAAAAGAGAAGCATGAAAGAAATACAAAGGTGTTAATTATATAGTTTGGTTTTATCATATTTTTATTTAAAATAGATTTTGGCAGTGTTAATTTTGATAATAAAATTAAAAAAATAATTAAAATTCTGTCTTACCGTAGGTGGGGCATGTCCCAAATTGACCTGACCACTAACAGTTGTGAACTGCGCACTTGCTACTTGCCCCATACCGTATGGCCGAGATCCTAACCCCGCAACAAATAAAAATAATAATGTGTCCACAAAGATAACAAAATAAATCTATTTCCCACACAAACAAACTTAAAGTACTAATTTTGGGTACGTGTGTGATCAAAATACAAAACTACAATTGAAAAATCTAACTTACCGTCTCCACTTGCTCTCATTATGGCCGGTTTTGCCAAAGATTCAGTGTTGACTTTACCAATCCTGCTAGTTTCGTGTTGCAAAATTGTAGCTCTGTAATTATAAACCTGATTTTAGAATGCAAATTTATTACAATATTTTTGACATTATAGGTAGTACTTAAGATGTAATTAATTATTTTCTCACATTTTAAAGCAGGCAAGAAACCGAAACATTAACGGTTAATGGGTAATCGAAATCGAGAATTTAATTTACAAAACGGATTAATAAAGAGTAAACCGATTTCTAAAATAAACAGAGTTATAAGGACAATAATGCCATCAGTCAGTGTACATTCCTCGGTTTTGAAACAAATTCAATAAATTTTCAAATAAAATAATTAATTTTACTTACCTTGACGCTAGCACACTATCTTCAACCATGGTAGATCCTTCGTCACCTTCAATACCAAAATGATCTTTTGCTTGTTTCTATAAAAAAAATTAATATCACTCTTTCCTATTTTTGAGATTGAAATAAAATAAAAAATTGTTACCTTCTTGAGAATAATGTCGATGTAACCAGCAATAATTTGTTGAATTTGCTCTGCTTCAGTAGTTTGAACAGAATAATATTCATCGGAATAATCACCGAAATCTAATGTGAAGGTATTAGGACTAGCACCCCATCTTCTTACAGTCGTCAGAGGCCAAGTTTTTAAAATTTCTTTCGTTTTTTCGTCAAGTCGCAAAACTGAATCTTTTGTGACTCCAAGAAGTCGAGGAACGAGTTTGTTTTTGCCTTTCATTTTTTCCTAATAACATTTCTTTATAGAGAAATATTTTAATATGGAGTGGATTTACTTACTTTGACTAAGAAGAAAGTAACACCGTAAGTAGGCAGTTCTCTAGCAGTTTTCGTATACAAAACTTTGGCATCTAATTCGGATATTCCAACATGTCTTTTATGTTCTTGGTAAACTTTCTTTTCAATTCCTTTAACTTTTACATACGACTGAGGTAAGAACTCTTTCAATCTAAAAATAATAAATAATTCTTCAAAAATCAACATTTTCTTGTTTAATCTAACAAGAAAAAATTAGTAATGGAACTAAGATCCGATTTTGATACTGTAAATTAAAAATGTTAATCCGTTGAATAACAAAATTTTAACAAAAATAATCGACGAACCGGACGTAATTCAGGATTATCCGGTCTTTGGATGATGCATTCCATCTCTAGCAGAAATGATTATAAGATCTTAAAATGTGTCCTACTATTACAAATATATGAGAAAGGGAGAAATTTTATACTGATAAGCTCTTAGTGGTAAAATAAGAGGAAAATTGATAGTTGAAATCTGTAAATAACGTCTACCCCACAATGTGTAACGCGATAGCCAAGCATTAAGAAAAACGAACCCCAGTACTTACTCTAGAAATCCAGGCTTGTGTTTACTTTCAACGTGGTCGCCAAATTGAATATGACATTGGATTCCAGCAAATTCGCAGGCCTTTTCTTGAGTGACAGGATGTGTTCCATCAATGATTGCATCACGGGCTTGTACGTACAGTAAATTGAGCTGCACGGGATCCCGAGAATCGATATTTTGATCAGAGAAAAAGAATTTTCGTCGGAGTAATACAGTTTCGTTTTCGTCAATGCCTTGTTCGCGAAGAGTTTTCGACATGTCGACCCAATTTACTGTAAAAATAATAAATATTTAAATAATGAAAAAAAAATGTAGAAGGAATATTTTTTTAATTACCTTCATCGTCTGTTCGCAGTTTCTTTCGAAGTTGATCCATTTTCGCATCACGATCTTTATCGTCTTTTTCTTTCTTTTTTCTTAAAGTCAGTGTTCCGAAGTTTGCTCTCGATTCCATATTTTCTTGATTTTCATCTTCCAAAACAAGTGAATATTCATCATGATTTGTGATTCCAATTTTTGTGCAAATTACGACCATCAAATTGGCAACTGGTTGTGAATCGTCCACCAATACTGTTTTTACAGTGCCTGAAAAAATAAATAAGTTAATTACATTATTATTATTAATAAGAGAACGAAGATCCTATTTTGACGATGAATCCAAGGGCCATAAAAAAGAAATTTCGATTCCGGCCGAATTTTTAAAAAATCTAATGGTTCATTTAAAATGTTAAAATTGTTAAATAAATAAAATACATATAATACTTAGCATAAAAAATGACTAAATATAATTCTTGCATCATATTTATACAAAAGTAAAGGGATTGAAAAAGGTCGATCATTACACATTCTTGGAACGGAAACCGAATTATCAATTTTTATCTTTCTTTTACAGCTATCCTAATTTCGTGGGATTTCAGAAATTTGAGTATTTGTGTTGTTTATCTACTGAAAAATAGACGCGATTCTAAATTAACCAATTTTTAGGGAAATAATTGACGAACGGCTGGAATTCCGACGATTCAGCAAATTTTAAGCCGGAATTCCGGAATTCGGTAATCCGGTTTTTCAACGATCCGTTCAATCACTAATTATTATTATTTAAGAAACAATTAATGGTATAATATAAAGCAATTTAAATGAAAGAAATTCTTACCATCCAACATACGAACTCTGAGAATTCTTAGCTTCTTTCTGAATTCTACCAAGTCTCCATTCCTGAGGAGATAGTATTCTAGATTTCTGCCTGGCTCTAACCATACTCCTTTATCTTCATCAGACAAGAAAAGGCCGTAATCTTTGGCTATAAATAACAATTAGATAATCGTTAATATTATAGAGAAGTAATATGTAAAAAATACATACCTTGCCCGGAAACAACTTCCGTTGCCTTGTCTTTAATGATCTTGCAAGCATCAAATACCGGAGTTGAAGGGTCAAACTGTAAGGTTTTAATGACTTTACTCTCGTCCAGAGAGATTCGCAGTGACAAAGCCATTGTGCTGATATCAACCGACTGGAAATAAATTTGTATAAATATTTAATTTAATTTGTTGGGTATGAATTGTTTTTATTACTTGAACTTAATTTGCTACAGTTGCTCAAAATAGCTTGTCTAAATTTTTAATAAAAATGTTTTGTATAGACGACGAGAGTAAATAACGTTGTTTTTTAAATGAATTTACCGGTACCGTATTGAGCAGATCAATTGAAATTGAATTTGTTCAATTTGTACAGGTTACGTCCACACATTTCTAACGCAAACGCAATGGCAGCACAGAGCAACAATAGAGTTCAACAAACCAATCGCAAACTCAACAAATACAACAACATATCCCTGCAGCTGAGTTCCGGAAGGGTTAATTTCCGGTGCCTTTTATCGAGCGAAACTTTTTGATGAGGACAAAATTTCTTAGAGGGCAAGTATCCGTCACGCATAATTGAATCACGCACGAGTTTGAGCGCACGAGAGTTAGCAATAGGGGGTGGAAATATAAGGGATGCTGTGTTGCTAGGCGACGGTTGAGTCTCGCCACGGCGGCGTCACTTGTTTGCCTGATCAACTGATCGATACCGGCAACTACACACGCACGCTCCTCGCACACATTCACCCGCCACGTGTGTGACGACACACCGCCGCTCCGTTCACACGAAACGAGCCAAAAGCGAACCTAATTTCGCACCGGAGGAGCTGATACTTTTAATCCCTGGTTTGATTTTAAACGGGTCGATACATTTAAATTGAATTCGAAAAGTTTTGGCGCACCTTTGATCTGTTTCTGCGTCAGGAGTTTCGTTTCCTTCTTCGGCCCAATGTTTGAGCGCCACAAAAGTAAGACATGAGCGAGCTGCAGCATGACGAGCCGAGCGAAATGCCCGACGCCGTCGTAGCTGCGTCGGTCATCGCGCACGGGCACGTGTACACGCGACCTAACCCCCGACGCAAACGCGAAGGTTTGTGAGTGCGACTGCCGACTGGCCCAGCACCACCACTCGACTAGATTTAAATTCGTTTCGGGCTTGAAAGTCAACCCTGACTATAGACTTGCGCAGATCACGACGTCACACCACCCCTTTAAAAGAAATAAATAACACACTAGACCCACTTACTCTATGACCTATATTGTATTCTACAAAAAAACTACTACCTAACTATTCAAAATACAAAGTAACCGCAAACTTCAAAACTTAGACGCTTCCAAAACTAATCAACTACATAAACAAAAACACAACAACACTCGGCAAACTTTGTTGTGTTTTCTTGGCCGCGCCGGCCTGTGAGATGAGCGGCAAGCGATAAAATGAAAACGCGCTTTTCTCTATTTATGTAATTCTATATTTACGAATGACAGACTCAGTAATTACACGTAAAGTTTGGTTTACTCACATTGCGAGACGAGATGACATCATGCTGAAGACGCACCGAAGCCAATAATCAAGGTGTTGAGAATTGATGCAAATATAATATTCAGAATACTTTGGGACTTGGGAAAATGTTGAGGAAAAAATGTTGTGAAACAGCAACTTGGGAAAAATAAGGGTGTATAGTACAGTAGGAGACTCTCTCCACTAGACTTGATCGGGAGGACTCTAAGCCTAGAATGACGTGAAAAGGGGATGCTTGCGGGGTTTCTAGATTTTGGCCCTCGGAAATTTGAAACACGCAAGTGGTTGCGCGATTGGTCAGAGGGTTGTAGTGGGGGTAATGATCAGTAGCAAGATCGCGACGTTGCGGCCAATGGGAGGCCGAGCACGGCGGCGCCAAAATGTCGCGACGCTTGAAAACAAGTTCTCGTGGACGTCGGAAAAACATTAAGAAAATACATC
Source organism: Ophonus ardosiacus (assembly GCA_943142095.1). Classification (NCBI taxonomy): domain Eukaryota; kingdom Metazoa; phylum Arthropoda; class Insecta; order Coleoptera; family Carabidae; genus Ophonus; species Ophonus ardosiacus. Next base: position 42,932,762 of record OW964832.1, on the reverse strand, counting down.
CCTTGCTTATAATACGCTGGAGACTTCGAATCTGGACCGAGAGGATATGTGCGCGCGCCGATGGCGTATCTGCGGAGGAACTTTTAAATTTTAACTAACCCCCGAGGAAATTTATGACAGCAGCGATGACGCTGTCGCGATAAGACAAGCTATTTTCATCAAAATCTTTAATTTCTTCATTGTACTACATTTTACAAGATAAACATACTACGTCGTTCACAAATTTGGTATTTTTAAATATTCCTATTGCGAACTTACCTTACTTATGCTTCTCTATATAACAGTTTCTAATCTGAAAATAAAGAAAATAAAAATTACCAAATGTTGAAAATTAAATAGATATTAAAAATAATCACTACCAGCTCGATTCGCGAAAAAGTTTAAGCTAGTCCTCATTTTATTCTAATTTTGACAATTTATGTCTTAAAATATAGTCTAATCTATTCCTAGTATCTACCTTTTTTGATAATATTTTGAAGATTAAATTTTAAATATCGGAGCAGAATAGAATTCACTAATCCAAAAATGAAGATTAGCTTAATCTTTTTTGTAAATTAATATTAATTCTAAAATGGACAAAAAAATAATGAGTTCAACACGGCATTAAACACAGATTTAATGCTTCGACAGCATTCATTGTCTTGGCTGCTGCCTCTGCTGTAAATCTGATATTTTAGTGCCTAGTTATACAAATAAGTATTTACTGCGTGTTACCTATACAGGTATAAATGTTTAAAAAGTAGTTTACTTAACGAACTTACTAAAGTGAACTTTCATTAAATATTTTGAGGTAATAAAAATTTCTGGATTGCAATCACAAAATTTTATTTTAAATTCTCGGGTCGACCGGTTTCGAGCTCCACATGAGCCTTCCTCAGGAGAGCTCGAAACCGGTCGACCCGAGAATTTAAAATAAAATTTTGTGACTGCAATCCAGAAATTTTTATTACCTCATCAATATATCCAGTCAAGGAACTTTTTCTATCATTAAATATTTTATCTATTACACTATTACACATAATATCATCAGTATGTATGTAGTTATAAAAAAAATATAATACTGTAAGCATAAAATGCTCAAATCTTTTTTAATATAACGATTTCTAATAATAACACTATAAATATGATTTTAAATAAATAATATTGTTTATAATTCACTCAGTAAGCTATAAATCATTTCACGCTGCCATTAGCAACGTGAGATAAACATTCATATACGTATTAAAATCATAGTATTTGTACATAACCTCTGCATTATTTTTTTAATCAAATCATAAATCATATTGAAATGTTAAATTAAAAATAAAAATTAAAAAAACATTTCAAACTATTTAAAAAGGTTTTGAATAAAAGAAAGGTACACTTAACACCCGACTTATTTGCAATATAAATGCTCTTGTAGAGAAATAAATAAATTATAATTTAATTTAGTGCCAAATTCTTTTTCTTGTAAAAAGTTTCAGAACTGCGAGCAAATTTTTTTCGGCCCCAATACCAATGTCTATGAGGTGGCGCTAGGCAAGTATTTCTCAACCTTCATCTAGCGGAACAGTAAAATTACGGATAATTTTACATATACCAGTAATTACATGCGTTTTAAAGTCACCCGTTATTAATTGCACCACCGTTAGTTGATATTTTTCTTATGAGAATAACAGCAGATTTGTAAAGCCAGTAATGGGTAATATGCGGCAAAAAAACTATGCTTTTTGGGAATTAAAAGTAGGCTTTTATAGCATAGGGTGTAAAAAATACGTGGTTATCATCGTGTCGCAACTTGCACGCCTCATGTACTATTCTCGCCGTCAAATGAGTATGGACTGATGTTCAACTTTTTCCCTTCTCCGCATCATGACCCTTGCCCTGCGGTGTTTCAGCTTTTTCATAACTTAGCATTTGCAACATTGCCCCTGAATTGGTAACAGAAATATTCAGTCCATATTTATTTGACGGCAGCTGTAAATAATATAAACTTTTTCAATTTAATAGATAAATAATTATTTTCTTTTAGGGCTCATAAGATTTAGAATTGCTTTATAAAATAACACAAATATTATTTCATAATTTGTAAGATATCGTAACAATGGCTTTGTAAGTGCATAAACATGTCCATCTATTGATGCGTCTCAAACTAATCCCTAAACATATTTTCATCTCCACAAACACATCTCCCGCCCCCTCTTTCACAAAAAATAACAGGAGAAAATCGCCAGGACAACCCACGAAAAGAAAACTTGTCTATAAATTAAAAAAAAAAGTAAAAAAGTATCATCCTTGCGGGGAGTTTTCCTTCTCCTCGACATGTTTTTTCCTCCTTGCGATGCCATGACATCAGAGGCGTCCGCCAGTCGGGCGCCCGGCGCCGCGACGGCCCACCCCACGCATTACCCCACCCCCGTCGGCGCCGGCAGAGGCGCCACTGTCGCACACAAGAACGCTCAGCATCCCATCTCCACGAGCAAGAAACACCAGGCATAGGGCAGGGCGCTTAATTGATAGTCGTTTGCAAGCGTAACGGACGCCTATGTATTTTCTCCTAAGCACTATGATTTTTTTTATAAGATCGGGAAGGAGATAATTAATTTATAGTAGAAGTAAACAATCGAGATTTTTATTTCAAGCTCAGTTTGTTTTTCGTATGCGGCCCAATTATTTAGGTAAAGACTTTTCCACTAATATTTTTAGCCTCGGTTTTTACACCGTTTGATAAAAGTGTCAGTTAAAAATATCGCATCATATAATTGACGTGTGTACAATTTTGTCAATTTACGATGTGATATTTTCATTTTATCTGGCAGTTAAGAAGATCCTATAGCAGCCTCACTTTTTGAAAAGTTTTTTTAAGGGACAAATTATGGCTATTTGAAAAACAGCTATTTTTGATAGCTGATATCATCAGTCTTTTGCAAAATCACAAAATTTCGTTTGGAACATATTGTTCATTGCTTTTCTGTTAATAACATACTATAAATTTATACTCAAATTCCGAGGAATAGAGGTTGAAAAATTCGCGGATAATTTTGAGAGAATTACAATATTTAAAATTGTAGTATTGGAGTTATCGCCAGAGAAAAATTTGTCACACACAGACACACACATACAGACATCGTCGTAAAACTACTAAAATCGTATTCTAAGGATCCTAAAAAGTGTTTATTCATTAAAAGTTCACCACCGAATTTTTTGACCAAAGGCAATACCTTACGATAACCAGTAATACTTTGGTGTATTCCTGGTAGTATGACACTAATATATGCAATATTTCTTGAATGATTAAATGTCTAATAATAAAAATGATAAATAAATAAAACTTGTTATGTTTTTACACTTTTCTTATATTGCTACGAAAAACATTTAATAGATATTTACACACCAAGTGAGCTTTACGGGCTCGTGAGCTTATTTCTTCGAGTGAATAAACATTCTTAGCTCATGTGGTTTGTAGGTACAATATTTTATTCAATTTTGACGAAATAATAACAAAAACCATTATAATATTTAATTTTGATAATATAAAAAACAGATCAGTTAGTAGGCTGAGCATGATAATCGTCGCTGATAGACGTTAAGTCATCTATTTAAAATGCTTTATTGTCTGTCATTTGTGTCGTGAAAAATAATAGAAATGGCTGATAATATCTGACAAATATTATGGTGTGTGTTATTTTCGTGCCTGATGTTATTTTAAATGTACTAATTGCTGCAGAGAGAGTTAAAATTTTATAAGAATGATTTAATTTTTTTTAATTTACTTGTGAATAAAATGTTACTTATAGCTGTTGCCATGGGGTTAATAATGACAATTTAAAATGTCAAAATTGAATAAAAATAATATAATTACAGTTATCGTCGTAGTCAATAAAATTTTTTAGTTTTATTTTTTTTTTTTGGAAGAGAATTTTGTCCATAATGCTCAAGATTTTTTTTAAAAAAAAAACTTAAATTATAACAACATTGTAACAACTATTAAAAATATAAGTTGCATATGTTGATTATTTTTTGACATTGTTTTTTGACAAATGTTTAATTACCTGTCACGTGTGAGCGTTTTAACCAATTCGGTCATTATTATAGTGAGAATAAAGTTCTAGAGATTATTTCCGAGAATAATCTCTGTAGCTTTTGTTTTGTCAGAGAGTTATCAACACATAAATAAAATGAACGAAAAACACCGATTCAGTGATGTTTCTAATCATGAATAAATCAAAAAATTATAGAAACCACTTCTGGAAACACCGTAATTAATAATCACACGATATAAAGCCGATTATTTATAATTATTTTGCCCTGTCAAAGTTATGTTCTAGTTGTCAAAACAGACTTGCCAACTGCACCATGTATATGAATGAAGCTATTTAATGGGCTACTTGCGTACCTTTTTTTATTTAATATTTTTGAAGAGAAGGTAAAAACTTGCTACCCATATTTTTTCTTTTGGCAAAATTTTTATTAATTAGCCAGAAAAAAAATAATGAACTTTGATTATTTGAATTCCCGCCATGTATGACGTAGAATTACGCCGCACCAATGAATAGTCGTAAAGTCACAGCGTGGTGCCGTCCCATAGTAATGGTATGTTTGTGCGGGTAATGTAGATCACCTGTTTGACGTTTCAATAATAGTTTGGAGGTTAGTATTTTAGTTTATCTTTTTGGTATCGATATTTTAAATTACAAGTAACTACCTATGTGTTTATTTATTAAGTAATTAATGTATTTGAGAGACCAGAGAGAAAGAAAAATGAACTAATGTCAAATTCAAATTAAAACATTCTCGCACGCCATGCCATCTATTGATAACATTCTTAAACATGCTTCCCCTCCCCCAGTTCAACATAAAGACGTCACAGAAAATTTTCTTTCTAATTTAGTAAAAAACAAATAATTTTTTTTAAAATAAAATTTATATTTTTATATATGTTTTCAATATAACATTACGTATATAGTGACAAAAATCGGATTTTCAGTACCACGCAAGTTGCCCATTACGACAGTAGATGGCGACACAATAGCAAGACAGTGGCAGCAAAACAAATTTGTAGATCAAAAAATAATCTAATTAAATATAATTCGAAAGTTCGATAAACTAGAAAATAATTCTCCAGTTTATTTTTCATTTGGCAATAGCCAGTCAAGTATTACGGGTTTTGTGACTATTGCCTGGTAACAAGTTTTCCAAAAATCTGTCAAATTATTTTTAATTTATTCTCACTCTCTTGTTATATTACTACTGAGAATTGGATTAAATACAAGCCATTTTTGATTACAAATTTTATAATTGCAACATAATTTGCTTTTGATACCTACATATTGATAAACAATAAAAAATAAATAAACATTGGTATGTCAATACACCACACCTACAAACACATATTTATTGAATAATGGTCTTAGATTAGAATGTAAACAAACAAATAAAGGTTTGAATTGATAACTACCACGTATAAACCTCATAGATCAAAACAAGATCAAATTTCATCATTACAAATTAGTTAATCTATTTATCAATCTATTCTATTAATACCGTTTCTAATTACGGAAACATGAAATGTAAATTCCATCCCGCAGAAAAATTGCGAAGCTGTCATTGCAGATCATTTCACTTTGTGAATGAACACAAATTCTCATCAAACTCAAACCTTCCAAGAACCATTAGCCACAATCATCAAATTACTCTGCCATTATATAATGTTTGATTGAGTACACAACATCCAACAATACCCATAATCAAAACAATCAGAACAATTGCACGTTAACTATGATTCAAAAATCATGTTTAGCACTTCAATTAACAATAACATACACGTGGCCTCAGATACATAATATCGGTAATTGAAGACGAACGATGTGAATCAGTTTAGAAGAGAAGGGTTAATTGAAAATGACAAAAGTTAAATGAAGTTGCAGTACATAAGAAAATTAAGGGTAGAATTTCTACAACATTATTTACAATAAGTCCAGCTGATGGATTTAACATTATTTATGTTATTACATTATAAAATCATCCAGCCTTTCACTCATTGCTGAAGTTCCTATAAATCCAATAAAATTATCACTTACACTCGTATATAAATACTCTAAAAATGCGTACACTTATGTAACATTATGTTTACAATCAAATAATATTACTATCTAGTTTATATCTCTACCAATTTTTGAATTGTTGCCCCAAAAGTCAATATACCCCACATTTAGATAAAAACTTCAAAATTTTCAAAAATCTAATTTTTATGTATCTAGATACTTCTCAATGCGCTGATTCCAAATTTTAAAACCGCAGGTCGATATCTCTTTTCGTTCTCGAGATATTTAGATTCAAAATTTTGCTCAAAACTGCCCATTTTTGGGTAACAACCCAAAAATGGGTCGAGATTTGAATTTGGCGACAACACCATTCGATTCTATGGGCAAAATTACATAAGTACACCAATTTTCAGAATTTTTGAACACCGCATACAATCTCTAAAGCAAAATAACTGAAAATGGCCAAAAATCGCAAAAATCTAAGGGGTACCCCTTACGATTTTTTCAGATTTTGGCCATTTTCAGGGGTTTTCAAACTTTTATTCATAAAAAATAAACCGGTTGGAGAAAAAATATGAAAATTGCTATACTTATGTATTTTTGTCCGTAGAATCGAATGGTGATGTCGCCAAATTCATATCTCGACCCATTTTTGGGTTAATACCCAAAAATGGGCAGTTTTGAACAAAACTTTGAATCTAAATATCTCGAAAACGAAAAGAGATCACGACCTGCTGTTTCAAAATTTGGAATCAGCACATTGAGAAGTATCTAGATACATACAAAATAGATTTTTGAAAATTTTGAAGTTTTTATCTAAATGTGGGGTATATTGACTTTTGGGGCAATAATTCAGAAATGGGTAGATATAAACTTAGTAGTAATATTATTTGATTGTAAAGACAATGTTACGTAAGTGTACGCATTTTTAGAGTATTTGAACAACTGAAATTATAACACGAACACATACTATATTTTACAAATTCCATACCAAAAGCAAAGCTAACTTATACAGTATGTCCCCGGATTGAGTTTACAAGAGGAAAAAATTTTTTATTTTTGATTTTACGAAAAAATGCCAAAGGAAGAAAATTTTTTGCTTGAATTAAAACGCATGTTTCAGTTATTAAAACTTTTAATTAATGTAAGGTTCTTTTATTATAACATTTTTTCGTATTTTGTCCTCCTAATATTACAGTTATTACTTTGAATCTAACATGAATTTAGTTAGCTTTGAAATATTGACAAATGATTATTAATTCTAATTTCAGATAAAAAAATCTGTTGTGGCCAGCACAAGACCTCTCGCCATTTCCATATTAGACTATATAAGTATTGTATTGCACTTCGCTTTCGAACCGTCGTTTTATAACAAAATCTTATAGAACATTACCCAAATATTGTTTCTTACTATATTTAGCATGTCTTCTGCACACATATAATTCAAATTATATCTATTTTTCATTGTATGAGGATGTTTCTAAATGTCAAATATTGTTCCAATTCATTAACCAGATTGGCGATATTTCTGACAGATATATGCATTTTACCACAATTTTACCTATAATTTCAAATATTTAATTAATAAAACAATAAGAAAAGTTAAATATATACTTCCCAGAAAAAGCTATCAGAATGTCACTAAAACTGTTGATATTTGACAATGACATGTGTCATGTTATAAACATTGGAATTTGTCAACTGGTTTCCTTAGTGCCTTGGCCTCTGCGATTAGTATACTCTATAAATTATATAGTCTTTATCTCTAAATCTATACAAGATATAATAAAATTTTTAAGTGTATTAGATGGAGAATTTTATGTTCTGCAATATTTAATAAAAAAAACTCCCAAAAAATTATATTTAGAAGATTTTTTCTAAGAAACTACTACTTCCGGTTGTTCAATTGTTACCAAAACCTTTTCAGCTCTTCCCAGGAATGTCAGATTGAGGAAACTGCAGTTAAATATTTTTTAAGTCTTATAGTTTTTGAGGAATCGTGACTACAACATCCAGACATACATACATACATACACACACACACACACACACACACACACACACATACACACATCCACACACACACAGACATCATTTTAAAAATGTTATAATCGGATTGTAGGGACCTTAAATCGTGCTTATTCAATAAAATCTGGATATGCGAATTTTAGCATGAATCCAATACCTCTCTTAGCGAGAGGTAAAATATATGATGTGGACACCACATGACTTCCTTGTACGCCTGTCGCCTGTTACTTAATAATTAAAATATGTATAATAACATTTATTTCTTGTCCTAATTCATAGCAAACTTAATTACAGAAACCAAAAAGTACATATTGTTTAAATTTACATATCTCGCTTATACAAAAAACTAATTTAATCATACTTGAAGTTTTCGACGCAAAATTCAATTCTCTAAAACTTTTATTTGAAGCATTTATTGATAAATTCAAAATAACACCATTTTTTTCAAGAAAAACTGATAATAGCTTCAAGTAAAGTATCACTTCCGGTTAGACTATTTTAACCAAAGTCTATTATCTTATTTCCATTGATATAATAGTGATATATACCAAATTTGAAAAGTTTTGGATTATATTTTAATATAGTTTTCATTAAAATCTATTATAGGTTTCAAGTAAAGTACCACTTCCTGGTATACCATTTTAACTAAAATCTATTATGTTATTCCAATTGATATAGAAGTATTATATACCAAATTTGAAAAGTTTTGGATTATATTTTAATGTAGTTTTTCATTAAAATCTACTATAGGCTTTAACTAAAGTACCACTTCCGGGAAGACCATTTTTACTAAAATCTATTATGTTATTCCCATTGATATAAAAGTCTTATATACCAAATTTGAAAAGTTTTGGTTTATATTTTAATGTAGTTTTTCATTAAAATCTACTTTAGGCTTCAAGTAAAGTACCACTTCCGGGAAGACCATTTTTACTAAAATCTATTATGTTATTCCCATTGATATAAAAGTCTTATATACAAAATTTGAAAAGTTTTGGATTATATTTTAATATAGTTTTCCATTAAAATCTATTATGGGCTTCAAGTAAAGGACCACTTCTGAAAGTTATGCAATGACCAAAAAGGGAGGTGCACAACTAGATGTAATAACAGTCCTAAATACAAAATTTTAACTTTCTACGGCTTCCCGTTTTTCAGTTATGCGAGATACGTACGTACATACGTACGTACGTACGTACATCCGTACGTACATACGTACGTACGTACAGACGTCACGACGAAATTAGTCAAAATGGATTCAGGGATGGTCAAAATGGATATTTCCGTTGAAATCTGGAAACCGAATTTTTTCGCGATTACAATACTTCCTTTACTTCGTACAAGGAAGTAAAAAGAGTTAATTGAATAAAATTTTGATTTTCGTCGTTTTTTTTCTGAAATTAGAATTAATAATCATTTGTCAATATTTCAAAGCTAACTAACATCATGTTAGATTCAAAGTAATAACAAACTGTATTATTAGGACAAAATACGAAAAAACGTTATAATAAAAGAACCTTACATTAATTAAAAGTTTTAATAACTGAAACATGCGTTTTAATTCAAGCAAAAATTTTTCTTCCCTTGTCATTTTTTCGTAAAATCAAAAATAATTTTTTTTTCCTCTTGTAAACTCAACCGGGGACATACTATATATAAATATGCAAATTTCAAATTTTGTAAACCAGTCTAATAAATAATGAAAAGAAATAATAAAAAAAAATATCTGGTTTTTGGAATAAAATAATAATAAATATTTGAATCCCAGGTATTTTATTATTTTTGCTTGTACAACTTTATTTTAAAATATACTAATATTTATTGAATAGGCTGCTCTTATTTAAAAAAAAAACTTGAAATACTTTAAATTTACATATATCTGGAAAAACCAAGAATCAACCGCTAAAATCTGATTATTATTTTGCTAAATGAAGCCATTTTCCCGGCATTGAAAAATTAAACTCCATTTTTATTCTCAAGTTAATTTTGCATTTATAAATTTCCTACACTCCATTGCGGCTCAACAAATACACCAATCATCAGTTAGCAAATATGAGCGTGTATGCAATCAGTGTAATTGAGTTGACCTAATTGGTAGTAATTCTTGCGATAAAGGATCCTAGTGAGCCAGGCATGGTCTACGGACGGTGTACGCGGTGGCAGTAACTGGATACGTTGGTGCTGCCCCCTCGCCAAGGAAAGAATAGGGTTCGTTCAGCCAGCGGCCGGCTGCACAAGCGACACTGATGTGAATTGAGTCGTTGGATTTACGCAACCTAATGTGATTTGTTTTAAAATGGGCTCAGTTACGCAGGTTACGCTGAGGAAGTTGTGGTAGATTACTCATTTATGGCTATTTACATGGAAATATAAATTATGCTATGTTCTAATTTCATTTGATACAAACAAGCTATTCACTGTAAGATCTAAATCAGGAAAATAAAGTAACTACTTCATGTAGAATTGCGAAAGTATGGTAAAGGCTTTTAGAATCTGATTTCCACATGATTTTCTTGTATGTAAACGGATATTGTATCCAATCTCACAAAATTACTATACAAATAAGAAAAAATCTGTTGTGGCCAGCACAAAACTTCCGTCAATTCAATGTATTTTGTACAAATCCAATACCAAAAATTCCTTGGAAAAAGATTCTATATATCCTGTAAAATTGTAATACACTATTTTTTACAAATTCCATAGTGCAAGTTCCTTTGAAAAGATTCTATAAATCCAATATAATTATAACACGAATGTAAATTCTGTAAATTGCACTTCATACTTCCTCATTCCTATCCAACTCATCTTCTTCACACAGTTCTTCCTCTCTCAAATATTCTGCTACACAGTCCTTCCATCTTCTCTTTGGCCTTCCTCGTACTCCCGGCATTGAAACTGCAAGTCACTTGCGACGGACACTCTGTCACTTATGTTACTTTCTGATCCTATACTTTCCACTTTGGTTTTGCACTTGCACATCTGCCAATTAGAATTTTTTGAATATATCTGCTGTTTCCATAATTTTTGCAAAGCTGACTGATTTTTGAAAGTTAACCTCTCTTAATCTCTCTATAACTCTATATCTATTGAATATGAAGGAAAATGTATAATCAAATCGTATAGAGAATAAGATTTTCTTTCATATTAATGATCACAAAATGTCGAAAAATGATATTTAACTGTATTTTTTTCAGAAAAACTGTTAAGAACTTCAAATAAGGGTACTTCCGGTTGACCAATTATAACCAAAATCTAATCAGCTCTTCATATGGTTGTAAAGAAGAGGAATACGAAAGAATCATAATTTTTAGAATTGTAGTTTTGGAGTTATCGACGGAGAAAATTTGTCACACACACACACACACACACACACACACACACACACACATACATACAGACATCAATATAAAATTAGTAAAATCGTATTCTAGGGATCTTAAAACGTGCTTATTCATTAAAAACTCCACCGAATTTTTTGACCAAAGACAATATCTTCCTTTTGACGGAAGGTAAAAAAATTAAATTGATATTTAAACTTTTTGTTAAAATATACAAAGTAGACTTGTTTCTGATAACATAAATAATGAATTTCCTTGCCTAGGCAGGGAAATAAAATGCAACGTTATCATATTTATTTTCACAAACATATTTTATGTTTCAATATGAAATACAATTATAAAATTAAAATAAATAAATTTTAAATAGAGTTTCTTAAGTTTTCAATGTGATTTACATGTAAAATAATTCATGAACTAAATAATTTAGCACATTTCTCATATTTTTATGGCACCGCTCATACACGGCTGAAAATAGAATAACGGGCGATGAAAGTTTGAATTCAGTATCAAATTCTCTTTCTTTTCATGTCACGCATGATTTTTTTTCTTCATCGGATCTCGAGTTACAGCCGTTTGAAATTACATGATTTTTCATCGAAATTTTGTGTATTTTTCAATAATAGAAAATTTCGATGAAAAATCATGTAACTTTAAACGGCTGTAACGCAAGATCCGATGATGTAAAAAAGAAAGAGAATTTCATGCTGAATTCAGACTTTCATCTTCCGTTATTCTATCTTTAACCGTGTAAGAGTGGTGCATGAAAATATAAGAAATGAACTAAATTATTTAGTTCAATAGTTAACAGTTCTAACCTTGAACTTCAAATCTATAATTTTTAGTTCACAAAAATGTTAATGGATGTTTCATTTTCAATGAAAATGATCAATTTGATGAAGGTCACATACCACAATGCAGGGGATAATGATCATGATCACATTAGAATTATTTAAAAGGAAATTCAAATTAAGGAAATACCTATAAATCAGATCAGGTATTAGGGTTCGAATTCAACAAGCAATAAACTACTACCGTTTCAATGTAGTCATCTACATATTCGTAAAATTTGTTGTGCTTGCTTTGGGTATTAATTTTATAAGCAGTCAAAACTGAAATAAAATAACAAATAACTATTTCCTTGCATCTGGTATTTATTTTTAATTACGCTTATAAATTCGGCGAATTCATTATTGGCGGAGTTTTAGTTCAACAAAATGAAATTTCATTTGGAATTTTTCCGGCACACATAAACAGTAAACAAATACCGGCGTGTTGGTGTTTATTTTTGAAGTATGTACCGAAGTGCACAATAATGCGGATCCATACACGAGGAGGAAATGAACACGTTGCGTGGCTTGTGCCATTACTGGAGCAAGGAGCAATATATTTTTGGAACTACGAATATAGATCTCTTTAACGTATGTCTACATACAAAGCTATTACACTCATTTGACAGATCTTCATAAAACATATTTTGGTAATAATATGAAAGAAACTGTCTTGATGTTAATGTTATTTTGAAAAAAGATTTACAAAACATATTAATTACAGTTTGTTCAAAAAAATCCTAACTCGGAGTAGGCTATGAACAACGAAACGTATGTTAATTTAATAGTTATTTAACTACCAAGTGTATTAATTAATGAGGGTGATTAATTGTTAAGATCATTAATCGCCAATTAATAATTAACACACGTGTTAGTTACAATATTTTTCCGTTGACCGTATGTTACTGAATTGTAAAATCTAATTTTATTCCATAATACAAATTTTTAGGTTAGTAACGTCTGATATATAAGTTTTGACAATTATTATTCAGCCATGAAATATGGTATCTATGGTTACGTACTAAAACCGTTTATTAATAAAAATCATGCATTAATGGCAGGGTTCGGAGGATATATATCACGATATATTCATTTATTTTATTCTGAATAAATCTGGATTCTTTCGAAAATATCACACATGAGCAGACCAACCTCGGAAGGGCATGGGAATCATCAGATTCAACTGAAGGTCACAGTGATCTCATCATCGACCTTTAAACTAATAGACGCAGCGTACAAGCAAAACGTCTGTCCCGCCATAACGGTGCAGACATAGTATCTCTATCCTTCAATATTACGGAAGTTAAGAAAACGCAGCAAAATAAAAAATTTGATTTATCCCTAACTTGTTGTACTTGGTGCATAATCGCTAAGAGTATAGATTTAATTTTGTGCATAATTCGATTCATTATATATTTTTAATACAATATATTACATAAATATTATATTATAGGGGACAAGTAATAATTAATAAGAACTTACATATAAAATGACACAGCTGGACCGCGTACGTACTGTTGACTGCACGAAATACACCGTTTCCCCATTATTTTGTCACATACACACCTCACAACACATACACGTATATACAATAATACACACAAATAATACACAGACAGTTGCGAAACGTCAAATGTAAATTTTGACAATTATTTAGTGATAGAGAGCGATGTATAGAGGTTTACATATGACTGAAAAAGATGTACAATGAGTACGAACGCATGCGCAGTATACTTTAACTGAGAACTTCCGTACTAATGAAGGACAGAATATATATTTCTATCTTTCTATGTTGGAACAATATTCTAACTATAAAGGAATAGGAGACACTTGGTCCATTAGTTTAAAGGTCGATGGATCTCATAAATGATTCTTCAGGTGAAGAAATGTCTGAAATGTGTGTATTTTTATTTAATAATAAAATATTTCACAGAATGATATATATATCGGATATATATCCGATATATATCGCTTGATATGATGTTTATATAAATATCATGATATTTTCGAACCCTGATTAATGGGATCCCGTGGCCGCGTGTCTGGACGCGTACCTGGGCAACCATGTTCGATCCCGACCGACGCCAAATATTTCGAATTTTAAATGGCACAAAAGTGTCCCCTGTGGTGCACTCTCTACGCCAGCAATGAGTGCACGTGAGGTGAATATGTCATCATCATTAACGATATCTGTGACAAAGCAGATTGGCACACCTAGAAATGGGTAATATGCCGTGATGATACATTTAAGATCAATTTTAACAACTCGAATTTTGAGTTGAATAATGATCAGACATACGTTTCTCTGTTCATAGCCTTCTCCGACTTCGAAAATAAGAAATAATGTCTAGCTTGACTTAAGTCGGATACGAATCTGGATTATCATAACAAAAAGCGATCACTTAAAGCTCTAAAACCAAGCACCCCATTTTTACAGAATTTCAAATAGAAAAAAATTGTTGTTTACTATTACTGATACTATTTTCTTTTCGTTGTTTGTTCGTGTGGTTTCTATTTATTTTGACAAGTAATACTGTAGCCTGTAGCTTAACTATCTGCAACGTGTAAACAAATGAGTAACGTAAGAAGAGATTGTACTATTTAACCAAGCAACAAATAAAGTCATATTGATTATGGGGTCTGGAACTATAAGAAAAAGTTCCGTTTGTATTGAAACACATGAATTTTGTTTCTCAAATGTGTGGCGAAGGATGATTGTTTCGTAATTATTGTGTTGTGAAGATGTATGGTTAGTAAGAATGTTTTATGAGAATGGAGAGACAGCTAAACTTTTATGTGGACGAGATGAACGAAGTATGTTTGTACAAGAATGTGTAGCGAAAGATGATTTTTGTGTAACTATTATTGTGGTCCGGATGCGGTTATTCGGTACCGAAAATCGGTCACTTTCATATGTTAGTATGTATGAATACGTTTATGAATGTGGCTGAGGTGAAAGAAGTGTGCATGGATAGGAATGTGTGGCGAAGGATGATTGTTGCGTAACTATTATTGTGGTCTGGATGCGGTTATTCGCTACCGAAAATCGGTCACTTTAATATGTTCTTTGTATGAATGTTATGATGATTTTGGACAAGGCGAAAGAAGAATGTTATTAAAGAGTTGAGCTCTTACTTTCATCCCTTTTCTTATTGTTTTCGGGTTTTTGCTAACCCACTAAGTGGGACACGCGTGATTTTATGTATGTATGTATGTATGTATGTATGTATGTATGTATGTATGTATGTATTATTATTATTATTATTATTATTATTATTTCAGATTACTAAACATATTGGCCTGTATTAAGAGCGCAGTTTTATAATAAAAGCGCTTTTATTATAAAAGAGCACTCGTAATACGAACTTATATTACTAGAGTAAATTGAAATTGAAATTTAGTCAGAAAAATAGTATAATGTAAAACAGGATCCAAGTTTCTTATGACATTAGTTTTCTTCCAAGTTTCATAATAGGGCTACGAACTGTGCACACAGTACAAAAATGCTAACAATAGGTATAAATATCAAAATATCTTGCTTGGCAATATCCTCTGTAATATCGAAGTATATCTATGGATGTATCATTCAGGAATGATTTATAAATTATTTTTTTTATAATAATGTCTATGCCTAAAAATTTAAGCGAATTCACTTTTTTGTTATGTCAAAACCTTTATGTCGAAATAGTTGGCTAAACGCTAAACTATGTATAATTAAAAAAAAAAAATATTGCTACATACCCCATTGTGAAATCCATTACAAATTTTAATTATACTGTAAAATACTCATATATGATAACATTAAACTAAAACAGTAAAACGTCTTAGTAATTACTTCCTTTCCTTGTGCTGAAATATGAGACAAGAATTACGCAGTTCCCTCAGTTGTTCCTTTTTAAATTTACTAGCATTTTAATGGTTTCTTCAAGTTTCTTGTGACAATACTTATATTGCGGTTTTCAAAGGGTTTTCATCACAACCAAGATCACAACTTATAAAGTTTGACCGATATACCAAAATGATTCATCTTTAATTAAAGTAGAAGTTTAAGTTATATCTGAAAATCTGTAGTGTAAATATAAATTATAAATTTAGATTTTACTGCAGGCCTTGTAGTAATAGTATAGAGCTAAAACATTAGTTTTGTCATAACAATTCAACCGATTAAAATGTTTCAGAATTAAAATTAAATATGAATCTATAAATAAAATAATTAACAAGTGTAGTTTATTAATATAATGTAATAAATTATATTTTTACAGATGCGCTTAATGGAAAAGATAAATTTTCGTAATTAATTATAATGTTATTATGTTGATGAAAATAATTATTGGAAAATGAATACAATTTATAAAATAAAATTCTTCACTATATTTGGATATGTGATTATAACTTGATGATTAACATAAACGGAAATAGATGCACTGTACATGCATACATAACAGAATTAATAATTAACAGGAAAGACGAAAGAATTTCATAATACAGAAGTTCTCTCTTATTAAAATTTTCCAACCAGTCAGACAACATACCTCATATGCAATATTTTATTTCAAATAAAAAAATGTATTAGTCCGCTTTGGACGGTTATAAATTTATTAATAAAACCTGAAAGAAAATAATCTGAGAATCCTTTGGAATAGTAATTTACGTAACAAGACCTGAAAGTGATACTTTACCAGTATAGACACTTTACCAGTATAGACACTTTCAGGTCATGTTGGGTACAATATTTTTTTGCAGAATAAAAAAGTATTATTTTATTTTTTATTGCGAGCAAATAAGATATAAATAAACACCGGTCCAGGGATCGGTAAAGTACTTTCCGATCCCTTATAGACAACTTTCCGAGCTAGCTCAGCAAAAAAGGACTTTCCGGTCTAAATAGTGATCAGAAAGAGCTCATTTTCTGGGCGATCCCGAAAAAAATAATAAAAATATGCCTAAGCGCTTTTATTCAGCTAACCAAATTATGACACAGCGACATTTCGCAAACAAGCTTTATAATATGGGATAGAAAATAGACTATTATTTGAGCCGCTCTTGTGGCATAAAGGCATGCATCGTCTGGTACTTCTACCTGCCCTGAGTGCTCTCTGTAGTAAAATAATCTTACTATTCCTTTAACATAAGTGCTATTTTTGTTTGACATAATTTTTGGAACTACAGTTTTCATTATCATAAATTTATTATTTCAAATAAAAATAGTATTTACGGTAAACGAACAGTATGATTATTTTACTATCTTCATTTGAACAGAGCGGCGCAAATAATAGCCCGTTGACTCCCAATGTTACAATGCAAGCACTGAGCGATATGCCGCTTTGTTATAATTACAATATTTTATAGTTTTATTTCTGGACCCGACAGAGTAAATTTTTCTGACTATAATGAAGTTTCTGTCACATTAACTCCTTGGCATATGGCCGATACGAGGGTCACGCTAGAATTATTCAGAATAAGGCAGATGGTTCATATTTTTTAGAATTTTATTTCAAAGTTAATTCTTTCCACAATAACACACTTAACCATTTTTTTTTTCTAATTCTTAAATCTCCCAACCAATTTTCTTTTGGAAAACTTTCAAATTTTATTTCTGGAAAACTTTAACTGTCAAAACAGTCAAATTAGTTTCTGGTGACTTAAAGACTGTCAAAGCTATCAAACTAATTAATGGAGGACTTAAAAACTGTCGAAATAATTATTGAAGGATTTAACTTAAAAACTATCTGGTAAATTCCATATTTTCACTCACAGCGATACTTTAAAAAATTGATTACTTAAGTTCTAACTTATCATTCGCAACTTAATGAGTGTCTGGTCGCGAACCTGGGGGAACCGGATTCGATCCCGACAGACGCCAAATATTTCCAATTTTAAATGGCACAAAAAGTGACCCCTGTGGTGCACTCACCACGCCAGCTATGAGTGCCCGTGAGGTGACGCCTCGTAAGCGCCCACACGGTAAAATATATCGTCATCATTACCGATGTCTACATGTGTTGTAGATACTGGCACATCCAGAAATGGGTAATATGCCGTGATGATATATTTATTTGTTTATTTATTTATTTTACTTAATTTCAAAACGGTCTGTCCTAATTTTTTTTTTTTTTTGTTCTCAATAATGTTAAGGTACGTAACTCTTGCATTTCATTTATATTCTTTACGGTAAATATTAAGCATTTTAAAATGACAATACATATTATTATTTTGAAAGTCTATATTTCGTTAAAATATTAAAACTGTAAAAAAAAACATTGAATTAATTCATGTTATTTTTTTATATATAAATGTGTTTTGATTTTGCAACACAATTATTTTCGGGTAGAATAGTTCTCAAAGGCGAATACAATGTAAATATTTAAGGTTAGTTCGGTCGTAACATGACTCACTGACTAATTATAATGCGGTATTTGTTGCTCATGATTTTCCGAAAAACTGGTCGTTTTTACTAGAAAAATGATCAGGTATGACACACATACTAATTTCATCAATTTACATCATGAATGAATTTTTTATCTGGTTTTGGTTATCTACTTTAAATATTTAAATTGTAAACATTAAATATGGGATTGTCAACTTTATTATTTATATACACCTTAGCACCTATGTTTCGTGAAAACAAAAAATATTATGTATATGTAAAGAAACAAAACTATTTTACAATAATATTTTGATAAATATGTTTTATATTCATGATTGAAATACTGTGAAAAACAAAAGCATGGCAAGTAAATAAATGAATAAGTTTGTTACTATTCATCTTAATGTTGTAATAGGGTCCTCCACCGTAGTAACATATTAGAACAAGAGTCAGTTATACTAAATCGAGTTTTTATTACCATTTCCTCATCTCTATATCTACGTCACACATTTATTCTATTCCAAATTCTTACTACTTTCAAACCTTCTACTATCGCCTTTTTGAAATACGGAATCCATTTACAAGTATATAAATGCAGAAAATAACAACAATAAAACAACATAAATAAACCAAATAATACTAGTTTAAATTTATGATGCCATGACAAATTACAAGCGTTGGTATGAAAGTAAAAGATATGTTGAATGACATAGGCTACCAGTAGTAATCAAATCTTGGACTATAATATATACGTAGTATTTTTATTAATTATGACATTAAATTACTTATTATCCACCCATATTTCTAATTATTGATCACAAGGGTTATTTTAACGATAAATTTAAAGATAAATTTATGTGACTTCAATTATTAGTGAAATCCACTGTTTGAGAACAAAATCATCTCTATATCTACGTCACAGAATATTAAAAAAATGATTACGGCTTAACGAATAACAATAAAAACTTTCTAAAATTACATATAACTTTCAGTTTAGATGAAGTTTTGTAAAAAAATATTAAAAAAAATATAGTGGAGGACCCTATTAGTTGTTGTTCGCTTTAGTGAATTGGTAAAAAAATTGTGTCTTGTAGCACGCATTTTAGAATTTTATCATAGAAAGCAGGCGAATGCGATTTTACTTTTACGAATCTTGGTAGCATGCACTTTAGAATTCTATATTCGCTTTTTGTTCCGGATTTTTTTTTGGATTTATGCTATTAAAATAAAAAATATGAGATTTGTATATAATAAATAAATAAATTATATATAAATTGGCTTTGAATAGAATTGTGGCAAAATAATGACGTTACTTTGACACTTTCGCCTCGAGTCGTACGCTTGCAGGCGAATATTTTGAGACACGCATGCTACCAAATTTTCGCTTCGTGGCGAAAAGCGAAAACAAATGCCTCATTTGATAGAATTCTAAAGTGCGTGCTACCACTGCAGATCGCTATTTCAGACACATTACTTGTGTTTTTTTTTTAATATAATATGGAGGTAAATAATTTTGTATATGTATATGAATAACTTTTACTACTCGTATTAGATTTAAATAGCAATAATCAGATTATTTTTTTTATATATGTATTAATATAATTATACAAGCGTATTGCATTTATATAAAAATTTCATCTCAATATCCATATATGAATCCATAGGCGATCATGTAATGTAGGTCAGAATAACTAATGAGCAGTTACATAAAACACCAATAAACTGACCTTGAAATAGAAAAGAATTTGCATATATAGGTTATATCTCAAACATAATTTTATGTAGGCTTGCAAACAGATGTTCAGCAGAACAAATTGAAGATATACCTTAACCACAAAATCAATATGAGGATAATAGAGATGCATAAGTGGATTATGTTTGTGGTTTAGTTCTAATCAATATTGTCATACAGGATTCAGTATGGGATCATATAAGCTGGCTTTTCAGCAGGTACATATATAGAGTTAAGCATAAATTACACGTATCTATTACCTCCTGTAAATTTTACATCAATATCAATTCATAATTCCTACAAAATTTATGTCCATTACAAACATTTTAATTTTTCAACTGGTTTCCACGGGCTGTTTGATTCATTATACAATGGATTATTTTACATATTTATAATTCTCTATCTCTAAATTTATTAGAAGATATAATAGAAATGTTCAATGTATTGGATAGAGAATTTTATATTCTTTAATATTTGTAATAAGATAAATTTTCAAAAAATAATATTTAGAAGATTTTTTTTAAGAAACTACTATTTACAGTTGTTGTACAATTGTTACCAAAATCTTTTCAACTCTTCCCATTAATGTCAGATTAAGGAATACGTAGTTAAATTGGTCTTTAGTATTATAGAATTTGAGAAATCGTCTCTAAGACCTTAATACGTGCTTATTCACTAAAATCTATTAATTCGAATGTTGTTAATAGAAAATACGTTGAAAATATTAACAGCAATGAATAAAAGCTGTGATTTTATATAAACAATTTCCCGATAGTTCAATAATTTTGTTCAAATTAGTTTAAATATGTTTATGGAATCTGTATTTTTTTTTGTGAAACATTCATTGCGCGCCTATACGAAGTAGAGATGCATTCGGGCGGGCCGGGCCGGGCCGGGGTTTGAGGTTTGGATCGACTCGGTCCAAAAATAAAAATTACCGGCCCGACTCGAAGATCGACTCGACAAAAAAATTAACTAGCCCGGCTCGAAAATTGTCTCGAAATCGGGTCTGGCTTCGGGCCGGGCCGGGCCAAAGCTCGAAATTGGGTGCATCCGGCATTCCTAATGTTGATTTTTATGTTAAGGCAAAATGTTTAACTTTTTTCGTGTCAAACTTATAAAAAACCTCTACATTCTTATAACTTTCAACATTTAGTTAACATAAGTAGTTAAAAAGAGACCCTTCTAGTGTAAGTTTGTTATAAAAATTACTGACCTACGAGTATTTAACACTTTGTTTACCAAAGAATTTAAACAACTTTTTCACAAATCTTATATAAAAAAATAGAATTTTAATTTACATAAGGATTTTTTATCTAACTTTGTTTCTGCTCAAAAATAGGACAAGAAACCATTATGATAGGAACAAAAATCATTTTTATTTAAGTATACGAGTAATAATAATAATAATAATAATAGCATCATCACAATATAATTATTATGCTTTAATGAATAACCTTGAATTCTTGAAGTAAAATAATACATTTTTATTTATTAATATGTGAACTGTGTTGTTATTAAATCATTTTGATCATTTCTAATTTCATCCATTTTCATTAAAATATTAAGGAAACTGTGCATTTGAATGAACTATAAGATTTTTTGGGCTGGCCCGAAAAGCTAGAATTTTCGGGCCGGGCCAAAATCAAAAGTCCGACTCGCCTCGATTTTTGAAAATGATTAGCCCGATTCGGCCCGGCTCGATGATCGACTCGAAATCGAGGCGGGCTTCGGGCCGGGCCGGGCCAAAGCTCGAAATCGAGTGCATCTCTATGAGAAACATTCATTGGCGCGCCTATACGGAGATAAGAACGGCTTCTTTGACGCGACTGTATGTGCCATTCGGCCAGCTTCGTGACTCGTCGGCTCTATCCGTCTCGACTTGCAGAGTGTCGTTCGTTTCGAGCTCGAGGTACATAATTTCAACAGTGGTTCGCAACAACACAGCAAACAATATTTGGAAGAACATTTTTATTAATACGACTGTGAGCGGTATAAAATTACATTTTATTTTATTTTGTAGACAATGCAATTTTTTTTTTTTGATAAGGAGTCAGATCATAATATTCTAAATCTTGTCCATTAGAGCAATTATCTTAATACATTATTATGCAGCAAAAGCAAAGGTCAGAAGGTCTTTGATCATCCAAAGTAGTTAGGTTAATTGCCAAGCGCATTAACTGTCAATATTTGTGCATCATACGCTCTAGGATAGAATATTGTGGCAATTCACTGTTTATATACGCTGCATAAGGGCTTATCTTTTACCCCACAAACGTGATGTTACATGATACAAATACAGATTATATAGATAACATTTTTCCTACTTTTCCTTTGTTTCACGCGGAAAACATTTCCCGGATATCATATCGAATAAAATTTAAAAATTTGAATAAACAAATGGTTTATTTTTTTAAACAATCAAGTATGTTGATATATAACAAAAAATTGGATTTTTAGTTGTTGGATATTTTTTTTAACTAGTTGTTAAAAACTAACTACTGAATTACAGAATATGCCCGAACACTTGCCCAAACATAAATATAAACATTTAAATTTATTGTATAATGAATAGGTATACCGTGAGCATTTT
The DNA here is from genome assembly GCA_943142095.1 of Ophonus ardosiacus. Classification (NCBI taxonomy): domain Eukaryota; kingdom Metazoa; phylum Arthropoda; class Insecta; order Coleoptera; family Carabidae; genus Ophonus; species Ophonus ardosiacus. The sequence continues at coordinate 42,909,854 of OW964832.1, read as the reverse complement.
TAACGTGAAACATTGGGTTTGTCATATCCATGGTTACGACGTGACATTTGATTGACAGCAATGTATTTGTCCGTTCCATTTAAAATGAAACATAGGGAACGAATTTGACATTTGATAAGACGTCAATAGAAGTTAATTTTGTTTAAATAATTATACCTGCATTCTAAATTAAAATTAGTTGTAGAAAAAATATAGTGTGCACCTTATGCCCGAGTGGTTTTCTGACTCGGCTACATTTCTTACAATATTTAAATATAATACTTCTGTCGAATTCATTCCCCATGTGTCATTTTAAATGAGACAGACAAAAATATTGCTGTCAATCAAATGTCAAATTATAACTTATAGGAAAATTCAACGGTTATCTGTCATATTGACAAGATGTCATTACAGGTTAATTTTGTTCAAATAATTATACCTGTTTTCTAAAAATTATATTTAGATGTAGACAAAATACTGTGTGCACCTTGTGCCCGAAATATGTTTAGTGCTCTCGAGTGGTTTTCTGACTCCGCTAAATTTCTTACAATATTTAAATATAATACTTCTGTCAGATTCGTTCCCTATGTTTCATTTTAAATGGAACGGGCAAATACATTGCTGTCAATCAAATATCAAGTCGTAACCATGGATATGACAAACCCAATGTTTCACCTTAAAAAATACTCACGGTATAATGAAATAGGTATATTTTCTTCCGCAGGCATATCTACGAGATGTGAAGACGAGTAAAAATATCTAGTTCTTGGTACTGATTCATGAAACGTCAGTACTCGTCTATTATCTATATTTAACCGTATAACAGGTAATGTCCATAAAAACAAGAAAAGAAACAGAAAAGAAGATAGAAACAACAGCATTACAGCTGTTTACCCCGGCTGTACCATCATTGTTTTTCCTGCAGTTAAAGACAAATGAAAATTTCTTTCGTCATGGTAAAAAACAGTTGAAGACTAGGAGCGACGTTGAGAGAAGTTCAATTTTTTTCCAATTAAAGAGTACATGAACCACTGACAAATACACATACGCGCATTCCAGTCTGTGATGTTTTTCTCACACATACGATATACGAGTAAGAGTGAGTATACACATACAGAATACAGGACGCAGTTGTACACATGGCTTAAAGCGTTCAAAATAAAACGGTTAATGACTCGACGCCCGGCGTTTCCGATGATATTTTTTAACAATTGTTCTAAATTGGATGCCTTTAAAAAATACTTCCTCGGTTTAACTGTGACGGAGAAATTATATTAAAGATAACGTTCTTTAATTTCCATTCGCTGAGACGAGAGAATGTGGAACTAATTCTTGAACAGGGACGAGTCATTCTATTGGTTAAAAGACAGTAAATTTGGAGCGAAGGGAGTATAGTATTTCATAAAAAAAAAACAATGTATGGAATAACCTAAATTTATATTTTTGGTTTTCTCAACAATTTATCCTTCTATCAATAATAAATAATACTTCGTTATTTATTTTGTCTAATACAAATTTCAAAATTACAGTCGAATCTTGTTTGGCATTTGACTACTGTATTTGTAGTAAAAATAATGCAGTAACAAATAGCTGTGTTATCAAATAAAAATTAATACGGATTAATGAAAGTAAGTAGTAGATAATGTACGTGAATTATCAGTATCATTAATTGCATTTTCTATTGTGAGTTGAGAATAAAATTCAGTTGTAATAAGGTATTTCGAAGTGAAATTTGTCAAGTTTCAAATATTTTATTTTAATTAGAAATTGAATTTCATCTGTTATACATATTAATAATATGTGGCTGAGTGCGTTAACTAAGCATTTATGGCTTTAACGGCCCGGGTTCGAATTTAATTTTTTTTTTTTGTAACTTTTTATCTTGTTCTATAGGTAATAAACGAAAGACGATATAAGGGTTTAAGAGTGACATTTTATTTTGTGAGAAGGAACCTTAGAATAATAGATTTGTAGAAAATATTTGTTTTCGTATATTTTTGTTAATCTCATATTTATAAATACTTAGAAGTCTCAGCAATTTTTTAAAATTTTTAGTAAGTAGTTACGTTTGTTAAAAACTTAGGACAGCATTAAAATCTCTGATTTATAGAAGTATCTCTTAAAGTCTTAAATAGCTGCTTTTTAGAAGTATGACTTTTATTGAACTTCTAAAAATTTCCAAAATGGTGGATGGACTGTTTTCACTATTCGACACCAGATGTCCGTAGCGTTGCAGTCTTTCAGTTTCATTTGATATTACAAGCTTTTTCTGATACGAAATTCTGAAGCACTTTTTAATGAAAAGAAAAATTATTATAATTTATTCTGGTAAAAATAAAAGAAACCTAACTTAACTGTGCTAAAAACGCCTGGTGATAGTAACAAGAAGTGAAAATAGTTCATTAAATCTAGTTTTAGTAATAAGAGTCATACTTTTAAAAGGCAATGTTTATAAATTAGGGAATTGTTAACTCTCCCAAAATTTATATAATCTATACTCTATTCCACCTTAAAATAAAGTATTGAGCAAAAATGGGTCTTATATTTATTTATACTGTAAAAGTTTATCTTGTCAAAATTATTGCCATGGTTATTTTTGATGTTGTATTATTTAAATGATTCTAATATATAAATGATTTAATTTTTAGTTAGTAAATGTGTTCAAATGGAAATATTTCGGTTTTAATTTTTTAGCAGCGCAATCCTTCCATATAATATTTATGTTTGGTTAATTCTTTAGGTGGAATAAGGTATATTTTTTAAGTGTTATAGGTATTACCATTACAACTAGATCTGCTTGATACCTCCACCAAATTTTACAACACTGGTGCGGAAGATACATAAAAATACTGTTACGATATCAAAAAATTCAAAATACTATGAAATACCACAGTTTATATGATACATATTTAATAGAATGCAATTTATTTATTCGTCAGAATTATGAGGAAATAAATGATTTAATATTTCATTCCAACGAAGATAACAAACCAGTAACTCTTCCGCTGAAGGTATAATCTTATCAAGAAGGATGTCTAATATACGTACAAATATTTAATATGACTATAACCAACAATGGCTCGATAAATATGTGGCGACAAACGGGATATCCTAACCAAAATTTAGGAAAACCCACTGCAACCTGGTTTGCAGTGTACGAAATTGAAAATGACATTTCGTAGTGTAGCATGGAAGAAAGTTTTGAGTCATACGATCGTTACTGGCATTGCTCATTAATACAGTTTATCAAAATAGTTAAACAGCGGAAGAAATGCGTGATTTTAATAAAAACATAAGAGAGAAATACTATTGTTTAAACAAGTCCCATGCCTCAATTTAATGCAGAATATTAGCTTGAGGGTTATACAGACTTCATATCGAGTTGGTCTTGGTCACACTATAAATAAAGCCAACGTCAACTTATATTGATTTCGTACTCTAAATATATTTTAAATGCAATATATGCCCAGAAAATTACAATGGATAAGCCTATTTCACTATTTAAATAGTATAAAAAATATTAACTGATTTAAATATTATCCATATCTAAATAAACTTGGAGGACTGAACTGTCAAACATTGATATCAAATAATATAATACTACATTAACAATCAACTGTATTAACAATATAGATAATTAACTAAATAATCGATTGTTATGACAGCAGCCTACTTTATGTAAGACCGATATGCATTTGGTTAATAATTTTAATAAAGCAAACAGATGCCATTTTAACCAAGCTTTTTAGTTGACTCGATAACTTGGAGGCCCTAATTCAATGTATCTAAAGGAGAGGAATGTATAAAGTATAAGACCATACCTTTTAATTATCTCTCATGACAAAACTCTTGAAAAAACACATTTATTTTGGAAGAACACTAACTAACACGCCCAGCACAAGTAAACTGCAAACACCAACAGTGCTGCTCTCTCCTGTCTAACACCAAAATTACACCAGTGGCGTGCACTGATTCTTTCGACAGAAAATCTATATCATATAAAACTTATATAGCCAATTAAATGGTTTATATTCAAATGGCTATTAAGGAAATGCGGTTTATTTATTATTCAGAGGAAATAAAAACCGGAAAAATTATTGCAAGTAACATAAATCTGTTGAAAAATATTTAATTTCAATAAAAATCAATCAGGAGTCACTTAAAAATCGATAACATAATAGTACTTGGAAGAAATTTGAACATATTTATATATAAAAAATCAGCAATATGTGATATAGAATGAAAATGATTGATAAATAGTATTTTTTATAGTATTATACGAGAAACTATGAAACATTTCATTTTTATTAAAATATTGACAGTACGCCCATGGGCCAAATATTAATACATCTATGTTTCCCGAAAATCCGATGAATTAATAATTAATTGAATCATATCCTTTTATGAAAATGCAATAATTCTTGAAAAATAATGATTTCATAAATCAAGCAATCGTGAATTAACAATTGCTAACAATTTTCATAAAAATATATATCGCCCAGAATATAGCTGAAACAGTAAAACTGTTAATAAAATAAGGTAATGACACTTCAAACAGCTGTAGATATGATCTTTTAAAGTCATTCATACGTTTAAATTCCACGTAAAAGTGTGGGCGCTATTTCTCTGCCCATATTTGGCCGTGACAATATAATTCGCGCTATAGTGTACCTCTTTCTCGTCGTAAACTTTATCTTATATAAAATACGCTCCGCAATTTGAATTTTAGGGCCTATAAGACGAAAAGCCTATAATTTCAACATTTAAAGGTCTATTACTTGATTATATATTTCCGCGTCCTATTTTAGAAACACCTACACGTTATAACGCACGTTTTATCAACAACTTTCGATTATTGCTGTAGGTTGCCGCTGAGAGAAATGACAATCGAAGTCGTGGCCACCTATTTTTATGAAACTTTGTTTATTAACGAGAACTCATGAAGGCAATTAGTATTTCTCCGATAATAGGTCAATGACATTCATGAATCAGATCATTGCAATTATTTGCATCATATTGCAATCGTTTATTAGCATTTTTTTGAAAACTAATTTTGTTTTTGAATTAATTCATTGCAGTTGTATTTTATAAGTGATTTACTAAAAATTCTTCAAAATAAAGAAGAAAATTTCTATTTGAATTATGTAATATGTTTACGAAAACACTGGCTATTTGAACATGAACATACCGGGTGTCTACTTTTTTCCGAACATAGGAAATTCATTGTTAAAATTATGATTTGGCGATATCTCTTTACCTACTAATTTTAGAACAAAAGTGTAATGAAGAAAAATGTTGAGAATGAAAAGCTACACCGATTGAGTTCCAAGTTTGTTGTTCAATTGTATCTGGCATTTCTAACAGATTTGTCATTTCTTTTTATAATAACAAAATAAAATGAAATGTTAAATCTGTCAGATATGACACAAACAATAAACATAAATTACTGTTTTTTTTTTCATGGCACTCTGATAACCTTAAATCGTGTATTTCATTTTGCTTCTAACCACAATTTAAAATATACTGGTTATGCCACTTGTCATGTTTTTCATTGTTTCTGATGGTCCACTTGATACGTGTTTCCTTGAATAATCCGCTAGATGCGCTACGTGAGAACGACCCTACCACAGCAAACTATTTTTACACAAAAATATAAAAAATGAAATGCATAATGAATTTATTTTTAATATAAATTTTTGGAAACCTGAATCAATACATTGTTAGAATTTAAAATTGGAAAAACTAAATAAATTGATAGAACCGTACGCTTCCAGATTTCCATTCGGTAATAATATCTTCTTCCCGAAAATGTTTTCGACAAACATCATTCGATCTTAATTCGCGATCATCTCTACTAATAGCACATTGCCATTTTTTAAAAAGTGATATATCGAGTGTAGCAGCAAACAGAGATTCTTTTTCAGTGGATTTCTTGTAACCGGTTTCACATCCAGGAATGAAACATTTTCTATTTTATTTTCTTTTTCTTCATTTTGCATTAATTGCAATATCTTTCAACAAAATATTTATATTATATTACATATAATACGAATATGTACTTCAAAACCTGTTTATTTTCCTTTCTTATAAGATATAACATGTAATATTTTCAAAGTGACATGCAAATGACAGGTGTCAGTTGGGTCGTTCTCACGTTGCGCCTCTAGCGGAAAAAACAAGGAAACACGTATCGCTTTGGACCCTCGTTTTGTGCAGAGTGGCACAACCAGTATATTTTAGATCGTGCTTCTAACTCATACATAAAAACAAATGAACAAAAAACTCAATCGATGCAGTTGTTCATTCTGAACATTTTTCTTCACCACACATTTGTTCTAAAATTAATAGCTAAAGAGATATTGCTAAATCATAATTTTAACTAACTTGAGCGATAATCGATTGAGGAAAGGATGAGGGGTTCCGAAGGAAAAATAATCGGACACGCAGTCTGCAATGAAATTATTTATTTTAAGCCAACGTTTTGACTAAAACGTTAGTCTTCTTCAGGGCAAGAAATGTCTAACTACAAAAGATTTTTGTGGCAACAAAAAAAATAAATAAATAAATAAAAAATGCCTCGAATTAGCCCATCAGATAAATTGCCCAGCGCTATAATAATAATAAAAATTCTGCCATTAACATTTTAAATAAGTGGAGACAGAAAGGAATCCATGATCTGGGCGACACAGATTAACAACTGAAGAAGAAGATAGAAGATTAATTAAGATACTAAGAACTACTAGAAATAGTTAATAATGCACATGGGAAAATATTGTTACCGTCAATCAAAATGGTGCAATGACCAAGTATTAGAAAAGTTTTATTTTTAAATAATTTTATTATATCGTTTTCTAAATTGAATTATTCTGTTTAATGTTGCTCAATTATTTACTTGCCTTCAAATAACACCACTTCTGGGATTATCAAGGATCAGTTTACACTAAAAAAAATACTGTCCAATTTTTTTCTGTCCATCACAGTACATGCAGGCAAGACCATTATTTTATTTAATCTGTTAGTTGTCAGTTGTCAACTGTTAATTTGATAAGAAAAACTTTTCCGGCAATTAGCCAATCACTGACGCGAAAATTAATTCCTACATCACGTAATGTTTCATTTTTAAATTGGTTTAGTGTCATAGTTTCTATTAGTAATGTATGAGTAAGAGATAGCCAATTATTTGGTTGTAGTGAATTTACAAATACATAGTTCCTTCCTAAAGAAAACAACAATAGATTTCGTTTCCTTTGACGCAATATTTATAGATTTAATTATAGATAATATATTAATTCCAACTGCATTATATGAATTAATAATCAGTAGCTTTATAGTAAATGAATTAATAAATCTGCCTGTTGTTAAAATTGTAGAATAAGATTTAGTTGAAAGAAAATAAGAAAATAAAATACGGTAAATTTGTGACAAACATAATATTAGAATCTCCATTTATATTTTATATCATTTGGCACGCATGTTGAAAGTTGAATGTTAGATGTATCACTGTGTCTAATTAATTTTTATAAATAGATCAGTCAGGTAAATAAATACATAGTAATACATTGAGTATAAAATAAAATAATAATCATTTTGTTGGAACTATATACTAATGTACTACTGTACGTTTGAAGAATACTATTCTGTTAATATAATGTCTATTGATCAGTAAATAATATTAAATACAAATTATAATTTTTAATAAATTATGCTTTAATAGTTATTTAACTATCAAGTGTGTTAATAAGGGCGATTAATGATCGAAACATTTTAACTTGTGAGCGTAGCGGGCGAGTTAATTGTTGAGATCGTTAATCGTCAATTAACACACGTGCTAGTTACTATTTTTTCCGTTGACCGTATCTTACTAAACTGGAAAATTGTGTCAAACATTTGTCACACCTGTCACAATTGTTGTCAATTGTTCGTCTTTAAGGTACCTAATTGGCATTTTCATATTCAATAAACAGTCTATAAATTGTACGTTTATGCAGAAAACGTTTAACGTCAGTTTTGACAATCAATACTTTTTCCAGATAACACATTGATTATTACCTTTTTACCTCCCGCTACCCTAGGTAAGGGAGGTATAGGGATTGTGCTAAAAATCGCATATAGAGATTTTAGTGAATAAGCACGTTTTGATGTCCCCAGAATCCGATTTTAACATTTTTACAATGATGTCTGTGGGTATGTATGTGTGTGTGTATGTGTGGATGTGTGTGTGTGTGTATGTGTGTGTGTGTGTGGATGTGTGGATCCTGTGGACACGATTACTCAAATACTATCAATCAGAAAATTTTGAAATTTTGTATACCTATTCTATACTAATGTGGGAAGAGTTGATTAGTTTTTAGTGTATATCAGATAGCCGGAAGTATCTCTTATACAAGGTTTTACCAGTTTTTCTTGAAAAAATTGCATTGAATATAATTTTTCAGCAACTTTTACTATTAAAAATATAATATAATGGCACAATCTTCAATTCTACGATAATATAACTTTAAAAAAATTTAAATAACTTTAAATATAAATTTATAAAATAATTTATTTTTGTACATCATCTGACCCATGCGTCAAACAAAAACATAATACTTTAATAAAATTTAGACGTATTTAAATAAATGTCACTGTCACATTTACATTAATAATGTAACCGTGTTAAGAAGAATTTAGTAGAAATATATTTGATTTGTAAATATAAATCTGTCAGTATAAGTACGTGTTTTCAAAATGTCAAATATTGGTTTACATATATATATACATTTACGACATGGATCATGTACAGCAAACAATTTACACAGATTGCGTTTTTAGAGCACTTGAAAGTTGATGATGATTTTTCGAGGATTATCTTTTTCTTTGGTGAGGCACATTTTCTCCTCTCTGGGTATGTTAATAAGCAAAATTGCCACATATGGGCAGAGGAAAATCTTCATGTGATTTACGAGGTACCATTTCATGTCCAAATGAGACTGTTTGGTGCGCAATATGGTCAGGTGGCGTCATTGGAGCTTACTTTTTCGAAAATGATGAAGGTCGAACTGTTATAGTTGATGGTGAGCACTATAGGCCCATGATAATCGATTAATTTCGTATTATAGACTTCTATTTATTAAAACAACAAATTATATTTTGTTTACAAACGATCAACCGGAACGGAAAAAGATACTTTACTTATAGCTCATTACTATTTTAAACATGGAATTTGTGGGAGGTCATGTGCTGGCCACATCAGATTTTTTTACAAAATTTTGAACTATGACGTGAATGGTCAGTTTTAAAGGCCCTAGTTAAAAAGCATGTTCAACAAAAATTATTCATTCTAGTAAGCTTAAAAATTGTATTAATTATTAATAAAATTTGTTGATGAGATCGAATTTTTGTTTTTATTTTTATTTTATAATATAACATAGCAAACTTCTTAAGATGTCAATAAATTCTAAAGAAGTACAAATGAAAACATTGAAAATAGCTCATATCTTTGAAATAGTTATTTTGCGGTTTCATGATTTCTCACTCATTTTTGTCTGCACTTTATTTATGTTCTTAAATTTTTACAATGGTTTTTCAACACCGTGTAGGTCTATAAAGATTTTCTGGGTTTAATAAAATACAAACTATTTTAGAGCATGTGTGAAGAACAATGAACAATTATAAATATATTATACACTATACACATTTGTAAACGAAGTTCTAAACCATGCAGCAACTGTTTGCTAAATTCTTAATAGTTTCAACAACGTACTAATTAACTGTTGCTAAACAATTATGTTAACAGAATTATTTAACATATTACAGTTTATCTCAAGGTCATTGACTAAGAACAGAAGAATTTACAGGATAGTAAATAAATAAAACTAAAAATAATTCTCCGCAATAAATATTTTCCTCATTCGGGAGTGGTCCATTTTTCTCTATTTTTACAAGTTTTGCAGACAGGTGCGAACGACCCTTGTGATAAAAATAGCACAATCAGAAACAATTTACTCGGATTTCACAGCATTGATTTATATTTTGTTTTGCGACGATCACCGACTAGATACCTATAATTATAGAAGTTTGTTGAATGGCTTGAAATAAGAGAAAAATTGTGTTATTTGATTGAAAGTTGGTTGTGTGGGATTTTTAGGTCAAATGATTTTTAAGAATAGACGAATGACTGAATGAGAAGTTACGCAAATATAGAAGCGGTTTCAGAAGGAAACACTAAATTCAGACATGGGCGTAGAATACATAAATTCATTCGTTCTTCTTTCGAACTATTACTGTCATACGCAGATGACCAATAGCATACGGTCTTCCCACATACATGATTATTTATCCAAGTATTCCAAGAAGAACTAATTATGCTCATGCTACCCCTTATTTATTTAGCAGACTTGTTTATGTAATATATCGTTTATAATCTATAAATATTGGATTCCACATCACTTTTTATTAAATAGATTACAGTAAATAATCAGTTCAAGTCACACGAATATTATCCAAGCATGCCGAATGGAATATAGTGGAATGAAATAGAATAAGAAATAAAATTTGGTTATATCCTATTCCATTCTGTGCAAGTATAAATGGTGCCATGCATTGGTTTATATTTCTATTCCTTGTGCTATTATGTTCTATTCTATTCCATTCTATTCTATGCAATCTATAAATCAGGCTTAAGTTTTACAAATTGTACAGCAATGGTATATGATATACAGAGATTTTTTTTTAAAATGCAACATTATGGTTCATCATTTCCATAGTTACTCACTATTGTCAAAAAATGACAGCAATGTAATATTTGTTCATTTTAAAATGCAACATTATAAATAGTATTGCAGTACAGGAGATACCTCCAAAACACATCACAAATGGTGTCTATTCTTATTAAGACCGACTAGAATATTGCCTCAGTGTCAATGGGGGTATTTTTTAACATTTATTACTTGAAAGTTATGAATATTTGTAAGCTAAAGTTTGTTAAGATGTGCAACATTCATGTTTTGATTTTTTGTTAATCGCATGCAGGCTAATTTATTGGAAATTAGTTTCGATAATACAAACCTTTTGTATGTTGCATTTTAAAATGGACAAATATTACATTGCTGTTATTTTTTGACAATAGTGAGTAACCATGGAAGTGATTCGCCATATGTTGCATGTTAAAATAAATTCCTTGTATCTATGGTTACGTACTAAATCGTTTATTAATAAAAATGATGCATTAATAGGGGTCACCGGAAAAAAACTTTAAGTAATTTCTTTTCATTATGGTTATGAGCGTGACAAATTTCTTCTTCGAGTATATTTTTGTTTGGGAGAACGTAAAGAAGGATTTTTATTATGACAGTTAGCAAAATTCGAAAGGTGTGTCCATGGAAATATGCTGTCATACTACATAAGCGCCAATTGTCAAAATCGTATGGAGCGGCACGCTTCAGCCTTTTTTGATCACTCCTTAGAAAAGAGAAAAAAACTTAACTGGCGAAAACCTTCTACATCCAGAAGAAAATAACGGTATTCTTAATCTTTATTTATGTACGGTTTTTTAGAATATATAATAAAATAATTAAAATGCATAGAAAATTTGCACATTGCAACCCACAGTATTCTACAAATTCGAGGTTAACTGTTATAAAATTTTTGAATCGAGGTTAAGTTGTATGTACTTGCCACGTACACATTTGTTGTTATCAAAAATAAGAGTAGAAAATAGTAGGTAAGTAGGTTAGTGATATACTGTAAAGATGATAAAGTAAACAATAAAAATATATATAAAAATACTAGTACTATATAGACAACACGAACATGTATTTTGTAAATACAGACTTTCTTCTTTTAAACAGATTTAATGATATTTTGAAAAAACATATAAAATAATGTTTTATTTTAAAATTCTTGTCTCAGTTAATTGATTATCAACATCACAATACAAATGATATTTTGAAATTTAAACTTGTTATATGTGTCAGCAAATACAACGTTACTATTTGTAGACGATAGTAAACAAATAACCTTGTACATCTCATAAACATGCAACATTTATGAATATATGTATACAAGGTGTTCCACGTAAAGTTGCCATCTTGCCATAAGTATTTTAAAAAGTAAATGAGGTTATAATTGTGATAAAAATCTATGTTTTCGTAATGTATGTGCAAATATAATTAATATTCCAACAATCTATAGAAACCATAGAATTATGTTTATTTATTGTTTATTTTCAAATAAAATAAGTTATAAAACAAAAATACAGTTACTGTGAAAAATATAAGCTGAAAGATATGTTTCTCAACGATAATACTAAAATTAATTTAGGCCAAGTTCAATGTTTGTTGAGAAATGAGTCATAATGTAAGCAAATGATTACATTACCAATTTAATATTTGTATGTCAATATATTTTTTGTCAATTTAATATTTTTTATTTCTTTATAAAATTTTAGAAATTTGAAATATGTACCTATGTATACAGAGTGTTTCCTTCAAAACAACCAGTGCTTTTTTAGGTGTACTAATGACTTTGAGAAAAATGTTATACAAAACAAATGATCGATTGTAATACCACTAGAGGTTTGATTTGGCCGGATATTTTTTTATTTGTATGAACACTTGGTTGCTTGGCAATTTGTTGAAAAGATTTGTCCGGCAAAATCACGAGAGCGTAGCTCTTGCATTTTGTCTTCCTTCCTACTTTATCAATAGCAAACTGAGATTTTGACGTTTTTGAATATCTTTTTTATACAGTAGTAGAATTATCAGGCTAATTTATCAGTAATAACAAACCGAAAATTCAACCAATTGTTCTGAAACAATAAAAAAATATTTTTAAATAGTGCCTAACCTTCGTTTTTAAAATTAAATTAGTATACCATGCAATCCTAACCCTAGTAATTCCGTGACGTCATTATCTAGTTACAAACTTTAATGACATGTCTATTAAGCATAATTTTTTTTTCGTATTTTGTACAGTAATGTACTATTTTAATATATTCAAAATCGTACAGTAATGGATAACTTTACAACATATCAACCGTTACTGCATAGCCACGGTTTTGTCATTAAAATACATTTTGACACAAGGAATTGTTTATTTTTATTTTTCATTGTTTATCTTCTGTTCTTTATGTTCTTTGCATCATCTAGATCCATCGTTTTATAAATCGATCTCCTAAAATTAATTTGTTTGGAGTTTGTAAGTTACAAAAAACAATAACTGTCAATTTACTTTGTTTTAAGAATCAGACTACTATGTTTTTACCTTCCGTCACCTTTAGGTAAGGAAGGTATTGTCTTTGGTCAAAAAATTCGGAGGTGAGTTTTTAATGAATAAGCAAGTTTTAGGGTCCCTACAATACGAATTTACTATTTTTAAGATGATGTCTGTGTGTGTGTGTCTGTGTGTGTGTGTGTGTGTGTGTGTGTGTGTGTGTGTGTCCGTGTGTGACAATTTTTTCTCCGACGATAACTCCAATACTACAATTCTAAAAATTATAATTCTTTCTTAGATTTTGGTATAATTGATCCACCGGAAGTACCCTTATTTGAAGTTTTTAACAGTTTTTCTTAAAAAAAACGCAGTTAAATATTGTTTTTTTGACATTTTGTTATTATACATATTAAAGAAAATATTCTTCTCTATACAGTTTGATTATACATTTTCCTTCATATTCAATAGATGTAGATTTAAAGCATTATAAAGAAATTAATTTTCAAAAATTAGTCAGCTTTGCTATTTATCATGGAAACAGCTGATGCTGATATATTAAAAAAATTCTAATTGACAGATGTCAGTTGCAAGACCAAAACCAAATATGGAAAGTGTAGGATCACAAAATTGATATGTCATAGTGCTCCTCGCAAGTGACACGCAGAGAAAGGCCAAAGAGAAGATTGAAGGACTGTATCGTAGAAGGAATGCCTGTGTCAAGAAGATATGTTTTATTGGATTTATAGAATAGAAATAGTATGTGTTCGTGTTTGATTTTACATGATATTATATAGAATCTGTTCCAAGGACCTTTTGGTATGGGATTTGTACAAAATATATCGGAAGGTTTTGTGCTGGCCACAACAGATTTTTCTAGATGTTTTTAATTCAGAATATTATGCCGCAAAAAAATACAAATTTTATTACTAATATAAAATACGAAAAAATAGTGTACGCACCTCTTCAAAAAAGTGATTTTACTGTACTCGTTATCGTACGTAATTAACATAGTTTCTTTTAGCCATATATACAGAAAAATATTTTCAATAATTTAGCGAAATATGACGTTTATAAATATTTACATTCGCAGCGTTATATTTTATGTTATGATTCAGACTGATGTATCATGTTTCACCTCATTTATTTAGCATTTCAACTTCCAACCCACTCTTTGCACATAAAATTTTCATTGAAAATAGATAAATCCAGTATAACATCCTCGATATACAAAACACCCATCGTTCCACGTTCCACTTTACACTGCTGTAGTCACTGCTCAATTCAGCCGCTCATAGCAATAAAATTGTTTTGTTGGGGCCGACCATAAATAACCCATTAGTGCTCCGCTGAGGACGAGGGGTGCTCTGCCCTCGTGGGGCCCCATCCTGCTCGCGTTCGCGCCCCAGCGCTTCGGTTTACAAATGATCGTCGCGGATGTCTAGATGCAGTGGAGCGCGAATACTGTCTTGTCATAACCCCTACGATCAACGAAATCGAGGCGCAGTTTTACAACTTGCCGAATGCGAATGTCGATGGTGAAATTGCGGCTCATACAACCGTAAAATTTACGCTCATCTGCAGTCGAATTATTGTTTCTTGGGGACGACTTATCATTACTGTTTTATGTTTTATGGGTATGATTCTTAATCATGGAGTATGAAGTTGTGATGCTGAGAAATATTTTTGAATCAACATCTATACAGAGACAGTGTAATTGGAAATTATGTAACAATGTATTACAATTAAATTCTGATTAAAAAGTATATTCTACCATCTTATTTACACACTAAAACTAGTGCACTTTGACTAAATCAAATAATTAAAAAAGTTTTACTAAACTTACAAACTAAACGCGAAGTAGTCGATCATAATCATCGTTTTAATAAAAAGAAAAAAAAAATTAACTTGAATTGAAAAGTCAAAATACATATTTTTTATTATTTTGGGTATCATAGTTTTTTACTCAAAAAGCATCAGGGTAACAAATAACAACAAATTATTACTTTCCCTTCAGTTAAATGTCAGTTCTTTAATTCTGTAATGATTAGAAATTGTCTTCGTGGACTTCATAAGTTAGAGCTAGTAAAAATAAAAAATAAAAATCTGTTGTGGCCAGCACAAGACCTCTCGCCATTTCCATATTAGGCTATATAATTATTGCACATATTTAACATTTCTGATACACAAAAAGACACATATCTTCTTTACATATTTTTATATTTTTTCGAGATTCTTCCAATTCATTGATGAGATTAGCGGTATTTCCGAAAGGTATAATTATAAATATTTAACTAATAATAAAATAATAAAATATTAAATGTAATTCCCAGAAAAAGTTTTCAGTAAAGTCTTTGGCTTTTTGACACTCACGTTTATCTTATTATTTTATATATTTATATTTTTCTATCTTTAACCCTATATAGAAGATATAATAGAAACTTTGAATGTATCGATCGGATAGAGACTTTTATATTCTTTAATATTTATAATAACATAAATTTTCAAAAAATAATATTTAGAATTTTTTTTAAAGAAACAAATTAGTACTTCCAGTTGTCAAATTGTTACCAAAATCTAATTAGTACTTCCCAGGAATGTCAGATTGAGGAAACTGCAGTTAAATATTTTTTAGTATTTGAGAAACCGTGGTTCCAACATCCACACATCTACACACACACACACACACACACACACACACACACACACACACACACACACACACACACTCATACACACACACAATGTTTGGATTGCGATTTTTAGCATGATTCCAATACCTCTCTTAGCTAGAGGTAAAAATTTTAAAAAGTTTTTTGTGCAACTCTTTTATTTCTACAGTTTTTGCTGTAAAATTAACAGGAGCAAGAAATTGAATAAATTTTATTGCAATGATATAGATTAAAATAATTCCAGTTTTAAATTTAATTTATTTAGAAAATATTGAATATATTCAGCGTGTTTCTTTTAAAACAAGCAATACTTTAGTAAAATACACGCTAGTGTGTACGAACTATATTGACAATTCCAAAATATTTCCCGAAGAGAGTTACGACATACGTTGTATTTTAAACATTTTCATATTAAATATTTAAATATGTTGGAAACAATTACAAGACTGTCGCAAAACTGTTAAACTTATGACTCTCTCTAGTAGGTAGGTAGGTACATATATTGGGACCGGTTACTAGAGTTCCCGGTAAAAATAAAACATCCAGTCCCTCTCTAGATATTATAGTGAATAGCACATTCATTAATGTGTAATATGAAACAACATTTATATTTTCTTTCTTATATTTGAAGCAAATTTTCTCAACTACGTTGTTATACTATCGAAATTAATATCTCTCCCTAAACCTCCGCAATAAATTCCCGAATCACTATCATCTCCGAGAGCATGACATCACAATCACGCAAATACACTTTTCTTGTAACAATACAGTTGACTTATCAACGTTCTTATCGTCAAACAGGGGGTAAAATTTGTCGCACTTTGTCATTTCAATCGCTTCTATCTAAAATCGCGAGTTTATCTTGCTGAAATATCGCTATCTCTTGCTGCGAATTAAGACAGATCGCGTATCCGATGCCCGCACTTCAATCAGGAATCCGTGCCAATAAATATATACGCATAAATCTTCAGCTATCGGGAAGTCAAACTTCCCCCTCCCATTAGATGCGATGAGAGATAAGGGGGTGTAACATGATGTATAGATATTTCTTGGCAGAGTTTGCTAAAGTTTTATTCATTTTGCTCGATTTTGTTGTCAAGGGAAGTCCCCTAAGCCTGTTTACAATGTGTTGGATTGAATTTAGTTTTTTTGGGATTTTTTGTACATGATTGAGTGGAATTTTGATTGAGCATGTGTAATGGAGTGTTTAACCTTTTATTATGTAGTTTGTAAAAGGACAAAAATATTACATTATTATACAAATATGCATAACGTAAGTTTTGAGAAAAAATTTACGTTCTAAATTTTATTACTAAATAAGTTCTAATCTAGTTGTCACTGGACATAATAAATACATAAAAAGTAGTTGTTTTATAAAATACAAAGTTAAAATGGGGTTCTCCACTCTATTTTTTTATTATTTTAAATGAAAGTTCGATTATTTTAAGCAATTCGTAGTGTCAAAATTTTTTTAATTATCTTTAGTTTAACTGCAGTCCATACCAGACTCTATTGGGCTTCCAAAATTACAATGCGCCACTGGTGGCAGATATCTGAACTGAGTGAAGTGTACATGTACAAAGGAGGTTGTTTTATTCAGGGATTGTATTTACTTGTATACGAATTTTAATACGCTTTTATCTTCGGCTATTATTGTTTTATTCTTAGTAGGATTTGAATTACTGCTAATATAACGGGTAAGTTTTTGATTTTTAAAAAATTAATGAACAAATTAGGAGATATGCAACTTATAGGTTAAAGTTACGATGGAGTTTTCTCCGAAAATATTTACCACATAATATTATGTGGCCACTATTTATTACTTGCTGGCCTTCCACTATATTTCTTGATGATACACTACAATTTCCAAATCTACAAATAGTATCTAAATCTAAGCAAAGAAAATTGTTCATTATGAAAGAAAAACAATTAAATAAAAGTAAAGCTATGTAGATAGAAATTAATATATGTACAACTACGGCAATGAAATACAATCTAAATAAAGGAAATCAAATGTTTTTTTATTTAAAAAAAAAAACTAATATACTGTTAATTAAATTATGACTAAAATACTCTTAACCTACAAATACTTACTAAAATTAACCCTATTAACTAAAATATTATTAAAACTATCACTAAATTGTTACTACAAAAAAAAAACTCAATTGTACCAAAATTAACAAAAAAAAAAAAACACTATACTAAATCCGAAATTAAATTAAAAACTACGAAAATTAGTCTCACTCTTATGGAAGCCAGCGAAAAATGTACCATTCGTTTGAATTTTGACGTTTGACGTCAGCGCCATCTCTTAATAATTTGGAAGTCCAATAGTAGGCTGCGAGAGAAAGGCAGCAATAGTGTAAAGCCACAGTGTCAATGTTTTAAATGTTTAAATTTATTATATTATGGCCGGTTTTATAAAGAAATTATAACCACTTAAAATTTAGTTATCAAGCAAATTTAATGAAATAAACAAATTCGAATTAGTTTTTCTATTCTTATGACATTTGTATCATAGCTGTCAAAAAAACGCGTTGCATTTTTTCATTTCATTAAATTTACCATGGAAGCAAATTTTAAATGAAGATTAAATTTCTTTATAACAAGTAAATAGTGTGTAAATTTCACATATCGCCTATGTAAATTTAGCAAAAACATGGAGGCTTACAGCGTACGTCGCCACTGTAGGTAATTGAGGCATTGTACAATTTACGTACCTAGTGTATGCTATTATTATAATTTTATTGGATTTATAGAATCTTTTCCAAGGAACTTTTGGCATGGGATTTGTACAAAATATATACAATTAACGGAAGGTCACATCTGATTTTTTATATATTAAAATATTTTTAAGTCTAACTCTAAAGTGTTTTTACTTTTATATTTTGCAAAATTGTAAAAAATATTGGAGAAAAAATATGTTTAAATTTTGTAATATTTTCTTCCCGCCATTATGGCGTACATAAACGTGCTTTATAGAAAGAGATACAAGCAAAATACGGCCACTTGTTTTTTAAATTTGACAATTAAACTTCTGTGTTTATCGCATTTTTTACATTTCACGTTTACTTATTTAAAATCAAATAATTAGCTTTTGCGAATTGACATTGACGTTTCAAAATCAAATGTAGAAGACATAATGTTCATGTTTTCATTATATACTAGGAGCGCTCGTAGCGGACAACTACGGCGAACCAAAGATGCTATAGTCTGGACGATATTACTTAGCGAGCTGAAGTAATAAAGGATTTCTCTGTGGTTACGGTAAAGGTATAAAAACCATAGGTGCGCCGAAAAAAAAAATCAAATTAATAAATGTACAAACAGTACAGAAAAAATTATATAAGGGTTTTTCTTGTAATTTGTGTTTAAATCTTAGTCTTTAGGTTTAGATTATAATTACGAGCAGATTTTAGCTTATATTATAATGTACATTACAAGTTTACTACTAGCTACAAAATATAAATATTTGTCAATACTGAACTAACATGTTTTATGTAATATCTGAAATAAATATTCAAAAATTGAATCATTTGTAGATTTCTTATTGCCAGTAAGAAAATTTATGGACGCCTATGTGCAAATAGAACTGTTTGAATAAAAGTGTCATAAATCGTGCGGTTCGGAATTTTTTTCTATTGTGTTAAGCCATAAAAGGTCGTAAAATCACTATTTTACTTTTAACGCAGTGCGGTATCTAAGAAAAAGTATATATTTAATATACCGCATCGTAGGAATTGTGAAAAGACCTGCATTCCTAAGGCTTGCCAAGATAAATCGTCTAGACTATATATACGTCATCGTTTTGCGGGAGATTTAACTAACATACTAACAAGAACTTTAATATCGTTTGTACAAAAAAAAATGCGCTATATTTTATTACTTTTATTGCGGGACACCAATCTTAACCTGAGGGGTAAGGGAAAGAAATGCTTATATCGTTATATTCCAAAGATGCAGTCAAATAAAAATTATTACAGTAACCTCTGTGCTTCTAACTTATTTGTATACGCTTATGATCCGAGTGTAAACAAGACAGGAACTGATACGAACACCAATTGCACAGATTAATTGCCAATATCAGGAAGCTTATTTGGGTAACTATTATATGTTATATTAGGTATGAGGAAAGTAAATTAACTGTATTTCGTGTGGATTTAAACGGATCATATATATTAGACAGTGATTTGTGCTAACATATTTTTCAAAGATCATCTTAGTATGTTTCGTTCCTACGACACTTCACTTATACAATTTACACCTTCTTCGATGTAAATAAGATCTCTACGTCCATTATATAAAAATCTTATAATTAGTTCATTTTCTCATTAGCAAAACATCCCCTCCCCTCTCCTTTAGTTAACAATAACAAAGATTTATTATCTTTCTCCAATCCCAACATTTGTTATAGCCTTTCAGAGCTGCAAACATTTTATGAAGATATGTGATTGGTTGCAATTGGGGTTGATTGTTCCAGTAAATCATCCCTTATTTACTCCTACTGTAGAGTGCAAAATCCTATGCCTCTGTCCGTGGCAAGTGGAATGGAATAAAGCATTTCATTCATAAAGTGCATTAGTGTAATGAAAATATAGATGCATTTTTATTTTGATGCAGGGCGACAACAAGAAATGAATGTGTGAGCACTGGCGAGTGAGCGGGTGAAGACTTCGATGCTTCGTCAGAAGTAAATGAATTGTAAGATTCGAAATGTGACAAACAGGGAATGAGGTACATGTTGACGGATGGATATTATAAAGTATAATGAGTGTCACTCATGGACGATGACAATTGTGAAGATAAATAAAATACAGAAAATAAATTGTGACCAATAGTTAAATTAAGAATATTTTTGTTTAATTTTTAGAATTAAAACTGTTAAATTGTGATATAAATAAGTTAGTAGTATTTTTTAATTATTTTGTAAAATCTTTCTTTATTTGAAAATAAATAAATATATAAATAAATAAATATATCATCACGGCATATTACCCATTTCTGGGTGTGCCAATCTGCTTTATCATAGATATTGGTAATGATGATAGATGACATATTTGTACCGTGCGAGCGCTTACCAGGCGTCACCTCAAGCGCACTTATTTCTGGAGTGGAGAGTGCACCACAGGGGTCACTTTTGTGCCATTTAAAATTAGAAATATTTGGCGTGGGTCGGGATCGAACCCGGTTTCCCAGATTCGCGACCAGACACTCAGGCACGCGGCCACTGGACTATTAAAAATAAACTAAATTAAATTTGCATTAATTCAATGTTTAATATTGTAAAAGTTATTGTTGTATATAATATCTTATCAATTCCATTCTTTTTTTTTTTAAAAGTAAGTTCAAATGCACTAAAATAGATTTTTTTTTACCGATTGGCATTAAAAGTACAATTTTATTGCTCTCGGCAGAGAAAGTTATATTAAGTTTATGGCCTTCTAAATGATGACAATGACATATCTAACATTTAAATATTGAAATACTCATAAAATTGAAATTGATTATAAACGACGAAAAACAAAATGCATGCACGCTAAAAATGCAGATTCACTCCTCAGGCAGTGAAAATGCTACTTTCTTGCCTTGTTGAGCAAATAACTATTGTCTTAAGCCTTCTACCTATATGGGAGTAAATTTTACTTTTAAGTTCGAGTTACATTTGTGCCATCACAGGGAAATATTTAGAATAATTTTATCTGTTCATTTTATCTACTATACTTTATATTTCAACCATTTATTGGGTATTTAATATTTACGCCCACGATTTCATATACCGAGTAGAAAGTATCAGGAAAATATGTAATTTATTTTTAGGGTATTTTAAGCTAGCCTCATTTTTAAAAATTTGGAATTAGAATTTATACTTCTGTGAAAAATAATTTAAAATGAATAAACTGAGGTTCCACCGAGATTTGAACTCGGATCGCTGGATTCAAAGTCCAGAGTGCTAACCATTACACCATGGAACCGACTTATATCAATTTATTATCAAATTTATACACAAGTATAAAATAAGACGAAGATTGTAATTCAGCAAAACAGAATTGACAAATTTGATGTATTGCATTTATTATTTATTTGAGATATCATTACAGTCTTCGTTTTAGTTTTCATTGATATAAAATTATAAATGTATAGTATAGGGATTTGTATAATGTTATTAAATTAATTAATATTACAAGTTTAAAAGTAATTTCTAATATTAAAGTATTTCATTTTGCGTTGTCAGCGAAATTTATCTCAACAAATACAAAACCAGCTCTCTGATTTTTCTCACATAAACTTTCATTTTTAAACACTCATTTTTGTTTTTTTAAGCAAAATCACTCAAGCAAACTTACATTAGGTAAAACCCCTCCTCCGTCGGTATCGGGATTTACCATGTAGTTTGCTTTCCTGTTTGATGCTAAAGCAAAATATTTGTAAAACATAAATTTATCGATAAAATCAGGAGGTGTTGTGATATTACTTCTGAACATTTTTTTTTACTCTTTTACACTTTCGCTGAACAACACATCTTTATTTACAATTTAAAAAGAATCAACTAAGGTTCCACCGAGATTTGAACTCGGATCGCTGGATTCAAAGTCCAGAGTGCTAACCATTACACCATGGAACCGACTTATATTAATTTATTATCAAATTAATACACAAGTATAAAATAACATGACTCAGACTGCAATTCAGCAAAAAGGAAATAAAAAATGTAATGTATCAAATGATAATTATTATTATCTTTTCTGTCTCAGATAACAGTGATTAGGTTTAAAGTTCAAGGGAATTATAGAAAAAAATAACACAATATAAGAAATAATCTTGACCGTTAATGTTAGTATGAACAAGAACTGATTACGGGTGATTAGCGAGCAGTTGACCAGCATTATTTTTTTTTCTGTCAATCGTTTATTGATTATTTTAGAGGAAAATAATACTTGAGAAAAATTAATTGTACGCATCTTTTATTTGAACTATTTTTATCTAAAATAATTCATAAACGATTGGGAGAAAAAGTATCTCATGTGGCCAGTACATAACTTTCCGTCAATTTTATGTATTTTGTACAAACCCCATAAAAAAGTTCATTGGAAAACCATCTGTAGGTATATCCAGTAAAATTATAACACAAACATACACTATGTAAATTGTGCTTGATAATGGGGTCATGCAAAAAAAAATATTGCTAATATTTTTATAAAAATAGAATCTATGACACTTATTATCCATATTGCAACATAAAACATCCCAAAATATAATACTTTTCATTCATAATTTACTTAAAAGATTTTCGCGCTACGATTTTCTGTGACGTCATGTATCGGCTACTCACACAACGACACTAGTCACACGTACATGAAGGTTACAATGTCACAAACTTCAAACGCAAAGTTAAACGTCAGATCAAAGTAAACTAATCAAATATTTATAAAGCTGTCAGAGGAAAAGAGCGCTCTATTCAATCTTTTTTGTTTCATAAAGATCTAATTATTTCATTTGAGAAATATTATTTTTAATTGTAGGTTTGTGTGCTTCATATATTATTTAATACATAAAAGTGCAATAATTGTATATTTATAATGATAAAACATGGTGAAGAAGAACTGTGCAGTTCCAACTTGTGGAAACAATTTATTAAAAAACCCAAAAAGACTATTTTATTATTTACATGTACTGTGACCGGTAGACTTCTAGGAAAAAAATAAAACAGAAAATGTGATACGACCCCATTATTTGTATATATCAGCTGTTTCCATGATTATAGCAAAACTGGCTGATTTATGAAAATTAATCTCTTTATAATTTTTATTGAATATGCAGGAAAATGTATAATCTAACGGTATGGAGAATAAGATATTCTTTCATGTTGATAATCATATAATAAAATGGCAAAACTGCGTTTTCAAGATAAACTGTTAAGAACTTCAAATAAGGGAATTGACTAATTATAACCAAAATCTAAACAGCTTCATATGGATGTAAAGAAGAGGAATACGAAAGAATTATAATTTTTAGATTATATAATTGGAGTTGTTATCGCCGATGAAAAATTTGTAACACACACGGACACACAGTCACACACACAGAAACACAAACATACATCATCGTTAAACTAGTACCCGAAAACGTGCTTATTCATAAAAACTCACCACAGAATTTTTTGATCAAAGACAATACCTTCTTTACCTAAAGGTGACACAAGGTAAAAACAATATTACATTACTAAAATTTAATTGAAACTGAATATTTATTTATATAGGTACATTCATATTGATTTGAACATTTATATTATTCTTTTGATATGTAGAGATGACCTAAATGTAACGATCGTCCAAACATAAATGACATTTGTATATATGTATTTGTAACATTTATTGAATGGTAGATATAGATTATATTTTTGTTATATATCCTCATTTATCCTATAAATATGACAGTTATCTTTAGGGTTATTTTCCCACCCCAATATAAATTCAATTTATCCCCATAATTCATAAATATTAATATAGCTATCAACTCAACTTCATCTCATATAAACAAAATCTATTCGATAGTTTTTCCCCAATGCACTTAAAATAATTACGCGCATATACATTGGAAATGGCATCCTAATGTATCGCAGTGGCCTGTGCTGAGATTGTCTTGTCCGGGCATGCACGTCCGATTCTCATTTGTTGGCCAGTCATATAAATCGCCGCCATTACTTACTCGCATCGCAACAAAAATACTTAACAAATGTAACACAATCTTCCGGCAAGGGTGAGCTGTTCTCTGTATCGGACCATCTTAATGTTTGCTGTATTTTTCTCTTTGCAGTAAACATACCCATAAACATAAGGGAAGGATATTGAATAGATACAGAGGATGTACATTCGAAAGCAAGGGATGACTTTGTTTACCAATAAATATATTTTTCTACAGTCACTATAGAAAGTAGCAATTTGCGCTCTCTTTTGTCAACGCAAAATGTCACATTGCCGCTCATGCGCGACAAAGTAGAAAAAACGCTCGCTGTCCAAATTTCTAAGTATACAATGTTGAGAAATGTCACTTGTCTACATTCTTAATGAAAATGTTTAGTTAGGAACTAATGGCACTGTAGTTACACATTTATCACTTTCACAAGTCAATTTGACATATGTTCTGTCGGTATTTAACATAACCTAACAAAATGCCACACTGCTGTGAAAATGAAATAGGGCATTCATTTACAAAAACGAAAGTATAAAATTCTTAGATTAGATTGAATAAAAACTCAAGAAGAATGGAAAATAACGATAAAATAAAAATAAATATAAAATAAATTGTGTGAACAGTTATGTTTAGTAATAGGAATGATTTTACATAGATGGCGGTAGGATAGTTGCGAGTCGTACTGACATCTGATCTCTAGTTAACTATTTATTTTGATTACAATAAAGTTATTAGTTATTTCGTTACTTAAATAATTGCGAGAAGTCAGTCAATACACATACATGTCTATATAATCACAAATTCCTTGAAATATTTGTTAATTTTTTCAGTGTGACAGGCGTGACAACTAACCACACATCCTTGCTTTCACGCTCTAATTTTGGTTTTTTTTATGGAATAGATGTCTAATGTAACGATATAATCATTTAAAAGCCTTTTTAAGTTTAAACCATATCTTTTGTATTAGCCAATCGTTATTTATTGAGCAGTACTGTAAGTATAAAGTGTACATTTTATTATTTTTTGTTATGGTGGACGACCCCATTGTGGCGACTGTAGAAAAAATCTTGTGTGCGTTTCGAGCGCAAATGGACATTGTAGATTTCGAGAGAATGCCGCGGTCCTTTGTCGCGCGGCAACAACCTCTCAATCGACAATGTCGCATTTTGCGCTCTTAATACACAAATAGCTATTTATTCGCAAACGTTTATGATAATATATGCGTTTCTAAATTTGAAAATGGTTGTGTGAGGCGTTGTTTACTTTACTGTCCAGCTAGATAGATTTTTACTTCTCGTTAAGAGAGGTATTGGAATCATGCTAAAAATCGCATATCCATATTTTATTGGATAAGTACGTTTTAAGGTCCCTATAATCCGATTATAACATTGTTACGATGATGTCCGTATGTGTATGTGTGTGTTTGTGTGTGTGGATGTTGGAGCCACGGTTTCTCAAATACTATAAGACTTAAAAAAAATTTAACTGCGGTTTCCTCAGTCTGACATCCTGGGAAGAGCTGATTAGATTTTCGTAACAATTGGACAACCGGAAGTAATAGTTTCTTCAAAAAAATCTTCTAAATATAATTTTTTGGAAATTTTTGTTATTACAAATATTAAAGAATATAAATTTCTCCATCCAATACACTTAAAATTTTTATTATATCTTGTATAGATTTAGAAATAAAGGCACTGTAATATATAGAATAATCTCATCGCAGAGACTAAGGCACTAAGGAAACCAGTTGACAAATTCAAATGTTTATAACCTAGTAATGTTTATAACATAGTTTGTAAATGACAGATTTCAGTGTCAAAAATGAACAGTTTTAGTGACATTCTGAATGCTTTTTCTAGGAAGTACATATTTAATCTTCCTTATTGATTTATTAATTAAATATTATAATATATTGAAATACTCGGTCTTTAGTTTCACAAACTAAATACGTTGATCTGAAGATGCTATTGTAGCAGCGAAACTAATTATCAGTCAATAAATTTTGTGAAACTAAAAAACCGAGTATTTCAATATATTATGATGAATAATAAGTTTCACCATGTAAGAGCTGAAATAATTAAAGATATTAATTAAATATTTAAAATTGTACGTAAAATGCATATACCGCCAATCTAGATAATGAAATGGAAGAATCTCTGATATTTAGGAACTTCCTCATACAATGAAAAATAGATATAATTAGAATTGTATGTGTGCAGAAGAAATGTTAAATACAATAAAAATAATATTTGGGTAAAGTTCTGTAATTTTTTGCTATAAAACGACGGTTCGATAGCGAAGTGCAATACAATACTTATATAACATAAAATGGAAATGGCGAGAGGTATTGTGCTGGCCGCAACAGATTTTTTTTTCTATTGTCTGAAAAAAAAAAACGCAGTTAAATATTATTTTTTCACATTTTATGTTATTAAATATTAAAGAATATTTGATTCTCTATGCGATTTGATTTGATTGCATTATGTTCTTCATATTCAACGTATTTAGAGATGAAAATTTATAAAGAAATTAATTTTCATAGATCTTGCAATCTTTGCTGCGTCACCATGAAGTCAATTTCAGTAATTCAATATGACTAATTGACTGATCTCAGCTTGATGTCAGTGTCAAGTACAATTTACATAGTCCGTGAAATAATTTTATTGGAAATACTATAAACACTGTATGGAATTTATAGTGCGATTCTATAATTTTCTGTAACGCTGTAGAAATGTGAAAGTGAACAAAATCGCAACAATTTTGGTTTACTAATACATTTATTATCGTTTGACATTAAAAAATGATGCGCTTTTGTTGATAGTTACAGTTCTACCGTGAGTATTTTTTAAAGTGAAACATTGGGTTTGTCATATCCTGGTCATATCCATGGTTACTTCACATTTGATTGACAGCAATTTATTTGCCCGTTCCATTTAAAATGAAACATAGGGAACAAATTTGACATTTAATAAGACGTCAATAGAGGTTAATTTTGTTTAAATAATTATACCTGCATTCTAAATTAAAATTAGTTGTAGAAAAAATATAGTGTACACCTTGTGTCCGAGTGGTTTTCTGACTCGGCTAAATTTCTTACAATATTTACATATAATACTTCTGCTAAATTTGTCAAATGTCAAAAATGTCAAATCATAACTTATAGGGAAATTCAAGGGTTATCTGTCATATTTACAAGATGTCATTAGAGGTTAATATTGTTTAAATAATTATACCTGTTTCTAAAAATTAAATTTAGATGTAGAAAAAATACTGTGTGTACCTTGTGCCCGAAATATGTTTAGTGCTCTCGAGTGCTAAATTTCTTACAATATTTAAATAGAATACTTCTGTTAGATTCGTTCCCTATGTTTCATTTTAAATGGAACGGGCAAATACATTGCTGTCAATCAAATATGAAGTCGTAACCAAGGATATGACAAACCCAATGTTTCACGTTAAAAAATACTCACGGTCTAGTGTTATAGAAAATTACAGAATCGCACCGTAAGATATATAAAACACATATAAATGACGGAAGGTATTGTGCTGGCCACAACAGATTTTTTTTTATAAAATTCTTTCATTTCATAAACTTTTACAATTACACTTCTCTAAAAAAAACCTAAAAGTTTAACTTGTATTCTCGTTTATCATTTTTTCCAAACTATTTCCCCGCCTACAGTTTCATTCTTGGCAGAGGGTTGTATGAAAGTTTCCAGAATTCTCCGGAAGTGATTCCTTGCGGGAGTCGCTGACGCATTTCCGGTCCGGACGGCTCCGGTGGTGCGTGACGAGTACACCCGGAGACGATGCTCGCAGCCTCCTTGGATCCCGGATCCGGGATTCCGGATCTGCTGAATGTGATTTCAGTTGTGTAAGGAGAAGTTTTTCTAAAGAGGAAGAAGGTTAATGTGGAGAAAACGTTTGGAGTTTTTGTGAGAATGAGTCGTTTGCTTTTAGGTTTTTGTGTAATGGATAAAGTGACTTTCAGATTGCTGTGATAATTCGTTGATGTATTGTTCTCTACTTACGAATAAATACAGATGTCTACATATTGTACTATAGCTAATTGTCTTCCTAATATAAATTTATATTAATATATCGAATGTCTGTATTGTAGACTCTACAATGAAATCTATTTGAAGAAAATAAAATGTATTAATTTTTACTTTGCAGTAATTACTTCCGTACTTATTTTTTTAATGAAAACAATGACTCATGAATTAGTTCCTCAAAATCACGTAGTATAGTAGAGGCAAGGATATAAGAGTTACAATACAAAAAAAAAATCTGTTGTGGCCAGCACAATACCTCTCGCCATTTCCATTTTATGTTATATAAGTATTGTATTCCACTTCGCTATCGAACTGTTGTTTTATAACAAAAATATTACAGAACTTTGCCCAAATATTGTTTATATTGTATTTAACATGTCTTCTGCACACATACAATTTTAATTATATGTATTTTTCATTGTATGAGGAAGTTCCTAAATGTCAGAGATTCTTCCAATTTATTAGCAAGATTGGCGGTATTTCTTATGGATATGTGCATTTTACCTACAATTTTAAATATTTAATTAATAAAGCAATAAGAAAGATTAAATGTACTTCCCAGAAAAAGCCTTCAGAATGTCACTAAAACTGTTGATTTTTGACACTGACATTTATCATTTACAAACTATGTTATAAACATTTGAATTTGTCAACTGGTTTCCTTAGTGCATTGGCCTCTGCGATTAGATTATTCTATATATTACAGTGCATTTATCTTTAAATCTATACAAGATATAATAAATTTTTTAAATGTATCAGATGTAGAATTTTATGTTCTTCGATAATAGTAAAAGAAATTTTCAAAAAATAATATTTAGAAGATTTTTTTTAAAGAAACTATTAGTTCCGGTTGTCCAATTGTTACCAAAATCTAATCAGCTCTTCCCAGGATTGTTAGATTGTGGAAACTGCAGTTAAATATTTTTAAAGTCTTATAGTATTTAAGAAACCGTGATTCTAACATCCACACATCCACACACACGGGCATCTTCATAAAAATGTTATAATCGGATTATAGGGACCTTAAAACGTGCTTATCCACTAAAAACTGGATAATGCGAATTTTAGCATGATTCCAATAAAAATGACAAATATAAAACAGGCTTTAAATATTACTTATTTATAAAAATAATATAACTATTTCTGTAAATTAACGATGGTATCGCCTCTAACGAAACTTAAACTAAAATTCAGAGCCTTTACATACCAAAATGTTTTATTTAAGTTCGCCTCCGACGTTGTAATTTAAACTATAGGTCTAAAGTTAATAATAACCATTTGTTCCTACTTTTTCAATGACCCTGTATAGTGAAGTTTGAATATGCCGAGGAATATGCGCACTAAGAAAATATCTTTTAAAATAGCTACATTTTAATCTTTTCTGTATCATAAATCCGCTCCAAAATAGAAGCGCATCCTAGTATAATTCCGAATCCTTATTCTTTGGGATAATAAAAACACATTCAAATCATATAAAAGTTTTCGCTTCCGAAGTACATATCTCGTCGTTTCAAGTAGCAATTTTCCATAGTGCCACAAAGAATTTCATGTCCCCCAATTCCATTTCGTCTAAGATAGAAATCAATGATAAAACTTAGTCATCTCGAGAATGATTTATGTTTCCGTTTCAGCAGCGAACGAAAAACATTTGAATATCTTCTCAAGAAAAATGAATATCGCGGCGGTATTATTCTTACCCTGGAAAAACAAATGCTATCGAGGGTAGTAAAAGGTTTCCATGGATTACAAAAGAATAATTATCGTGAAATATTAGCGAGGAGATGATTCTGCAGAAAATATTTGTTTTCCTTTGGGGAATAAATTTCTGTGTGTTTTAAGAAGGTATTAAATTTATGTGCAAGCATTGAAATGATGTTGATATTATGAATTTAAAAGCATCTTGTAAAATATGTTTGTTTTTGATGAGACATTGTTTGTTTGGATATTTATTTTACAGGAAAGAGATGTACTTATTAAAAATGGTAATAAAAATGATAAAAACAACTATTATTTATTATCAAACCACTATTCCGGAAAAAGAATTCTGTTATTATATTTTTTTTTGTATTTTGCGGTTAATTTTATGAATAATTATATACACCTTGACGCAAAATATATCAAAATCTCTCTAACCAAGATTGCGAATTGCCTGCCTACATTAACTATATGTACTAAGTTTTTTTATTATTAATTAATGAGCGGCTGAGATACTGTTGGTGGTGAAAGATGATGATTGGTGAGTCGAAAAGACCATGCCTTAACTACGATTCGAACTAGTGCTGTGAAGATCCGACAAAACATGGATCCGAGTACCCGGATTTAAAAATATCCGGTTCCTCGGATATCCGATGTTCGGATATTGAATGTAAAGGTAAACATTTGAATGTAGACGGTTGTAGAGACAGCGGTCTGTAATCAGCAATAAATTTTATAATACCCCTCTAAAATAGCCAGGTAGTTGGTGCAAATTTTTCTTAGAATATTGATAATTCTGTAGTTCTACAATTTTAACATTCAATATAACAAATACTTCAAAGAAAACGAAATTAAGATTAAATTTGAGAAATAATGGTTATAGGTTCTTTGCAGGTGTCGAAATACCTATTTATTTATATCGTGCATGTGTTTCATATAAAAGGGATTGTTTTTGTTACCTACTTATAGTTCTGTGGAATTGAGGAATTTCCTTCTTAGCGGATGCTAAAAGTTTAACATCGAAAATATACCGACTATTAACTACATCAAACAAAAATGTATAGTGGATTATTTCATAATCAAATTTATTTGGTTTTGTGACTCCATGATAATATACATTCAAATATTATCATCTAGTTCAATACTGAGAATAGGTACTCGAATCCGAGAACCGATGCGCATACTGAAATTCCATATCTAAAATCCGATACTCGTACTCATATTCGGATCCGAATCCAAAATCCAATACTCAGATTTGGATCCAAAATTCGATACTGAGATTTAGATCCGAGATCCGGATAGTTCAACATTCAATTATCTGGATATCCGGTAATTTTTGGATCCGAAACCGAAACTATCCGGATCCGGATCCCACCACTAATTCGAACTCCCGCAGTCAGCACTCGGCTACTAAATTTTTGTTGTTCTTATTAGATACTAGATATAATTCAAAAATACCGTCTAGGTCTAGTGATTTCACTATAATCAGAAATAACTATGAATGAATGAATAAATAAATAAATATATCAGCACGACATATTGTCCATGTCTGAGTGTACCAATTGCCAATCTGTGTTGTACACAGATTTCGGTAATGATGATGACATATGTCTACCGTGCGGTCGTTTACCAGGCGTCACCTCGCGGGCACTCATTGCTGGTGCGGAGAGTGCACCACAGTGATTATTTTTGTGTCATTTAAAATTCGAAATATTTGGCGCCGGTCGAGATCGAACCCGGTTCTCCAGGTTTGCGACCGGACACTTATCTGTTTGTAATTTTACCAAAAATTATATACTGTACACTGATAAATTTAATATTTATCAGTGGATATGTACCGTAAGATAAAAAAACTCGCACGAGTTGGTTATTTAAACGACATGTGCTAAAAATTGAAAAAAAAAAAATTTGCGTGTTGATGCCCATTTATATATTTATATTTCTTTTTACTACATATTTTAAACTTCTCACTGCACATACATCTTTTTTGCCAACTGATATTAAAAGTGAATTTTTTGCCAGCTAATAGTCTGTAAAATATTAACTTTTACTTCTTAGCCAATAAAATAGTAATTTACGTAACAAGACCTGAAAGTGATACTTTATTGGGTGGGCAAGCATATTCCAGAGCGAGCCATAGGCGAGCTTTGGAAGCTTGTGAGCCCAGTATAGACACTTTCAGGTCATGTTGGGTACAATATTTTTTTTGCGATCCTGAAAAAAGAATAAAAAAGTATTATTTTATTTTTTACTGCGAGCAAATAAGAAATAAATAAACAACTGATCTCCATGGAAACATTTAGCTTTACCGGTCCCGGGATCGATAAAGTACTTTCCGATCCCTTTTAGACAAATTTCCGAGCTAGCTCAGCAAAGAAGGACTTTCCGGTCTAAATAGTGATCAGAAAGAGCTCATTTTCTGGGCGATCGCGAAAAAACATTTGTACTGCCTGTTGTTGCTATTTACATAGCAACCGTTCAACAAATGCATATCAACCGATCAACAAATATATAACAACATAATTTAATGGCTATAACTTTCAAATTAGGTACCCTAAATTAATATTATTTCTAAAATCGGCAAAAGATAATGTGTTCAACACGGCACCAAAAATAGATTTACAGCTTCGACAGCATTTATTGTCTCCTCTGCTGTAAATCTAAAATTTTAGTGCCTAGTTAAACAAATAACTATTATATACAATTCAAAAAGTATCAATTAGGTTCCACCGAGATTTGAACTCGGATCGCTGGATTCAAAGTCCAGAGTGCTAACCATTACACCATGGAACCGACTTATATAAATTTATTATCAAATTTATACACAAGTATAAAATAACAGGACGAAGATTACAATTCAGCAAAATATAATTGACGAATATGATGTATTGCATTTATTATTTATTTAAGATATAGTTACAGTCTTTGCTTCAGTTTTCATTGATATAAAATTATAAATGTATAGTATAGGGTTGTGTATAATGTTATTAAATTAACTAATATTTCAAGTTTAAAAATAATTTCTAATATTAAATTGTTTTATTTTGCGTTGTCTTTGGAATTTATCTCACCAAATAAAACACGACCTCTCTGATTTTTCTCAGATAAACTTTCATTTTTAAACATTCATTTTTGAGCTTTTAAGTAAAATAATTTCAGCAAACTTACATTAGGTAAAATCCCTCCTCCGTCAGGATCGGGGCAAAAAAAAAATGTGAAAAACAAAAATTTATCGATAAAATCAGGAGTTGTGATATTACTTCTGAACATTTTTTTTTTTTACTCTTTTACACTTTTCACTGCACAATACATCTTTATTTACAATTTAAAAAGTATCAACTAAGGTTCCACCGAGATTTGAACTCGGATCGCTGGATTCAAAGTCCAGAGTGCTAACCATTACACCATGGAACCGACTTACATAAATTTATTATCATATAAATACATAAATATAAAACAACAAGATGAAGATTGCAATTTACCAAAATAGAATTGAAGAATTTGATGTATTGCATTTATTATTTATTTTTGAGTTAATACTATCATTACAGTTTACAGTCTTTACTTTTATTTTCATTGATATAAAATTACAAACATATACAGTATAGGGTTGCATATAATTATATTAAATCGTATTTATTGGCAAATAATAATAATAATTTGGTTGGAAGATATACAATTGTAGTATACTATGTTTTTTGACGTTTTAAATATTATTATTTATATTTATATATATATAAATATAATTTATATATTTTTGTCTCTGTAATGCTATAAGCAATAATAATAATAATATTGGCAAATTAATTTTATTTGATATTTTAATAATTATAGAAAAATGAAATAAATATTTAAAATATTTTTTCTACTCCCATGCGTGAAATGAGTACTTCATGCATCAATTTTTTTTTATGTGTGAAGTTTGATTTTTTGTACACTGTGCGTGAAGTGTCACTTGACGCACAGTGTGCGTGAAGTAGTACTTCACGCACCGTTCATTATTTTAAATATTACAAACTGAATTGTATTTTAATAAAACAAAGCTGTTAAACACCCGTAAACATTGGTAACCATGGTTACACAAGTCGATAATACAGAGGGTTTACGTTAAAAGAATGACAATGTGAAGAAAAAATATATTTTATTGCAAGGTCGTAGAAAAAGTATAGTATGCAACACGTGTGTGAAGCCTATTTTATATTCGGCTCGTGTTGCAATCTCCACCCCCATGTAAAAATTTCAGCTTCACACATTTGCCACATAATATACTATTTTACAAAATTGGGCTCCATTTCATATCATATC
This sequence comes from Ophonus ardosiacus, assembly GCA_943142095.1. Classification (NCBI taxonomy): domain Eukaryota; kingdom Metazoa; phylum Arthropoda; class Insecta; order Coleoptera; family Carabidae; genus Ophonus; species Ophonus ardosiacus. The sequence continues at coordinate 42,875,269 of OW964832.1, read as the reverse complement.
ACAATGTTGAGAATTGAGAATACAAAAGTTTTCTATAAAATTAAAGACTTAATCGGATTGGAACCTTTTCTTAAATATGGTTAACAGTTTTAAGGAATAAGATTTAGGTATTAAGTTGTTCATGGTTTGACGTCATTCGCTAAAATCTTAAGATCTACTCTTGTATCCCTCGCGAATAAAGTAAAGAGGTCTAACAAACTGCATAATACACTTACACATCTTCATCTTGGTCGTACCACTTGGCTCTATTTGTCGCAGTAAACAAGAGTCAGGACAAAAGCAACAATAGAACCCAACAAAGTACTCTTGCACATAATTTACTCAGATCAATTCGATGGGGTGAGCAGCCGCGACTCGCGAAGTCGTTAGGGGCGAACTACGTCACTTAACTGTATTGCTAGGGTAGGTTTATTGCATTAACAACTCTACTCATTATAATTAAGCACTCGTTAAAGCTCTACCCATCATCACTCTGAATTACACTGCGATATTTCAATACTCTACTCTCTTCTCTCTGAAGTTATGCTGTTATGCACAAATGGCCATGTTGGTTTTAAGTTGGCAATGTTGGCACCATTGTAATTAAATGTGTGGATGTTCTCTTGTTTTATTGACACTTGTCATCATAGCAAGGGAGTCATTATAGTTTAAGGGTGTGAATGTTTTGAATGAATTTATTACAAGAAGATATAATGTTCATTGCAAGAATAATACGGATTGCTTTTATAATAGTTTTTTGTTAATGTCCAAATATTGTGCTTTCGCCATGCATAGAAATTTCGAGGACTGTAATAAATACGAAATAGATAAACAAATATAGTCTCACTAGATAACAGATTAGATCATTAGAAGGTAATTTTTAGTGATACAACAGGATTATTGTTTTTGTTCTTCAATATTTTAGAAATACTGCCAATGTCAAGATAAAACTATAAAGTTTTTGGATTATTTACGAGTAAAGTTTGGAAGTTTCAGTCAACCGAATCATAGTGAAACTAACAGCAAAGTTTTGAATTTTATTTATGTTCTTAACTTATGAAAAACATAAACTTATTACTTAATGATTAAAATTCTTCTGTGTGTAATAAATAAAACATACATATAAATCAGTATTAGCAAAATTTAATCACAGTTTTAAAAATATTTTTATTGCCTACTTTTTTAATTTAAAGTTACAATTTAAAGCTCTGATAACTACAAAAATAGAAAATCTTAAATGTAGTTTTTTTACCTTCCGTCACCTTTAGGTAAGGAAGGTATTGTCTTTGCTCAAAAAATTCGTTGGTGAGTTTTTAATGAATAAGCATGTTTTAGGGTCCCTACTATACGAATTTACTATTTTTAAGATGATGTCTCTGTGTTTTTCTATTTGTGTGTGATTTCTCCGACGATAACTCCAATACTACAATTCTAAAAATTATAATTCCTCTTCTTTACATCCATATGAAGAGCTGATTAAATTTTGGTTATAATTGATAAACCGGAAGTACCCTCATTTGAAGTTTTTAACAGTTTTTTTCTATACGGTTTGATTATATATTTTCCTTCACATTCAATAGGTACAGAGTCAAAGCATTATAAAGAGATTCATTTTCAAAAATTAGTTAGCTTTGCTATTTAACATGGAAACATCTGATATATGCAAAAAATTCTAATTGATAGATGTGAGTGACAAATGCAAAATCAAATATGGTAAGTATAGGATCAGAATGTCGAGAGTACGAGGAAGGTGAGAGAGAAGATGGAAGGACTCTATCTCAAAAGAATTGAGAGAGGAAGAACTGTGTGAAGAAGATGCGTTGGAAAGGAATGAGTGAAAGATAAGAGTAAGAAACAGTGACCCTTAATAACATTGGAGAAAGCTTAAGAAGGAAGAAGAAATTTGCAAGTATAATTTACATAGTGTATGTTCATGATATAATTTTATTGGATTTATAGCATCTTTTCAAAGGAACTTTTGGTACGGAATTTGTAAAAAATAATATGTGTTCGTGTTATAATTTTATTGGATATATAGAATGTTTTCCAAGGAACTTTTTTATAGCATTTATCCATTTTTATTTCAATACCTTTATTTCTAAAAATCACACAATTATTCAAATACTCTAAAAATGCGTACACTTACGTAACATTCTCTTTACAATCAAATAATATTACTACCAAGTTTATATCTCTACCCATTTTTGAATTATTGCCCCAAAAGTCAATATATCCCACATTTAGAGAAAAACTTCAAAATTTTCAAAAATCTATTTTTTATGTAACTAGATACTTCTCAATGCGCTGATTCCAAATTTTGTAACCGCACGTCGATATCTCGTTTCGTTCTCGAGATATTTAGATTTGAAGTTTTGCTCGAAACTGCCCAATTTTGGGTAATAACCCAAAAATGGGTCAAGATATGAATTTGGCGACGACACCATTCGATTCTACGGACAAAAATACATAAGTATAGCAATTTTTATAATTTTTGTCCAATCGGTTCATTTTTTATGAATAAAAGCTTGAAAACCCCTGAAAATGGCCAAAATCTTACGATTTTTGCGATTTTTCGCCATTTTCAGTTATTTTGCTTTAGAGATTGTATGCGGTGTTCAAAAATTCTGAAAATTGGTGTACTTATGTAATTTTGTCCGTAGAATTGAATGGTGTTGTCGCCAAATTCATATCTCGACCCATTTTCGGGTTATTACCCAAAAATGGGCAGTTTTGAGCAAAACTTTGAATCTAAATATCTCGAGAACGAAAAGAGATATCGACCTGCGGTTTCAAAATTTGGAATCAGCGCATTGAGAAGTATCTAGATACATAAAAATTAGATTTTTGAAAATTTTGAAGTTTTTATCTAAATGTGGGGTATATTGACTTTTGGGGCAATAATTAAAAAATGTGTAGATATAAAATTGGTAGTAATACTATTTGATTGTAAAGAGAATGTTCCGTAAGTGTACGCATTTTTAAAGTATATATGAATATTCATGTGATAATTTTATTGGATTTATAGAATATTTTCCAAGGAACTTTCTGTATGGAATTTGTAAAAAATTGTATTATGTTCGTGTTACAATTTTACTGGATATATAGAATCTTTTCCAATGAATTTTTGGTATGAGATTTGTATAAAATACATCAAATTAAGGGAAGGTCTTGTGCTGGCCACAACATATTTTTTTGTATGCTATTAGATTTGTTATATTATTTTTTTTAGACCCTGGTGAGTTTTCTACATGACAAATGCGAATCAATTTTTAATATTCTGTGTCTCTTGTATACTTACTAGAAAACGAATTAAAAAAATTGCTTTATTAAACCAGTTGTTATATTTAATTGATAAGAATGGATTGACATTTATTCAATTATTTGAAAATTCATGCTAATGCTGAAGTATGATATTTGAAAATTTAAGTAAATGTCATCTCTAAAACAAAAAACAATTGAATATCAAAAGGAAGGCCCTTGCAATACACAATTGGGTTTCGTAATGACTTCATTATGAACAAAAAATATAAAAAAAATATTTGTAGATTTCTTCAGGTTTCGGGAATACCATACAAGATTACATTTTTTTATTTTATTATTTGAAATTATTTTACATTTGATATCTGCAAATTATGTCATAATGATTAGAAAAAAATTTAAAAATACCATTTCCCTGCTAAAATTATCTTATCAGCTGACATTGAAACAAAACTAAATTTAGCCGTAGTTACTCACTTTCTTCCGTATATGTAATCACTCAGTAACAAAACAAACAAAAAATCAAAAATAAAAACTTTCACATCTACTCAGAGCCTCCTGGTTAGCAGCGGAAAAGAGAAAGAAGAAGAGACAAAAGCTACCGAAATGGCGACAGTGTGATTTCACCGGGGTCCAAACAAACTTTGACAAATGTCACTTCTCGGGAACATAATGCGAAAGTGGCCAAAAACATCCATAAATAAAGTAAATAAAACTATTATCATATCCGCGAGAAAAGATACGTGGCCCCTACTGTGGCGCCGCGCTGATGGCGCCGAGCGTCTATAGTGGAGAACACTAGAACTACAGAGCGGACCACATGGGGAGATCAAAGCAGGCGATGATTATGTACGTTGCAGCTCATTTGCATTTGAAATTATAAGCGATTGTGGTATCATAGTTGGCTGATAATTGCTCGGACAGATGAAATACGGCCTTGTTTATGGATTTAATTTTGTGTAAAATCGTGTTTTTCTTGATGGGGGATTCTTATCGTGATATGATAATTTTGGTTAAATTATAATAACAAAATTATCCTTTTATGAGATCATATCTACAGCTATTAATGAATATTATTAAAAATTAATTAAAATATAAATAATATATACATTTGATTGACAGCAATGTATTTGCCCGTTCCATTTAAAATGAAACATAGGGAACGAATTTGACAAAAGTATTATATATTTTATTTAAATATTGTAAGAAATTTAGCCAGCCAGAAAACCACTCGAAAGCACAAAACACATTTCGGGCACAAGTGCACACAATATTTTTTCTACAGCTAAATTTAATCTTTAGAAAACAGTTAAACAAAATGACATCTTATCAATATGACAGATAGCCGTTGAATTTTCCTATAGACCATTCCAGTATGACGTCACCTGCCCTCCACAGGAGTGATTTTAATCTCACTTTTAAATATTTTTAAAAATTATTTAATTATATATCTTATGATAAATATCGAGAAATTTAGATTTTGATACAATAATTCATTCATAAAATTAAACCATAAATTTTTCCATGGCTCCATAATTTTTAGATTTATAGAGATATTTTTTTAAATAAGGAGCAATTATAAATAAACTATACAATTGGCCCCATTCTGTATTATATTTTTGCATATTAAAAAATTTCACCAATTATTTATATTCACATAAAACAAAATAATTGATTTTTCTATTCATGTCTTTAGTAGTAATAGTTTCATCCAGTTGCTAAAAATTAACAACTTACAAAATAAGCCCGATTATTAAGGAAATCAAATGAAAAACTTATTGGGATTTTAGTTTTTGTTTGTTGGCAACCAACAATTCCAATCTGTTGTGCTGATTTCATTAAAATAATTATTCCGTAATTAAAATAATATTGTTTATATATTGAATTGAAAATTTTGGAAAATAAATATTTATAAAACAACATAAGTGGTTAAATAAATTCAGGTTTACAAATCCTGTAATCATCATTTTCGTTATAGAGACTCTTCGGTGTTAATGTTCCAAATGTTCAGAAAAAGGAAAAAAAATCTGATGTGGCTCGCACATTACCTTCTGTCAATTCTATATATTTTGTACAAATCTCATACCAAAAGTTTATTGTAAAAGATTCTGTATATCCAGTAAAATTCTACCACGAACATAATTATGTCCTACACTGTGTATATTGAACGTGACACTGCCATCTGTCAATTAGAATTATTTGAATATATCAGCTGTTTCCATGATTATAGCAAAGCTGGCTGATTTATGAAAGTCAATCTCTTTATAATTCTTTAATTCTGTATCTATTGAATATGAAGGAAAATGTATAATCAAACCGTATAGACAATAAGATATTCTTTCATATTGATAATCACATAAAATGGCAAAAAAAAGATTTAACTGCGTTTTTAAGAAAAACTGTTAAGAACTTCAAATAACCAAAATCTAATCAACTCTTCATATGGATATCAAGAAGAGAAATACGAAATATTTATAATTTTTAGAATTGTAGTATTGGAGTTATCTTCGGGGAAATTTTTGCCACACACAAACGGACACACACACACACACACACACACACACACACACACACACACACACACACACACACACATGCTCTAGTAAATCGTATTCTATGAACCGTAAAACTTGATTCATTAAAAATTCACTACAGAATTTTTTGACCAAAGACAATACCTTTTTTACCTAAAGGGGACGGAAGGTAAAAAAAATTTTTTATGGTTAATCATTATATTAAAATGGAGGGTAGGTATGAACAATTTAGACATTATTCATAAAGATAGTAAAGATTAATATTGATCAAAATAATTTAAAAAACAAAGGCCGCTATTATAAACGTCCAGTTAAATTTAGTTCCAAAGTAAATTTAATAAAGTGAAAAAATTGGAACCAAATTCTATGTTCTTATGACATTTAAAATTTAAAACATTGCTGTCAAAAATTCGCGTTCCATTTGTTCATTTAATTAAATTTACTATGGAACTAAATTTAACTGGACGTTTATAATACCAGGCTAAAGTAACATACCTTAGTTGTGATAATAAATATTATTCTGTTTGAATAAATATAGAAAAAAAAAAATATATACATTTTGTACTTCTTTTCCAATGTAAAAGACAGCTTGATACACATGAAGTGACATTGCATGTGTTTACTTTGTGCTACAGAAAACAAGTAAACGAAGGATAGCAAACAATGAAAGGATTGTGAACTGTGTGTAACAACACTTTATTCGTTTTCTTTACAAATAGTTCCTTTTTATAAAACTATATTCAATTTTTCCAAAACTTTAATTTTGGTAGCCGAATCGGTATTTTAATTTATTGCAACTATTCAAATGATTTTCTCATACAAAAAAAATCTGATGCGGCTAGCACAAGAACTCTCCACATATCTATATTAGGCTATATAATTACATATTGTATTGTGTATTTCTGGTACACACAAAAAATCTAATTATATCTATTATTAATATATTTTTATATTTTTAATTCTTTCTATAAATAAGTTTCCTCGTACCTACTCTTCTAAATGTTCGAGATTCGTCAAATTCATTGACGAGATTGGCGGTATATCTGATAGGTACGAGGGTGGTTTGACGAAAGAGTGACTTTTCAATAAAAAAAAGTTATTTTACTTTTACAAGAATTTTATTTTTCAACATAATCCTTTTTTAATTGTACACACTTAGCGCATCGAGTTTTCAATTTTTTCGAAGCATCTAAAAAGTAATCTTTCGGCAACTCTTTAAAATATGCATTTTTCTCGGATATCCCCTCTTTATTGGTGTGAAATCTCTTTCCACCGAGCCATCTTTTTAAATTTGGAAATAAGAAGAAATCACTGAGAGCCAGATCTGGTGAAAATGGCGAATGAGGTAGCACCTCGTAACGCAATTCGACTAATTTTATTGTAGCAACAGCGGACGAATGAAAAGGCGTATTATCGTAATGGAACAAAGCTTTTCTTCGACAAATAAGGTCGTTTTCTATTTAGTTCGGCATCAAAACGTGTCAACAAATCAGCATAATATTGGCCAGTTATCGAACCGAAAAACGGTTTTTGCCTAATTAATAATTAAGTAAGAAATTTTAAATGTACTTCCCATAAAGCCTACGGTATTGTATCTGGATTTTTGACTGACATTTTTCTATCATTTACATTTTAATTTCTCAATTGGTTTCCATGGAGTTATTTGGTCTGTGCGATTCATTACAATGGATTATTTTGTATATTTATAATTCTCTATCTCTAAATCTATAGAAGATATATTAAAAATATTCAATGTATAGGATAGAGAATTTTATATTCTTTAATATTTTTAATAACATAAATTTTTACAAAAATCATATTTAGAAGATTTTTTTAAGAAACTGCTGCTTCCAGTTGTCCATTTGTTACCAAAATGTTTTCAGTTCTTCCCATTAATGTCAGATTAAGGAACACGTAGTATTGGTATTTAATCTTATAGAAGTTGAGAAACCGTCCCTCCAACATCCAGACACACACACACACACACACACACATACACAAAATCGGATACTAATGACCTTAAAACATGCTTATTCACTCAAATCTGGGTATGCGATTTCTAGCATGAATCCAATACCTCAATTAAAAATTTCTAGAAACTTTAATAATAGATTGTATGATGCAAATTTTAATTATATATTGGTTAATATTCCCCACTGGTTTGTACTTCCAGTGGAAATCTAGATTTTTGCATTAACATCAATTCATTTAAAAAGTTATATCTCAAAGACGTCTGGAGTCTACTTGGAATACATACTTTGTGGCTCAAATTAATAAACTTTTCATCGCGTGGCGTAGGTACAGATAAATGTTGAGATATTTCTGACATGTACAGAAGTTCTTTGAAGACGAACGTTTCATTTTTAATTTGCTGCACATTTCCGGGAAATAAATTTAGCAAGCATATCACAGTTAACTTTATCGATTCACAATAAAGCAACCGACAATTTTAGAAGATACATTTTATTCCTTTTGAGTATTTCACAACTTCATGCAATATAACACAATTGTATACAAAGGAACTTTTATTCTTATTTTTCCATACAAATAAAAAAATGATATGAAAGTAAACAAAGTCAAGGTAAATAAACATTTTGTTTAAATTCCGAGAATTGAACAGTGGAATTTATTTGTAAACATTATATTTGATGTAGGTAAATTGTTATTGTAATTGACCAAGGGTGTTATAAGGACGGTTCGAGGAATATACGTTGAGCGAAGGCATTATTGTCCGTTTAACTCCCGTGGTGCCTTCAACATTTAATGTCTTACTATTTTTTTAATATTCTACGGATTACGGAAAATATTTAACAAAATTTTCATTTTACATCCCTTGACAAAATTTTACATTATCTCTTATTTATTTTATTCAATTTTGACGTTTTAATCTGTCATTATTAACTCCATAACAACAACTATAAGTAACGCTTTATTCACAAGTGAATTAAGATTTTTTAAATCACTCTCACAAAATTTTAACTCACTCTGCAACAAATAATGCATTTAAAATAACATCAGGTACCAAAATAACATTTACCATAATATTTATCAGACATTATCAGCCATTTTCATTACTTTTCACGGCACAAATGACAGACAATAAAGCATTTTAAATAGATAATTTGACGTCTGTCAGCGACGATTGTCATGCTCATCCTACTAACTGATCAGTTTTTTTTTTTATTTTGTCAAAATTAAATATTATAATGGTTTTTATTATTATTTTGTCAAAATTGAATAAAATATTGTACAAACCACGTGAGCTAAGAATGTTTATTCACTAAAAGACATTAACTCACTCGTCCTTGCGGGCTCGTGAGCTAAGCTTTCTTCTCACGAATAAACAGTACCTTAGCTCACTTGGTGTGTAAATATCTATTATCATTATTGACTTTTCATCTTTTTAAATGTCTTTATAAAATATGACGATCAACTCCGTGATAATTTTATTTGTTCCTCCTTGAGCCTGTTTCACATTTTTCAAAAACTATTTTAAATGAAAGTTTATGGACTGATTTTCTTAGTAATAATTTTTATTTTAATAATTTGTTGTTATTTGTGGAAATAATTAAATAAAAAGATTGGCGTCCTGAAAAATTACCCCCTACTCCTGTGACGTAGAAGCACATACATTACATCAGTAATAGCCAATAGGAAAATAGTTTTTCCATCACCTACGTTTATTCATATTATTTATATAAATAAACGTAGGCTAAAGTTTGTCACATGTTAATAACAAAATCTTTTAATTTGACATTTGACGCTGACATTGCTCATTGTAAATGAATAATAAAGTAATAATGGCAAATTACACTCAAGCTAAATCGGACAATTAACCGATGGTCGATAGCTGGATGATGGCTGAATTTATATCAGAACGATTGTTTTACTGTTACCGAAATAATGGGTGAAAAGAGTTGAGGTAAAATAAAATATAAAAACTGAATTTATTATATAAATTGATAATATAATTTACTTTAAAGTTCTGGTCGTGATTCTTATTTGACACTTGTTTGATAACTTTGACAATACACTTGACACCTTAGAACCGCTGAAGATGTATGTACTCTGACGTCACATTCTGTTTCAGATCACGTGACTTATTCAAAATTTTATCCAAATTTCAAAAATTAATTGTAAAATATCTAAAGGATATTTCGTGATATTTTCAAATATGAGGCTTTTTAAAGAACAATATCTTTTCAAATTTAATACTTAGAAGTCATATAAAAATTCTATTAGACATTTTCTTGCCCTGAAGAAGACTAACGTATTAGTTGAAACGCTGGCTTGAAATAAATAATTTCACTGCAGACTGCTTGTCGATCATCGCTCAAGTTCAGTTTATATTAAAATTATGAATGAAAAGTTATATATTTCAATAAAAAATTGATATAAATTCATTTTGAAATTAGTAATTAGTCATATTTTCATAATTTGTCAACACATAGATATACAGCTTTTCTTTTAGTAGGTACTGGTCCCCATTATGTTACAAAGATGGCGACACATTTTGCATTGTCAATCTTCCTACACATAATATTAATTAACTAATGATAAAATTATGAATTTTTTGTTAGAATTATAAACAATTTTCTGTTGAATGCCGCTCGGTAGAAACCCTGAATTCAGTGGCCCCGCACTGGTCTGGGAAAAAGCCGTGTATCTTTTTGTTCGGTTATAACAATTTGTTATTTTACTGCGAGTGAGTTGGCCCGGTATCAAATCCTGGATCCGGGGTCCGGGATGCGATTCGCCGGCGTCGACCCCCCTTGGCTCCCCACCGGCGCCCGGGCCTGGCGCCGCGACGCCTCGCGGGGCGGGCCCGGGCCCACCTACCCCGAATCACGGACGCCCCTGCAATCGAACTCACTGCAGAGATAAACCCTGCATTGCATCGCGGGGTGCTTTGTACGCGACATAGGGAGGAGGTTTATGACGAATATATTCATATTCATAGTAGTCAAACTGCGTGATGGATTATTATATATTACGTATTCTGCGTCTATTCAGATTGTGGTGAAAAATGATGGAATGAATATTCATTCTACGTAGATCATCAGTATTTGTCAACGAAATAAGTGTGTTGATTTTGCAGTGGAGAATTTATTTGCATAAAAAATAAAATAATTTGATGTGTACAACAAATGAGGTCCTCCACTCTTTATTTTATTTTTTTATTATATTGCATGAAAATTCGTTTCATTTTGAAGCAATTCGTAGTACAGTGTGTTCAGAAAAAAATCTAATTCGGAGTATGCTACGAATATAGAAACGTATGTCTGATTATAATTCAATTCAAAAGTCAAGTCAAAATTGATCGTAAAGTGCAATTTTAAGGAGAAAAGATAATAAAGACAGATACAGAATATAGCCATTCACCGTTTTCTAATTTATTTCTATATCTCGTCTCAACTGACATTTAAATAAATACTTTTTGTTCATAGCCTACTCCGAATTAGGATTTTAACACACAATTCATTGTTGTTAATTTAACTGCATTTGATTTTTAAATTATTAAATTATAGACTTAATACATATTTTATAAACGAGTTATATTTGCAGAAAAATATTGCGAAAATGTACAAATTACGAGAATGTACAAAACGAAAACGAGTTTATTACCCCAAAAAGTCATAAATAAGTAAAGAAGTTAAAAGATTTCAAAACCGTAGTTCGATATCTATTTTCCTTTCAGAGTTATTCACATTCAAAGTTTTACTGAAAAATACCCATTTTGAGCAATAACCAAAAAATAGGCCCAGATCCCAGATACTTCCTTCTTAATTTTTATAATTTTTGAACAACGGTTACAATCTTAATAAAGAAAAGTTTAAAAATTTCCAAAATCCGAAAAATCAAGTCATTTTCAGTTATTTTTCTCTAGAAGTTCTAAATAAAGTAAAAAATTATGAAAACTGGCAAACTTATGTAATCTTTCCCGTAGAATCGAATGATTATATTGTCATGGTCATATCTTGACCCACTTTTAGGTCTTTGCCCAAAATGGACAATTTCGGACAGAATTTTAAACATAGATATCTTGGAAACAAAAAGAGATATCGACCTGCGGTTTTAAACTCATCAACAACAGAATGTTAAAAATTTGGATTTTTTTTCTAAATAATTGTGATTATGGTTGTTTGAGGCAGTAACTGCCAAGTAAAACTAAAACGTGAAGGCAGTGACTCAGCAAAAAAATTCTGCTTTCGTGTAGATAAAGATATACTAACGTTATATTAATTCTAAGAAAATATAGAAATATCAATAAAATATAACTAGATACCGTTTAATAGTAAATTTATTCGAGAGATATCACTTGATCGATAGTTTTACTTCTTAATAAAATAAATATAAATAAGAAGAAGAATTTATAATTTCTACGATACTTTTATTTATTTATCATCATTATAAATGTTCTTAGGAAATATATTTATATATTTTGATAAATTACATCAACCCGTACGTAAGATAAAATATCTAAATGTCAACAAATAAATTTTATGATTATATTAATTATTTTGTAACGCAAACATACCCTTAAATATAAAACAAAGGAGTTTTATGCATTATTATATATTTTAAAATTTCAAATGAACCAGCAAGTTTATCTAATCTATTCAATTATAAAACATTTATTTTTTTAAGACATATATGGATACATACACCGTACTCAATAAATAAAGTATATTAAGTATTTCAAATTTGTAGTTAAAAATAAAATAAAATAGATACGATTTTTCAACTCCTCTTAGAGATTTGAATGCGTGGAATAAATTACGAAATGTGTTTTTCGTTTTATACTAGTCGTATACTTAAAATCAATATTCTGTTTTATTTTATTATTATTTTACTATTAACCTTAATTAACCTTATCATAATCGTAATTTCGAAATATTTGAACTGTTTATTAAAAAGTTTGTTCCTATACGTTATTATCAATGAGAGTGTTAAGTCTGATTTATAGATTGCACAGAATAGAATGGAATAGAATAAAATAAGGAATGGAATAGAATAGGAATAGAAATTTATAAGACCATTTATAGATTGCATAGAATAGAAAACTTGGAACAGAATGACGTCACTTTTGTGTCACTTTTGCACTAAATTAACTATATTTATTGGTGATTTGAATAATGTCATTGTTTGTTTTTGCAATAAAATATAGTATTTCTGCAAAATAAATGTTGTCTACAGAAAGTTTTTACGTTACTGGATGGGCCAAAAGCAACGAAGTCACAACGCTGAATAGAATGGAATGGAATAGAATAAGAAATAAAATTTGGTTATATCCTATTCTATTCTATTCTATTCTATTCTATTCCATTCTGTGCAAGTATAAATGGTTCCATGCATTTACATTAGCTTGTATTTCTATTCCCTGTGCTATTCTGTTCTATTCTATTCCATTCTGTTCTATGCAATCTATAAATCAGGCTTTAATTTCTGTACAAGTCACAAATCACAAAATATACAGAGAAGAAAACATAAAATTTAAGTTTTGCAATATCTATTCTTTGCATACTATACTAATTAAAAGGTGCAGAGTAAGGAAATAAATAACTTTTGATATACATAATTCAATACCGTATTTATAAATAATAGCAAAATAGTTTAACCCTTACGTTAATATCAAAAGGAGGATATTAAAATATGAATAATAGTTTTATTTGTAGCATTCAATAAACTGGATTATTTGAAATGTTATAGGTGTTATTTTAAATAACTTTAACTAGAATTACCATGCAGAAATTGTCAACTGTGTTTTATCCCTGTCAATCGTTTATGGATTATTTTTCTAAAACTGTTATATGAAGTTTTTTTTCTTTAAAATAATCCATAATCGATTGATAGAGTTAAAACACTGCTAGTCAACTCATCGCTAATCACTGTTAGTCACTGGTTCATGATACCACCCATTGTTTTACGTATAAATAGTGAAGATAGAGAAATTCAATTCTTTAGAATAATCTATTTAAATAAAAAAATATCATCATTCTATAAATATAATAGTATAAATATCTGGTAATTTACGGTAAACAAAATTTAATAAATTACGATAATTTACGGTTTTACATCTCTGTAAGTTCGTGCGGTTGTATTTTGGCGCCTAGAGCACATAATATTCATTTTTGCGCCTTAAGAGATATATTTATAAAAGAGTTAATTTTTCATTTACGTTTACCGCAGAAGCATCAGTTGATCCTTTGCTTACCACAGCATGGCTCTGAATATCTGAATTCGGAGCTTCTACAAATTCCAATGGAGGTAAAGTTAGAAAGATTTGTTTAACTTCAAATTAATATTTAATTGATCAAACAGCAAACAGCAGGTATTATAGTAATTAAGGTACCAAGGGTGTTAAGGACATTATTGGGTGTTTGACTCTCGCGATGCCTTCTACGTTTAATGTCTTACTATTTTATTTATTAATATTCTACGAATTTCGAATCAGAAAGTTTTAACAAAATTTACGAAGTAGGTGGGCTATGAAAGCTTGTGCTTGTTTTTTTAGGCTATATTCCAGTGTCAATATCAATTTCTAATTTCTTGACAACATTACCACAGCATAACTCATAATGCCCTAGGGCATTATTTGTTATATAATTTCCTGGAAGCAGGGTTATTATGATAATAATAATATACGGGTTGGACATTAAATTTCATTTTCGTTTAATGGGGAAGTTTAGTATGGTAAAAATTCTACATAACATACTATTTTCTCACAAATGACAGCTGAAATTGAAATTAAAAATTAAAATTATTGCTCCATTTATTTATAATTAATATTTTTTGGGTAAACTCTAAGTACGTCACAAATCAGTTATGCGCAAACTCAGACAGAACGGTGAAAGCGAACCACTTGAACGTAGGTCGAACAACACCTCAGTCTCAAGTGACTGGTGACCGCAACCGCGTGCGTCATACGTTGTACCAAGCCTCTACCGACGTCATCACAGCTTAAAATCGGCTTTTCCGGAAAATCTGGGCATTTTTGAAAAAAATTAAACATGTTATATCATTTTTCAAGTTATTTCCCATGGAATAAAAGAATAAAAAAAAATCGCTCAACTTCCCCATTATCAATTTAGGGCCCGATATTTTCATCTCCGGTTAAACAGTCTGTTAACTGTCGGTTATAAGAAATAAGAACAATGTGGCATCGAAAAATTGACACATATATAATTTGTACGTAATAACGATATTATGTTTTTCTTAACTGATAGTTAAAGGACTGTAACCGGGGGGAAAATATCGCCACTATATATCCAGTAAAATTGTAACACCCACATAACTATTTTGTACAAATTCCATGCCGGTAGTTCCTTGGAAAAAATTCTATAAATCCAATAAAATTATAACACGGACATACACTATAGAAATTGCACGTGATACTGACATTTGTCATGATTATAGCAAACCTGTCTGATTTATGAAAGTTAATCTTTGTACTTCTTTTAACTCTATATCTATTGAATAAGAAGGAAAATGTATAAACAACCCGTATAGACAAAAAGATATTCTTCCATATTGATAATCACATAAAATGTCAAGAATATTACGAACTTCAAATAATAGAACTTCCGGTTGACCAATTATAACCAAAATCTAATCAGCTCTTCATATGGATGTAAAGAAGAGAATACGAAAAAATTATAATTTCTAGAATTGTATTATTGGACTTATCGTCGGAGAAATTTTTGTTACACACACATACACGCACACTCACACACATACTCATACACATATACACACACACATACACATATACACACACACATACACAAACACACAGACAGACATCATCGTAAAACTAGTAAATCGTATTCTAGGGACCCTAAAACGTGCTTATTCAGTAAAAACTTACCACCGAATTTTTTGACCAAAGACAAATATCTTCCTCACCTGGTGACGGAAGGTAAAAAGAAAATACAAATTGCTATTACTAATTATGAATATAAATGTCATATTTCCATATCGAAGCAAATAAAATTAAAAGTTGTACCCATTTCACATTTTTGTGATCGTTACAGAGCTTACAGAGGTTATTATAGTTGTATAGCGGTTGCAGAATAACACCACAGATACATCAGCTTTACATTTTTACTATCCGGCAAACATGATATTGCTGACATTCCTCACATTTCCGTCAAAAATTCTCTTACAGGCGCTATAGACCTTACAGGCTATAGCGGTTCAGAATACCACCAAGATACAGCTATGTTACATTTTTATTATCCGGCAAACATGTTCCTATGGAGATATGTTTATTAAAATCGTCTCAAAATCGACTGGAGATACGTGGTTTTGATTCTCAGTCATCAACACGAGTATCAGGAAAACATAAATATGAACTCAGTGACGTGAAATAAGATACAAGACTGTCTAAAATGATTGTCACTTACGCCGTTTTGCTTCTCAAATCTGGATTCGACTATTAGGAGAGTATGATTTATTATAGAATACATAGAGCATAAATATGATGATCTACTACTATGCCAACAATTAATATGAAGAAAATATTATTATTAGGAGGACAGCAATGGCAATTTAGTTTAGACTAACGCCGTTCTAACTCGAAATTTTGATCCGGAGAAAATGTGTTGTGGGAGGAATTAGTTGTATAAAGGTTGTATTTGGTTTGGACTTACGCCGTTTTGGAAACTTAAAGTGACGAGAAGTATCCGGATAACATAATATTTAGGAGTAATTGTGATAGAAAATAATTTGTATGATCTATTCATAGCGCTTGTCCTAGTACACAGTTGAGCCTACTAAATCAATAATAATTATTGTTAAAAGATAAAATTTTGTCGTTTACTTCGCGGGAATAAGTGTTTTTGAATACAATATACAATAATTTAATTAATATATGTATGTACTTCTATTACAATATTTTTTGAAGAATTCGAATTAAAAAAATATGTATTACATTTTTAGAAAATCTATATAAAAATAAATTTGTTTTATATACTACTTTTATAGATAAGTAATGTAAATAATTTTAGTCTCAATAAAAAACTAAATGAATTGTAAAAATTTAAATCATATTAGTAATGTAATCAATTTGCAAATAATTTTTGTTTTATGTATATTGTCGTATTTATTATCATCACTATTTATTATTTTAATCTGGATACATCCATATATTTTTGAATCCAATAAATTTAAATATATAGTAGGATAACATGATATTGAGAAGTCTTCTCTCATTATTTATGCAAGAAGTGTGTGTGAATTTAACAAGTATTCTTCCTCTATTTTAAAGTAGAGAGTAGGAGAATATGTGTGCCAAGAGTATTGTTATTTACGAAAACATAAAGGTGTTACATACGCCCTTTTGCATCTTAAAACGTCAATATGAGATTAGGAGAACAGGATTGGATGGAACAACAAACATTACTAGTGCTGCTCTCTATTTAATTTGAACGTAATGTTGAAATTCACGCGCATTCCGTTGGATGCCGCTAGTAATATTGATTTAGACACCACATTTAGTCAATTGTATTAGGTACATGTTATTTAAATACTGGTAAAATCGTAATAAAATACTTAAACTTTAATTGAAAAGAAGATAATAATAAAACTTCAATTTTTTTTTTATTGTATTTTATATGAAATCGAACAAATAATAACAGAAGTTATACCGGTATAGTAAATTTTCCTAGAAATTGACTTTCTAAAAGTTCTGAATCACCCACAAGCGTCAAATTAAATTGCAATTAACCTTTCAATATTGCATACATAATCTATTAATATTTAGTGGAAAATAATATAGATATAACTAAAATGATTTAAAGAAAGATAATGTGGAAATAAAATTTTTGTAAAATAATAACTAATAATATTAACGAAACAAAACATTCTTTATATAATAATGTGAATCTCAAAAATTGTAAGAGATAAGTAATTCGGTTAACTTAGTTAGAAGGAGACCATTTTAGTAGTTTTTTATATATCTGAAAAATAATAAATATAAAAAAATGACTTGCTAGAAACGAATTAACATTGGGAAGATCTACATCTTTGAAAGCAAAAATAAAACAAAACTATCTTTTCAATAATATGGACATTCATATAAAAATTAACTTTTCCATCATAACTCAAAATCCAATAATGAAGAAATAAATTGGACATCATCCTTGAAAGAGATCCTAAAAAGTGCGAACAAAAATCTAGTATTATTTCACACTTAGAAATTATTTGCAAAAAATAAAAATGAGAACTGCAAATTTATTTTTGTTTTTATCGAGGACTATGTTTGTTTAACAATCCGACTGGAGATACGTGGTTTTGATTCTCAGTCATCAGTGCGAGTATCAGGATAACATGAATTAACTCAGTAACGTAAATTAAAACAAAAGAAAAACCCCTTAACCTTAACAATAATTTAAAAACTATATACGTATTTCGAGAACTAAGTTCTCATCATCAGTAGAAACTACAACGTAAAAACAGAGAAGTTAAGATTACTCAGTATGTAAACCATACCAGAGGTCAAAACAGCTCTGAGGAATTAGGGAGAGAACACGGGTTATATAGGGACAGGAGTCATGGGTGAATGAATACCTAATTGGGTAACTGACAATGACAATTTAGTTTAGACTAACGCCGTTCTAATTCGAATTTTTGATCCGCAGAAAATAAGATGGAAGACTGTCCATTGCCTCCACCTTATAATTATTATTTATAGTTTTTTCTACTCTAATAATGATAAAAAAAATTAGACATCGTCCTTTGAAAGAGCTTATAAAAGTGCCCCAAAAAGTGCAAACCAAAATCCAGTACTATATCACACTTGAAGTTATTTGCAAAAATAAAAATAAGAACTGCAAAATTTATTTTTGCCTGTATCTAGTGTACACCTTTATATCTCACAATCCGACTGGAGATACGTGGTTTTGGTTCTCAGTCATCAGCAGGAGTATCAGGATAACATGAATATGACCTCAGTAACGTAAAATCTGCCGTCTAAAATATTTGTTTGTTGTGACTTACGCCGTTTTGCTTCTCAAATCAGGATTCAGCTATCAGGAGAGTATGATTCATTACAGAATAGATAGTGCATTATGAAGACTACTATGTCAACAATTAATATGAAGAAAATAGTATTATTAGGAGGACAGCAAATGACAATTTAGTTTAGACTAACGCCGTTGTAACTCGAAAGTTTGATCCAGAGAAAATAAGATAGAAGTGACCTTATAATTATTATTATTATTATTAATAGTTGCATATTTTCTGTTTGAACCAAATTAACATTGATTATATCTTTCGCATCACAACTCAAAATCTAATAATGATAGAAAAAAATTGGATATCGTCCTTTGCAAGAGCTTATAAAAGAGCCCCAAGAAGTGCAAACCAAAATCCAGTATTATTTCAATATCACACTCAGAAGGTATTTGCAAAGATTAAAAATAAGAACGGCAAAATTTATTTTTGCCTATATTTAGTGGACCTATATGTTTATCAAATCAATCCGACTGGAGATACGTGGTTTTGATTCTCAGTCATCAGCACGAGTATTAGGATAACATGAATATGAACTAATGATACAAAAAAGTTAAACGTCGCCATTTGAAAGAGCTTATAAAAGTGCCTTTAAGAAGTGCAACACAAATTTCAGTATTATGTTATACTTAGAAGTTATTTGCAAAAATAAAAACAAGAACTGCAATAGTATTTACAAGGCAGGCAAAACGGCTTTACTGCTAAAAGGAGGAAACGACTGGCAAGCCGAACAGGCGAGCCTGTCACCTCCTTAATGCAGTAGAATAGTTAGCTGGCGTGTATTGTACAATATTTTATTTGTTACTCACTTGTAAATCAGATTTAAAATTATAATCTCAATCTGTCAATTGCAATTGACACTTATTTTTAATATGTGTGACAGTAACAAAACTAAACACAATTTTTACATGCCACCAACGTTACTAACTTGGTAACTAGTAAAATTTTAATAAGTTAGTTGTCAATTTTACAAATTTGTATCTAGTAAATATTAATTTTCAAAAGTAGTAGGCGGTATCAATAAGGAAGTTTCCAATGGGTTACTTGCGTGGTACTGAAAATCCGATTTCTGTCACTATATACGTAATGTTATATTGAAAACATATATAAAAATATAAATTTTATTTTAAAATAATTATTTGTTTTTTACTAGATTAAGAAAAAAATTTCTGTGACGTCTTTATATTGAACGGGGGAGGTGAAGCATGTTTAAGAATGTAATCAATAGATGGCATGGCGTGCGAGAAAGTTTTAATTTGAATTTGACATTAGTTCATTTTTCTCTCTCTCTGGTCTCTCAAATACATTAATTACTTTATAAATAAACACATAGGTAGTTACTTGTAATTTAAAATATGGATACCAAAAAGATAAACTAAAATACTAACCTCCAAACCCTCCAAACTACTGTTAAAACGTCAAACAGGTGATCTACATTACCAACAGAAACATACCATTACTATGGGACGGCACTACGCTGTGGCTTTACGACCATTCATTGGTGCGGCGTAATTCTACGTCATACATGGCGGGAATTCAAATAGTCAAATTTCATATTTTTTTTCTGGCTAATTAATAAAAATTTTGTCAAAAGAAAAAATATGGGTAGCAAGTTTTTACCTTCTCTTCAAAAATATTAAATAAAAAAATCTGATGTGGCCAACACAAAACCTCCCGCTATTGAATTTTTATTAATTTAAATACATACTTACGTATTTACTACCGCTGCAAACTGTTCCATTGCAGAAAACTATTGCTTTATTTACTATTTTCTTTTTAAAATGTCACTATTATTAATTTGAAGTGATTAGTTTTTTGACAGTGACATTAACTGTCAGTTACATTCATTTGAAATATGAACTGTGTAACAAACGAATTATTGTGTCTTAGGCTTCGCGACTAATAAAAAAAATTATTTTTAAATTTATGTGTAAATTATATAGAAAAAGTATTAATGTATTCCAGTAGAAAATTCAATAATCTTTAATTTTTATAAGACATAAAATGCGAAAAAATGGCATTTAATGGTATTTTTTGAAGAAAAACCATTATGAGCTTCAGGTAAAGTGTCATTTCCGGTTATCCGATTTACACCAAAATCTAATGGCTTCTATTCATATTAGAATGGGATGGAAATACAAGGTTTCAGAATTTTCTGAATGATAGTATTTGAGTTAGAGTGAAGACAAAATCCCTACACTTACACACATACATACACACATACACACACACATACACACATACACACATACACACATACAGACATCATCGTGAAAATGTTAAAAATGGATTCTAGGGAACTTAAAACGTGGTCATTTACTAAAATCTCGATATGAGATTTTTAGCACGATCCCTATACCTCCCTTACCAAGGGTAGCGGGAGGTAAAAAAGGTTCGCAAGTAGCCCATTGAGTAACAAATAATAGTATAATACATCCTAGATTGGAGATGTTTCATCACAACCGACGGCTTATGTATATTACCGAGAGGCGAAGCCACTAAATGAGATAAAGCGCGAGATATAATGAAACTCCCACCGACGTTATGTTTACTATTTTATTCACAATCATCCTCATTTTTAATTCGATACTTTATTATAAGGATCTATGACAATTTTGCTAGGCAACCTCTAAATAAACATTTCCAACCCAAGAGATGGAAGTGAAATATGTTATTTCCAACCCAAGAGATTGTCATTAAAGTTAGGATTGACGTATTTCCCAATCTCCAAAAGGTTAAGAATCGGTTATTACTGTAAAGATGGCGAATAAAATTTATTTTCGCCTATATGTAGTAACTATGTTTTTTTCCGAATAAACGATAGGTTTGTTCGCATAGCAAAATATGCAATTACTAATTTTTCACTACGCGTGGTTTCAAACTAATTGGATATTTTTGGGTTCTGCGAACAGAATTAAAGGTTATTGTTATTACTACCATCTGGAGTGAACAGAATTGTTTTTATCTTATGTTGATTGTTGTTGTTGGCATTTGTCTTTTTCACATAATATTATAATCTTACTTTATTGTTTAAAATTTACTCCTGCATTTATTTCAGGTTCTCTAAAATTTGCGCGCGGCAATCTATATGACAATATAGCAAATGTTTAGTGGTTTGAAAGAATTTAGAATAAATGTTAATATTCCTTTTTTCTCGCTTTTGCTAGTACATGTGCATATAGGAACAACAAAGCTCGCTAATACCGGATAGTTATTTGCCAGTTAAATTTGTATTGAAAGACAGGAAATAATCATCCATCAGATAAATTTATCTGGTGGATAGTTACTCAGAATTTTATCCGAAGTTGGAAAGACACCATAAACCAAACTGCAAGAATGAAAACATTACTTTCGACCATTTTTAAAGTTTCGATTCGTTGTAATAAATTTTATATGCATCATTAAATAATTAAACCAATACAGGAATTTCTTGCCTTTCATTTGCAATTACCGTTTTCTTGTTCGTAATTCTTTTAAATTTCACACTTTTATGTAAACATAATTACATTTATAATAATAACATAACCTCAATTTAAGTTACCTTAAGTGAAAGTTCCGTAATTCAGTTCATATTCAACAGGTATCTCCTTCCACAACTATCAAAACTTACTTCCAGGTGCTTACCTTGGTAAAGTCTTGCAGCGTGAAAGAAGTGTACAAGACGTTAACAGTGTTTTGTTCGCACAATGTGATTCTAAGATATACAACGACGACAAGCTTGTAAATAGTGTAAATAGGGTAGGTCTTGTTCAACGAAGAGATGTTGTGAAGTGTCAATGGTTTTCTGTGAAAACAAGTTACAATAGTGAAAAGAATTGAAGATGAAGTTTGACGTTTGACTAATTCGAAAGCAGTATTGGTTGCATATAGGTAAGGTGACAGCAGGAATGTAGATTTTGGGAATTTGAATGAGTGTATACGAAAATTTTGATATTTTAAGAAAAATAAAAATTATGCTGTGTTTAATTTAAATTTATATTTGAAACAAATAAACAATATGTGAACTGTAAACTAATTTAAAGAAATTATTGTTTATTATTTAAATAATTATAAAAAAAACATTATTAACCATTATATTTTATCGCCCGCCTCAGTAAATAAAAATGAGAAACGAAAATATGTTTAATAATTTTGCACAATATTTCAATATTTGATATTGTATGTAGGTACAATGTTATTGATCCTTAGAAGATGAAGAATATACCTACCTATTGAACGTATGTGCAATCTATTTTAAAAATAAAAATCTCCTTGCATAATAGTGAAGTAATTTTTGTCTGCAAGTATTTTGTTGAGCTTGAGCACACCGAGATATTTATGTACAAATTTTGATAGAAGTATAGTATTAAGGTGGATTTATACAGCTTATTTTTTCTTTTACTTTTTCTTTTCTTTTTCGCTTTTACTTTTACTTTAAGTTTGGTACTTTATGCAGCTACTTTAAAGCCTTCTGTACACATGCGCAGATGTGATTTTTCTGGCATATCAGTTGTCATAAATGTAAAGAGATAATTATAACCTATAAAAATGGACACAAATATAATAATTTGTGCATCTGCTATATTACTTGTAGCTTTACCCATTTTCTAATTTTTGCAATCTTACGTACACAAAAACAAATATATACAACACACGCTGACGTTTGTCACGGGAAGTGGTGCACATGCGCAGTTGTGAATTCTTTTACTTTAACGGTCTTAAGTTGAAAGTTGGTCAACTTTAGTTCTTAAAGTAAAATTAAAAGTGTGCACATAAAATAGTACATTTATTAACACACATTTAACTTTTGTAAAGTAAAAGAAAAAGAAAAGGTAAAATAAAAAGTAGGCTGCATAAATCCACCTTTAGGAAAAATTTTGATTTTTAAAATATATAAAAAATGAAATTAATTATTGAATAAATTGGCTCAGTTTAATGAACTGTATTTCGAAAGCATTAATATAATTAAACAATACAAATATTATTGCAATAATACCAAACTTCTTTACTCCGTTTTAAACTAAAAGGTTTAAATTCAGATTCAGATATATTTACACCGAATATTTTCCAACAAATATGTACATAATATGGAACTTTTAATTTCATTAATTGACAATAGGGTCCTCCACCGTAATAACAAACTAGAACTAGGGTTAGTTATATTCAAACTAGACCTTAAAACTGTATATTAAGGATTATCAAAGTTGAAAAATAGTTATTAGTTTCTAAAATAATCGAGTTTTTATTATCATTTCCTCATCTCTACATCTACGTCACACATTTATTCTATTCCAAATTCTTACTACTTTCAAAACTTCTGCTATCGCCTTTTTGAAATACGGAATCCATTTGCAAGTATATAAATGCAGAAAATAACAACAATAAAACAACATAAATAAATCAAATAATACTAGTTTAAATTTATGATGCTATGACAGATTACAAGCGTTGGTATGAAAGTAAAAGATATGTTGAATGACATAGGCTACCAGTGGTAATCAAATCTTGGATTATAATATATACGTAGTATTTTTATTAATTATGGCATTAAATTACTTATTATCCACCCATATTTCCAATTATTGACCACAAGGGTTATTTTAACATATTTATACATTTTTATAAGTGCTGAAAAAGATAAATTTATGTGACTTCAATTATTAGCGAAATCCACTGTTTGAGAATAAAATCATCTCTATACCAAAGTCACAGAATATTAAAAAAATGATTACGGCTTAACGAATAACAATAAAGACTTTCTAAAATTACGTATCACTTTCAGTTTAGATGAAGTTTTGTAAAAATATATAAAAAAAATATAGTGGAGGACCCTATTATAGCGTAAAACGCTTGTTCAAAATAACTAGATCATTTGTAAAATGAGTATTTGGACATTTTTAGTTGCAATTTTTCTAAACATGGTCTAGAATAACTATAGTATACTTTCCTATACTATGATGGAACCTAAACTAATTCACAACATTCACATCAGTAAAACTTAAGTTTAGTATTGTGTGAGGTTAAATTAAGTATTTTTGGAGATATATAATATATTCGTATTTGCTTTATATTAAATTAAATGGAGATTAATGTACGTAGGTATTTCACTTTATGGTCTTAATGTGTCAGATTTATTAGAATATATAATTAATGCAATTTCTAATAATGCTATTTAAGGCTAAATGTAAACATTAATTAATTATTAATGATTGACATATCTAGCGCACTTGAAAGCAAGTCACTTGAGTATGCTATTATGTATTGCAAGATAATGCAAAGGTTGGATCAAATAACTGAATATTTTAGTTTTTTATAAAAGTGACGAAATAAAAATGAAAGGAACATATCACACACCGCACCTGTAATTTAGCTTAAATTGAAATATAAATTATTTTATTATATTTTATTTTCTAGAAAATCATGCTATTTATAGATATAAAATACCGGTATGTTTATTTACATTATTTACATACATAAAACTGTGCTTTATCTTATGACATGGTGCAATAACATAAAATGCACTATTTTAATTCAAATTGCAATAAAGGAGGCATGTAATTATATTCTTAATATATTTTTAATTTATCTGTAATTAGATTTTTTCAGATATGAGTCAAGACGAGACAATGGCTTATTATTTTAATATATGAAAGGGTGCATATTTTATTTCGTTATTAAAAACTTATACACATACTTATTCGCACTTATGTAAGGTAACGAAAGACATGAGTTTTTCAATTTAAATTCAAATGAGAACAAATTTCATTTAGTTATAAATGGTTATGATTAAAAAATTGATTTGAAATTGCCATTAAAATGCACAAAAATTGTCATTAAAAGCTCAGAAATCAACAATAAAGTAATCCATTATACAATTTCATGCAGTTGCAGTGTTGCCAACCCTATGATAATTGCTGTGCATGTAAGATAATTTGGGCAGATGTAAGGTGTACAATAGTAAATTTGTACGTAAAATGACAAAAAATATGTACAAGAAGTACGAACAAAATAATTCCGATGAATAAGTTTGAGATAAAATACATAATTTTGAGTGTTCTTTACGATAATTTCAATGTGCGATGTTAGCAACATTGACTGTCAGACTGACAGATTGTTTTTAACCTAACCTATAATATAAGTATTCCTTACATTTTCACAAATTTTCGATTTCAAATAAAATTTAATATGCACCTCGGCAATGAAGGTGCAACTATATATATATATATATATATATATATATATATATATATATATATATATATAATAGTTATTTATGTATCAAGGTACTGAAGTTCTATTTTTTATCACTCATATGCCCCGAGGGCCTCGGCAAATAAATTCCACAGTCGTGATAAAAAATAGAACTTCAGTGCCTTGTTCCTTGATACATGAATAACTATTATATGTACAATTTGTGTCTTATACGAGTATACTGTGGAAAAATGATTTTATGTACATAAATTACACTTTACTTTGTAGTGACATTTAACATGTATCAATTTGTTGCGACAAATCTTAATGTCAAGGAAATATTCCTTATTTTTATGACGCAAAAATAATCCGGAATATTCAGTAGGTGAATCAGGATATAACCCAATTATCAAATCACCGTTAATTGCTCATGGGCGTCCTTGGTATATAAATAAACATAATTACATTTTACTGTTATAAATATATAACAGAAAAACATTCAAAACCTGATATCAACTTTAGGTAACTTTTCAATTATTTTTATAAACATTTATGGCGGAGTTAAAGATGATTCAATCTTCAGTGGAAAATATGTGGGTGCTGAATACCGGTAGATCTACTATGGCTTTGCAAACTCAGTCCTCAATTGTCTCTGGAGTTTTGCAGAGGCAAATGTTTTAATTTAATTAATTTGCTCTTGTTTGTGTATTGTTTTTTTCCTTCTACTGTTTGTTTTAAGACACTGCCCACTAAGATTATGATTAAATCATTGTAAAGAACTGTACTGGAATTACCTACCGTGAATTTATAGTTTTTCTAGAAAATTTCTCTAGTTTTGTGTTGTTGGTTTCGCGAAAGGATGTGAGAAATAAATAATCATGTTAAGGTTTCTCTTTATTATGTTAAATTTATTAATTTACTAGTGAATCACGGATACTTTTATGGAAATTTTTGTTTTGTGTCATTTATTGTGAAGTATTTTTGGTGATAGCCTTGAATTTGAAGTGCGCAAGAAGAATTTTTTTTAATAACTATAGAAAGGAGTGAATGTGAATATCAAGGTAAGAGAACTATTATTTGCGATGTATTTATTTTCATATGTATTATTTATGAAGTATAAAAAATAATAGAGATGATGTGAAAAATGCATTCTTGGCATATTTTCTATATAGACTATCTTCCCATGATTATAATAATTTTACTACAATGGCTTCCTTATGAAAATAAAGAATGTTAAATAATTTTTTAAATTATAGAATAAATGAAAGTTTTTTCCTGGTACATTTATTTTCACTTGCGTTACACATTTGTTATTATTATTATTATTAAGATAATAACTCTTATTATTAATGACTTTGTTATTATTAAAATGCCTAACCTAACCTTATGATGGTATCGTTTCCGGTTTAAAAGGAAGTGACATTAACTTTCATATTTCAAATATAACACCCTACATATTTTTATACATTTGGAATCTACGTAAAATTTCGAATTCAACTGTATGCTTGAAGTGAATTTTTATTGAAGAAATAAATTACAAAAACGTAAGAGAAAATTATGAATAATTACCCTAGTAAAATAAAGAAACTTACAAAAATATCTAACTATTTAAACAATGGGGGATTCCACCATTTTTTTTTTTATAATTTCATCTGAAAATATTAGGAAAAGTAAGACTATTGATGAAAATCCGGTGAAAAAATTCTCATTAATAAGCGAGTTATGGTCTCCCGAACACGCTATTTGTTATGCATGTATAGGTGGTCTTTCGGTCGCCAATCAAAATATTATATATGGATTACATATTTTTGTTGAACCGCTATAACAAAAAACCCCTTATTTCCGAAATATTTCAATTATACCATTTCATTTTTTTTTTATTAATATTCGTTATTCAGCATATACATTCGTATTTTTTTACTATTTTCCTTTAATTCGATTGAGCTGGAATCCCCCATTATCATAAATTCACATTCTGCCAGATATTCCTAATTTTCTCTTACGTTTTTTTAAAATTTATTTAAGCCATGACGATGCATTTCATTTTTTAAGTTTTCCTCTAATTTATCTAAGAGGGACATCTTATTTTTTATGTCGATTATTCGAATTTTAATGAAATGAAGATAACTATACTTTCCTCCGTTGTCTAGTATGTTTTTATTCATTAATTTTTAATTTGCGATTACTACTACACATTTTGTGCACGATATTGTAGCATTCATTTAGATTTAAATTCCTGTCTTGATAATAGCCCTACATTGATCATATATGCATGTATATGTGTATAAGAAAATAATGTAGGTGGTAATAAAGTCTAGAATAATATAGGCTTCTTGGATAATCTGCTTGTGATGTTTTGCTCATGTTGCTATGGCTGTGCCGTACCCACATTTTACACCTGAACTACCATTATCTCTTTAAGGATAACATATGGAGGCGTTGTACTGTTAATAAAGCCTGTAGGCCTAATTACCCTTATTCGAATATGGGATTATTTCCTCCTAACTTAATTTAATATGTAAAGTAGATTATAGTGGATGAAAATTTTAATAACAATATATACGTGTAAAAATATCGGATGTAGAAGAATTTCTTAATATGTTGAAGACATATTTTTCAAAAATTGTGAATCAAAAACTAATTACAGAATGAATGAGAAAAGTTTTATTTATAAATATAAAAAAATAGAGAAAAATAAGTACTAAAATGTGTTATTATATATTGACTAGGATTTATAAGAATTCAAAATGCTGGATTAGAAAAGAAGAATGCAGAGTAAAAAAATAAACTACAAAGGATTATATCTTCAATACAAAAATTATATTAACCGAAAAAATATTATTCATTTTTATTTGCACAGTAATAGTTATTTACATTCGAGTGCGTGTAAAATACTTCACGCGCGAGAATTGTATCAAATTTTTTGGCTGACGATAATGAAAATCACTTTTTTTAATGAGATAGGTTGTGCTTCTGAAAAGGGTTAGTTTAAAATACTGGGGTTAAGTCAATTTCCAAATTTGATTTTACTTACCTTCATTAGAGTACTTCTTCTAGCGAAAATTTATTTATAATAATAGACGTTGTTTATGACTGATGATATATTTATTTGCTCATGTTTTCTTCGTAATAAATAATGGGTAACGGCGGATTTTTACAATAATGACTGATGTTGCTGCCGTGATTTTGGTTTATATAAATTAATTTTAAATATAGGAAATGTTAAAGTAAAAAAATAATTTACGTAGGTAGTACTTTTTTACATGAACTTTATTATAGTAAAGATGATTTCTTTTCTAAATGCCCATAAACGTCTAGTGTATTCTGATTATTTTTCCGCATAGTTAGACAAGTTACAACACAGTAAGCGTAAAATGTAGGTTACACTTGCTGTGTATACAATTGTAAAGTTCCCATTACAATTCAGGAGGGCAAAAAAAAAGATTTTCCTCATCACTCATTTTTACATCCAATCAACAGGAAAAATAGTTAAAGTGGCGCTACTTAACATGTCAATTTATTTACTGTAAAAATTAACCGTTTTACAATGTATACTCATAATTTTATTCCGTATAGCTATATTTTTTCTGTGTTTGTTTTTATATAAATTTAATTATAACTGAATTTTAAAAAATATTTAATTTTTTATTTTGCATTTATATTGTAGGTTATAAATTCTGAATTTTATTTTCTTTAATTAAGATATTTTGTTGTAAATTTATTACTAAATTCTAGAAGTTTTCCCAATATTATTATGAAAAACTTTTCTCATACAGCCTAAATAAAGTAATTAAAATTAGTTTACAGTTTTAACTCTAAATATTTTCTGAAAGTTCTTAAAAACTTTATTATTTCGTTAAAATTACCAAAAACTTTAAACAATAGAATGCTCAAATTTCCCACACAGTTACAAAATATATAATTTCAAAACATAGTTCATTAGTAGAACAAAACAAGTGAAATTCTACTTCTAACATAGTTTTTTTTTGTTTCAGCTGGAAAATGAAGAACAAACGGTGGATTTTGATTGTGCTTAGTGTGCTGTGCATTCTGAATTTTGTCCAAGGGGTTTACATCCCTCCAGGACCAAGATATCGCTGTCCCGATGAAGAACTATTGTTATTTCCGTGTACATGTGAAAAAGAAAGTGATATCGGTATATACGTGAAATGTGAAAATTCGAACTTGGCGAGTATAAGTGTTGGACTGAATAATTTAGCCACGTTTTTGTTGCCGATTGAAGAATTAGTGATATACAAATGTCATATAGGTAAGAGATTTATTTTTATTTCTTTATTTTATATATTATTAAATATTCACCCCAATTTTCTAAGAAAGTTGCTAAATCATAGCGACATTGGTAAAAATTGTAATCAATGTTTGCAATTATTTTTGGTTATTTGCTATAATTTAATAACTTTGTTACAAAATTGAAGCGATTATAATCAGAATTTGTTATACATAGTACAGGTAAAAAATTATTAAAATTCATACACTTTAAAAAATTTAAAGCTGTACGCGAAATATAAAGTCTGCTAAACTCATTTTTTAATTGTTCATTATCATATGTTAAATTAAGGATAAAATTGTAAAATTAATAGTTCGTACTTAATTTATTAATAAAAAAACAAGTTTCTTATAGAAAAGTGTTTCCTCCTTTTTTATAATTAATACTCGTACGTTAATCCATATTCATTAGTGATGCAAAATTGGCTGGATACCGGATATAAGATATCCGTTTTATTTCCTGGTCGGAAAGCCGGATATTTGGCAAAAAATGTTTGCCAATGTAAATTTACAGAAATTATGGGAAAAGGGTATTGGCTGTTTACGTCTATAATGTTATAATAATAATAGGTAAAAATATAGACTTTTGGGTATCGGTATCAGCATCAACAATGGATTTTGTGGAAGTGGAGGCCTCCAGGTACTTAAATTTTTCATATTATATAATATTTTGTATCTCAATGAAAGGCAGTTCACAAATAAATACATTTTATAAATGACCATGAAATACATAATATACTATTTGTTATTGTAACTGGCACATGAACAAGTATGTTTTATTTTTGTAAATGTACTTATATGTACCTTTTTAATAACCTTGGAATAAAATTTTTATATGACCTTATTATTGGTATCATATTTATACTTTTACTAAATACAAATATCTGATGTGGACACCACATGACTTCCTTGTACGCCTGTTACACTATACATATTTTGTTAATAATTAAAATATGTATTATAACAGACCCAAACATAAAATTGCACGTATTTTTTGTCCTATTCATAGCAAACTTAATTACAGAAACCAAAAAGTACATCATATTATGTTATTCCCATTGATATAAAAGTATTATATACCAAATTTGAAAAGTTTTGGATTATATTTTAATATAGTTTTTCATTAAAATCTATTATAGGCTTCAAGTAAAGTGCCACTTCCGGGTAGACCATTTTAACTAAAATCTATTATGTTATTCCCATTGATATAGAAGTCTTATATACCAAATTTGAAAAGATTTGAATTATATTTTGATATAGTTTTTCATTAAAATCTACTATAGGCTTCAAGTAAAGTACAACTTCCGAAAGTTAGGTAATGACCAAAAAGGGAGGTGCACAATTAGATGTTATATCAGTCATATATACAAAAATGTAACTTTCTACGGCTTGCCGTTTTTCAGTTATGCGAGATACGTACGTACATACTACTTACGTACAGACGTCACGACGAAATTAGTCAAAATGGATTCAGGGATGGTCAAAATGGATATTTCCGTTAAAATCTGGAAACCGAAATTTTTCGCGATTACAATACTTCCTTTACTTCGTACAAGGAAGTAAAAATCATATTAATAATAGTTGTGTGTAAAAAGAAATCTTTCGACCAATGATTCACAACATACGGGACATTTCTTTTCTATTTTAAAAAGACATTATTTTTACCTTTCGCTATGAGAGGTATTGGATTCATGTTAAAAATCGCATATCCAGATTTTAGCGAATAAGCACGTTTTCAGGTCCCTAGAATTCTATTGTAACATATTTACATATATCTGTGTGTGTGTGTGTGTGTGTGTGTGTGTGTGTGTGTGTGTGTGTGTGTGTGTGTGTGTGTGTGTGTGTGTGTGTGTGTGTGTGTGTGTGTGTGTGTGTGTATGTGTGTGTGTGTGTGTGTGTGTGTGTGTGTGTGTGTGACGATTCCTCAAAAAATATAATACTTAAGACCTGTTTAACTACTCATTCTAAAATATTATTTTTTGGTAATTTTTGTAATTACAAACATTGAAGAACATAAAATTCTGCATCTAATACATCTAAAAAAATATTATATCTTATATAGATTTAGAGATAAAGAATAGAATAGTCTGTAGCAATAAATCGCACAGTCTAGACTACACCAAGGAAAGCAGTTGTCAAATTTAAAAGTGTGTAATTGACAGATAAATGTCAGTGTCAAAAATCAACAGTTTTACTGACATTACTGAAAGCTTTTTTTGGGAAATATATTTAATATTTCTTATTGAATTATTAATTATGTATTTAAAATTGTAGATATATTAATCCCGTCAATGAATTGAAACCTTCTTGAACATTTTAGAAGAGTAGGTCAAGATTCCTTATAGAAAGAAAGAATATAATTAGAATTATTTGTGTGTACACGGAATGTTAAATTCGATACTTATGTAACAAAACGGAAATGGCGGGAGGTGTTGTGCTGGCCACAACATATTTTTTAAATTTGTATATTCGTTAAGAAATTTAGTTCTGAATTCAATGATATAGTATTTTAGGTCCAATATTTTGAGAACCACTGATTGATTTTTTTTCTGTTCTTGTAAAATTGATACAGTTGCCAGTTAATCTTCTTTGTAGCTCTTGTCTTATAGTTCTGGAGCGAGATAGTAATGGTGTTTTCACAAATAGAGAGCAAAATATTTCATTTTAAAATTACTTTTATTATATCGACCGCTATAAATTACTTATCTAAACCGTAATACAAATCAGGCTTTATATTCTACCCTGACATCTTGTACTTCACATAATATCTTATCGTTTATAGAGCAACCCTAATCTGACCTTCAAATAACTTTTACGGATTTACGTTCTTAGCGACATAAATTGAGTAATTACGTGTAGCTGATAATTGCCAAAATGCCAGTCGGCAATGGTAAAATAGTCGTTAGCGACCGCGTCAGTCTGGTATGATTTATCATTTATCCTTGTGCTGCGACGGTGGCGCTACCAGAGCGCCGCTGGTCTACGGCCAACACACACACTAATAAAACCATTCAGAGAGAACGATAATTTCAGTCAGCCTATCTGCCCGGTTAATTTCGATAATTCTGCTAATCACATATTAATTTCCAGCTGGTTTCACAATTGTGGTTGGGGATAATGGAATATAAATGGTATTACATGTTGCATTGTAGCAAAAATTAATGAAGGGGTTGAAATTATTAACTGGAAATTGGGGTAAATGTTATTGTAATTATGTTATGTCCAAAATTTATTGTTTAATATGGAATGAATATAGCTCATTCTCTGTGTAATAAATACAAGTATACTCAAGCAGCCAATGCACGTCATCACTTAGTGTAAAAACCTTAATGCATTAAAATCACTAATAGTGAAAAATGAAATAAAATTTTAATCATTTTTAACCTTCAAAAAGTGTATAGCCTTATATAATTATTATTAATATGAATAGTTCATTACTTATCGTATATGACATGAATAATATATAAATAATGTACATCAACGTCATATTATTCGTTTAATTGTTGCTATAGTTGGCAACATTGATAATTTGTATGTTCATACTGTCAAAGTTATTATTTGAAAAATATTTATCGTGTTTGAAACATTTTTGTGCGTTGTAAATGCTTATTTATAATAAAGTAATGTTAAATGCAACGCAACGACGCAACGTGACCGTTGGCCGTTAACGCAAACACAAAATCTGTGATCTACCAAGGTAGCACTTTTAATCAGAAGAATTCGGTATATTTCTTTGAAATTCGGTTCACTTATATTTATTGCCTTTATATGGCATACATACGTATAAATAAGGTTAGTATTATAAAATAATTTAAATAGAAATGACAGTTCATGAACATGTCGATAATACAGATTGCAATCTGTATAACTCTTTTCACAAAGATTCTAAAACCTCTGCAAACGTACCAGTACATGACGTCACACATCTAGTTACTTTTATTAAATTAAATATTAAGTAGGAACAAGAGGCAACTGAAGGGATTTAATCGGATGATATATATATATATTTTATTCATAAAATAAGTATATAAATTATAACTAATCGTTTATATATTCTTTATATTTAAATTTTTCAACTGCTTCTACGGTCTTGTTTGGACAGTGAGATTCATTACAACAGATTATTTTATCTATAAATCTCTAGAAGATACAATAAAAATTTAAATGTGTCGAATAGAGAATTTTATAGTCTTTAATATTTATAATAACTACTACTTCCGGTTGTCTAATTGTTATCAAAACCTAATCAGCTCTTCCCATTAATGCCAGATTGAGAAATGCTTAGTTAAACAGATCTTAAGTCTTGTAGAATTTGAGAAATCGTTTATCCAACATCCACACATACATCCATACACATATCATTGTGATTGTAGGAGTCTTAAAACGTGCTTATTCATTAAAGTACGAGGGGAGTTTATTATGTTATCTACCTAGCAATAAAAACAATATGCTATCATGACAATATTCTTATGTCAAGTTGCTGTGACATTTTCATGTCTACAAAGACACAATTAAGAACTTGAAAGCGGCTGTGCGTGAAGAAAAAACCCCACAATTATGCTCAGAAAATGCTGCTTCTGCACAACAACTACAGGATGCATAAAGCACGAATTGTTCAAGCAGTAGTCAATGAATGCGGCTTTGACGAATTACAACATCCACCTTACAGTCCTGATCACGTCCAAGTGTTATTTCTTTCCAAAACTCAAAATACATTTGAGAGAGAGTCGCTTTTTATCGAATGATGACTTGGAAAACGCAGTGGAATCGTATTTTGCAGAATTACCAAAAGATTTTTTTTGCAGGCGTAGCTTTATTAGAAAAACGTTGGAATAAGTGTATTAGTGTTAACGGTTCTTACGTAGAAAAATAATTTTTTATTTGTTCTCTAACTCGTTGTTTTCATAGCTAGGTAGATAACATAAAAAAACTCCCCTCGTATATATATACCTAAATAGCATGAATATAATACTTTTCTTAGCGAGAGGTAAAAAATATTTAGTTGATATAAAGAAGTTTTTTTTTTTTTGTTTTCATTATAAATTATCACTCTGTAACTTTTGGTACTTATTTTTTTAAACTGAAATTATTATTATTATATTTTAAATTGGTAATGTGAAACTCGTTCAATTTATTACCGTTAATAACTTTTTACTCATTTCATAAAAATGTATTTCTATATAAAATATAATTATGAGATTATTTCACCATCAATTAAATTAAAATACATTTTGTTAATGATATTTTCAGGGCGTCTATTTGGAAGCCTTCTATACAAGTTACTGGTGAGGAGACTGATCATAGAGGATACTCCGATAGAAATCATCGACGACCACACATTCCTTGGAGTAAACAACACGCTAAATGAGTTGCATGTAATTAACAGCAGTTTGGTGGAGTTTCCTAAACAAGCCTTCAAAGTGAGTCCATGTTTATTCAATCGCCCCATATTTACCCATCACTTACAAATTTATTTCTATTACACCCAGAGTACTGTAAACACAAATAATTTAATTTAAAACGTAGTTTTTATGTTACAACTATTCTTAGATTATAAATAAATTTAAAGGGAATAATAAAAATCAGAATATATTGTAAGTTATAAAATGTGCTTTTGCGCTACACACTTTTTGGTTAGAAATTTAGCATTAGAGTGTTGCTCAACACTTGCATTTTCATTAAAAAATAACCCAGTTATTAATTTTAAAAATTATGTTATTTGACATTTGTGCCTTCTTTGTTTGAGAAAATAAAAAAAGTGTTCCTACTTATTATTGTTTTTGATTAATTCGAAATATCTAAAATTAAAAAAAAATTAAATTAAATAAAAATTTCCGTTGACCGTTTATTAATAGGTTGGATTAATGTATAAAAATGCATTCATTAATGACCCAAATTAATGCATGATTTTTTATTAATAAACGTTTTTAGTGGGTAAACACATATGTTGCCATACATACCTTTGCTGAACAATTGTCATAACTTATGTGTCAAACGGTATTTTATTGTTTTATTATTATTATTATTATTATTATTATTATTATCATTATTATTATTATTATTATTATTATTATTATTATTATATATTTGAAACCTTTATTAGAAATAAATAGGTTTCGAATTATTATTAAGTAAAATTTTTAATTTTTGCAAAATGACGTTTAATTTTTTTATTATTCGTAATTATGAACATGTGTATTACTAAATATGATGTCTACCTTATACTTTTCAACCTGTATTGTGATTTCATTTTGTTTTTTGTTTCGCTGTTCATTGACAAAATGTCAAATACTCTGTCATGTCAAATTCAAGAGCTTGTAGTTAATTTATTGACTTATTTTGAAACTTACTTTCACTAAATTGTATTATTGACGTAATATTTTGTTCTATTTGTAAGTAATGATTTGAAAATAAAATCTATATGTACAGCGTGTGGCAAACTCTATTCGGAATGTACAGGAACAGTGAGAAATTGTATGGTATTATGCAGTATTCTGTATTTTTAAGGATCTCACATAATACTAGATAATTTGTTCCTTATACTACGAGAATGAAGTATTTATAACGGCGTAAGGAGTATCCTTCAGAATATTTTAAATAAAATTGGATTTCGCTGGATAAAGTGATACCAGACTTGTTACCTTTTTAAGAAAGATTTGGATTTATGAAGGCAACCCGTAGATCATATTTTAATCTGTTTTACATGCTCATGTAAACTTTTTAACACATGACGTCATTGTTTCTATTGATATTGTATTTATGACGTAAACCGCTTGATTGGTTGGATAGCCTATAAATAACTATGAATACAAATAATTTTTCTGAATTCTTTGACATTTCAAAATAAACAAAAACTAATTATACATTGATACATGAAGTAAACACCGATTTTTCACACTTGACCGTTACGTCATAGTTTGATGTTCGTATATTAGATATATGTATCGAAGAGAGAATGTAGAAAACCATAAGTAAGACAGTACAGAACATAGAGCAATTAATGACGTAACGGTCAAGTATGAAAAATCGGTGTATAAACGTCTAAATATTTCCTCACACAAAGTAGGCACAAATGTCATGACAAACTGATTATTCAAATATCATAATTTTGAAAAATTAATAATTAGGTTATTTCAGTAAAGCTACTAGTCAACGGAAGTTGCTATTAGTGTAGTCTTTTATGCTTACGAGTCGCCTTTTGTTTTATGTGAACATGTTTAATTTTTTATCACTTTATAATTCCACTTTCTATTCCCTCTTTTCCATTTTAATTCACACTAATTGACTCATTCTCACAGATTCTCGGCAATTTAACTGTTCTGAACATCGACGGCCACCAAATCTCTTCTTTGGCTCCGGACGCGTTTGCGGGGAGCGAGGCGGCTTCCAAACTACAAAAGATCCATTTAACAAATGGCCTGCTGGCCAGCCTGCCCATTGAGAGCCTGCAACCACTGAAAAAACTCAAGACGCTCGACCTCCACGGCAACCAGATCAAAGACTTGAAAAGAAATCAATTCAGGGGCCTCCGAGATACGGAAATCTTGGATCTTAGTTTCAATAACATCGCCAAAATTGATTCGTCGCATCTAGCAGACTTGACAAAGCTGGGTTTTTGTAATGTTTCACACAATAGTATCACTGAGTTGACGAGGTAGGATTTGTTC
The DNA here is from genome assembly GCA_943142095.1 of Ophonus ardosiacus. Taxonomy (NCBI): domain Eukaryota; kingdom Metazoa; phylum Arthropoda; class Insecta; order Coleoptera; family Carabidae; genus Ophonus; species Ophonus ardosiacus. Next base: position 42,837,360 of record OW964832.1, on the reverse strand, counting down.
ATTCTTTATATTATGGAAATTGTTTCTTTACAAACACTACGTACTCATCACAATTCAATTCATAAACTGCCTTTATATAAACCAGAATACATTTTTTATGTGGTCAAATATAGTTTTTTCTCCAGCTTTGCTGTAATATTATATTTTTTTCGTAATACCATGCTATTACTATGATATAACAGGACTAAAACCAAACGTGAAAAGATAAAAATAACAGCCGCCGGTCTTTATTTTTTAAAACATTTGCCTACAATGTGGTCCTCCACTCTATTTTTTTTTTTATTATTTTAAATAAAACTTCGTTTAATTTTGAAGCAATACGTAGTTTTAAAAATTCTTAATGGGCTACTTGCGTACCTTTTTTTATTTAATATTTTTGAAGAGCAAGTAAAAACTTGCTACCCATATTTTTTCTTTTGACAAAATTTTTATTAATTAGCCAGAAAAAAAATAATGAAATTTGATTATTTGAATTCCCGCCATGTATGACAGAATTACGCCGCACCAATGAATGGTCGTAAAGCCATAGCGTTTGTTTGTACGGGTAATGTAGATCTCCTGTTTGACGCTTCAACCAGGGCATCGAACCCGAACCTGAACCGAACCAAAACCGGAACCTAACCGTAACATTTTACTAAACCCAAACCCAGAACCGAACCTCAGATATATTTTTCAATTGAACCCGAGTTGGAAACAAACCGGATATTAAAATTCGAAAATTGCGGCTTTCATTTTAAATTATTTTTATTTGTTTGTCATTCAAAAAACTTGGTTTATAATTTTAATGTTTTTATTATCGTTCGGAATTTTGTTGTAATAAAATTATGAATATTTTCAATAATTACAAGTAAATAAAATAATTGTATATTTGTCTATTTTTTATGTTTAATATACCAAATATTGCTTCTAATTCTGAATTAAAACAAAATATGTTATAGACTCTCCAAACATTCATTAAACTATTATCGTATACCTACTGCTACGTATTTTTGTTTCAATGTAACATAACCTTTTGTTATATTAAAAATATATAGTTTTAAATGAAATAACATATGGAAATATTGTTATTTTTATGAAAACATTTATAATAAACAAATTTTAAAACAAAATGCAATATCTAACCTTTACGAAGTCTGCCTTTGCTTCTTTCCTTGCACTTGATAAAGTTTATAATAATAAATAAAACGTTCAAATTGTTCGTAAATAGCAACAAAAACACTCAATTCACGTCACAAAAACATTGAGAACTGAGGACCGACGCTATCACGCGTACGAATACTTTAATGCAAGAATAAACCAGAGAAACAAATGAACAGACAACAGACAGAATTAATCTTTAAATAAAATAACTATATTGAACTGTTTTTATTGCGGTATAAATGTTTGAATATGTAAAAAAATATTAAAAATATTTTTCATTTTAAATTATTTTTATTTGTTTGTCATTCAAAAAAATTTTAATTCAATTTTCATTAAGTCGAACCGAACCTGAACATCGAACAAAAGCGCAAAATTTATTAATGCTTGGACCAGAACCGCACCCGAACCCATTTCTCAAAAAACAAATTAACTTGAACCTAAACCGAACGCAGTTTTTGGCGGGTTCGATGCCCTGGTTTCAACAATACTTTGGAGGTTAGTATTTTAGCTTGTCTTTTTGGTATCGATATTTTAAATTACATGTAACTACCTATGTGTTTATTTGTGAAGTAATTAATATATTTGAGAGCCCAGAGAGGGAGAAAAATGAACTAATGTTAAATTCAAATTAAAAGTTTCTCGCACGCAATGCCATCTATACGTTACATTTTTAAACAGTTCCAGTTCAATATAATGACGTCACAGAAAATATTCTTTCTTAATTTACTAAAAAACAAATAATTTGTTAAAAATAAAATTTATATTTTTATATATATTTCCAACATAACATTACGTATATAGTGATAGAAATCAGATTTTCAGTACCACGCAAGTAGCCCAATCGTCTTTAGTTTACCTGCATTTGATTTTTAAAGTCAATATGACGTTACTGAGACAATTCTATCTTTCTCTCGCTCCTCACCAGACCTTACAGTAGGCTGTATTTTAATCGTTATTTATTGAATAGTACTTTAAGTACAAACTGTACATTTTATTATTTTTTGATCAGTACTTCTAAGATTTATATACAAATATAATATTTTTATTTTATAAAATGTTTAATACAAATCTTATTTTTCATATATTGCATTGCCCCCATAATTATTTATTTGTTTATCTTTGCAGGGGTGCATTTGCTCGTAATGCCGTTCTGAAAGTCCTCAATATGTCGCACAACAAAATAAAGCGACTAGATTCAAATTCATTCCGAGGAATGAGATTCCTACGACGTCTCTATATGTCCGACAACGAAATAGCTGACGTAGGACGTGGTACCTTCGGTTCTGTAACTCGTATTGGTACCATCGATCTAGCTAGAAACAAGCTCAAGAAGATTGATTTTCAGATGTTCTTCCAGCTCAATTACGTAGAAGTGAGTACAGAAACAATGACACAATCCGTAATAATTATTTACGCAATAAGTTTTACAAATAGTCATTGTGATTTGAGATAAACCGTATAATAATAAACAAAAAACGTATAAATTTCTAATTTCATCAACAAGGTTTAAATTTTAAGCGTCCGTTAAAAAATACCTCTCGCCATTTCCATTTTATGGTGTACAAGTATTGTATTACACCTAGTTGTCGAAACGTAGTTTTATAATAAAAAAATTACATTTCTTGTGTACACAAAAAAATCTAATTCTTTTATTCTATGTACTTCACAGAAAAAGCTTTCAGTAATATTACTAAAACTGTTGATTTTTGATACTGACATTCTGATTTCTGACATTTATCTGTCAATGACAAACTATATATCTGTAGAAGATATAATAAATAATATAATATAATTGTTTTTTTTTTCACTACTAGTTTAGGAACCCACTATTATTTACCTTTATTTGACATGAGAAATTGTTTTTCACTACCGCTTGCTTGTAACCATGGTAACCTAGGTCAATAATAATTTATTATTAACCTTGGTCTATAATGCAAATTGTCACTTTTCAATCAAACTCAAGCCTCCAAATCCAAATATTATTTAACTCATTAAACTCAAGAAAGGTGTTAAGTATATAATTTAAATTTGCCACTATAATTTTAAATTGACCTACGCTGCCGCCTTTTTGGTGAAAATGTGAAATATTTGTAGATGTAGGATTGAACAAATCACTATTTTTTTTGTATTTGTAGGTAAATACATTTCAATAGATTTATTTGAAAATAATAAACTAATAAGGCTGCTGACTGTAACAGCACAAAGTGTTTTTATTAAATAATTAAATCAAATACAAATCAAGGCCCATAAGTGAGGTTATCAAACCAGCGAAATGAACAAAACGTCAGATAAAAACAAATGCAGCCTACTTTGTTATTGTGAATATTAACAAATAAGTAACGTTGTTATTCATGTCAAAATTATTGTTATTATCAATAAAAAAAAAATCAAATAGAATTTATGTGCTAGTAGTGAAAAAAATTGTATATAAACCACGGTTGAGAAGATCATTATTGACAAGGCGCCTTGTATCCCTCGCTCTTCGTCCTCGGGTTACAATAGGCGCTGGGTCAATAATGATTATCTTCTCAACCTTGGCGTATAATATACTATTATATGATATTCCTATTATTTCTATTCAAAAATGCTGACAAAAAATATAATTGATTTATGAATAATTACAGTCATTGTCATTTCAATATACCTATTGAACATTTTTTATTTATTACATTTTTCGCTGGAAAACTTATATAAATTTTTCAATATTGTGGAAATAACAAATGAATTTTAGTAGACAACAACCGTAGCAGTGATCGACTCATTAATATGCATTGTATTTGAGCAAACGTGCCTTTCTTAAAATGATTTATTTATATTGAGTACCTTGAAATATTTCCGCTTAGCACTGTCTTTCTTGTAATCGAAAGTAGGACAGATCGACGAAGTATGCAGGGTTGAATGAGCAGTGCTCATTCATCACCCCAGCATAATTTCCGACATTTGAGATTTCGAATAAACACGCTCTAATTCTCGCTAAATCTCTGTGATAGATATTCATTTTATGTCAAAATAAACTGAAATACATTCTGGAAAATAAATGTACCTAACTAATACATTTCATGGTTATCATTTAGAGAAACATATGTGATTAAAATTACAAATTTAAATTGGAATTATTAATTACACAACATAACTCTAAATTAATTTTCAGAGGATATTATCGTAAACAGCAAATTGAAATGAATATGTAGAATTATTTCGCTTTACAAATTGGAATCAGTTTATTACGATACAAGGAAAATTTACGAGTGCATTAACTACAAACATTAATTATATTAAATTTCTATTCATTACTTTGAAAACTGATTAATGTTTGGGGTAGTAAATAACAAATATTAATTTTGCAAGTTTTCAATATGTTAACCGAACATGTTACAATATTAAATCGATCGGTTGCTAGCTAGAGTTTAATACCCGTATTCATAAACACTAGTAAAAAATTTATACGGTTCGTTATAATATTTATCCATAAAAACAGTCGGCATTGAAAGAAAAATCAAAATTTTGTTTGTCAAGTTTACGAGTGTTTATGAATATGGGCATAAGCGGCAAAAATGCAGAAAATAGAAAATATCAAAGATCACCACCGAATTTTTTGACCGAAGACAATATCTTCGTAACCTAAACGTGATGGGTGGTAAAAACATCATTAGTTCCATGGCACTTTGAACTATGACCTAAATTGAAAATTGAATTTTTTGTTTTTTCATAAAATAAAAACAGTGACCCGTATTACGAGCGTACTTTTATAATAATAAAAGCGCTTTTTTAAAGCACACTCCTTATAATTAGTGAATTAATTCTTCGATCTTTCTTCGTTTATACTTTAATATAGGTAGTTCACGGTAACTACAAAAATTCATTGTTGAAAAACAATCTTTAGTATACGAAACATATGTTAAATATTTTTTATGAATGTATGCCTAATATAAGATAAATTTTTGATTAATAAAAAAAACTATATATTTTTCTTTTGAAATTACTCTATTGTGAATTAACTTACAAATGAATTATGGTGGACAACAATTTTATGTATTTTTATTTATTGAATTATGTATTCCTTTTCAGATTCTGGACGTATCTGAAAACCAAGTCACAGAGATCCAGAAACTCGCTTTTAAGGACTTATATTTAACGAATATTAACTTATCTCGAAATGCTATCTCCAAGATTGAACAAGGAGCATTCGAGAACTGTGCCAACATAACTGTTTTGGATTTGTCATACAACAACATAACAAACATCCCGAAGAGAGCATTCGACGAGACAACCTACGCTACTGAATTGCAGCTCTCCTATAACAGTATCGTGGAAATGAATCAGGTAAGAACTAGGATAACAAGTTGACATAAAAGGTATAATTAGTGACTATATTTGTAAATAATAGGGCAATTCTAAACAAATCTGTAAGTGTTACAGATCTGTAAATCTGTAAAAACCTGACAAAAACGCATCTATTTTTGTTTATTAATATAAAATTATACAGTAGGGTGGCAACTTTCGTTGCGATTTTGTTCATTTATTTACAGATTTACAGATCTGTAAGACTTACAGATTTGTTCAGAATTGACCCACAAATTATTGCCAAAATGAAAAGCAATTTAAACTTGTCAAGATTTTTTAAATTTGTTCTGTTTAAAATATATACTCAGTTCAGTCAAGAATAATTTTTTAATGTTCTAAATAATTCCTACTATTTCTACTTCTATATATGATCTATTAAAAATCATTATGATGATATTTAAACTTTAAACATTTAAACGTTTAATTCTATATTTATTTATTTGCCTGTTTATGTACCTTTTTACGAAGTAATGCCTAGTTGTTGCTTTTAAAATATGTAAATTATCTTTATTTTCAATAAGTCTCTTTTTTCTTACTTAATTATAAACAGGAATCCAAAAAGTTACTTAGATTAATGTAAAAAAATCCCAATTACTTACACGTGAAACGAAATTTCCATTCCATATTTCTTTGCATCTTGCATTGAAATTTGACACAACACAATATAAAACCATATTGCAATATGAAAAAATAAGATACACGAAATCACAAAATAAATATATACTTCGAGATACACTCACAAACTACGCAAAAATAAGTTAGGTTACATTAAAATGACAAGTAGTAACATCATGGAGGTAGGAATACATAAAGGAGGGAGCATGAGGTTATATTATGGGCCAGGGGAATGAAGCCTAGTGAGGGCGGATGAACACAGCTGTTGGACCGTCCTAGAGAGGGGATAAGCACAGCAATTTCGTTCAATTAAAATTTTATAAAACTTTAAATACTGAAAGAAATGTGTTGTATATATATTATTTATTGAAATATGATATTAATGTGTTTTATATACATTTTACTTTGAATTTACTTAATTAAAATTTGTAAGATTCAAAAAGCACGTGTGTTAATCAAATATTTTTATTTAATTAATAAATTGAAATGCACTCTAAAACGATACAACACAAACGTAAATAAGCTAAACAATATGGCTTTAAGGTCAAAGAAGGTTGACAGATAGGCCCAGCCTGGAGTGGGGGAAATTGCTCTCTCCTTAGTGATATATAACATATAACAAAACAAAACACCATGACTTCCAGCCCCGCAAATCCCCCCTTCCCTTCCGCATATATTCCGATCACAATTACTTCTCTAATCAGTATATGCTTGAAGGTAAATTTGTAATATTTGTTTTTTTTTTTGCAGATTCCTCTACATAACATGACGGGTCTGAAAATCCTGAACGCATCTCACAATAATATTGTCAGCGTACCACGTCATACATTCCCTAAACTCTACGAGCTACATACTATCGACTTCTCATACAACAACCTGTCGGATATCTTCAACGCTGTATTCCAAACCTTGTTTAGTTTGAGGAAACTAGATCTGAGTCATAATAGTTTGGAAACTATTCGACCAAGTACGTTTGGAGCGCTGTCTACACTACTGGAGTTAGATCTTAGCTACAATAAATTAAGGTAAGTACATAATACATATGTACATAGAATTTTAGAAACTACGTAACATTCTCTTTGCAATTAAATAATATTACTACCAAGTTTATACCTCTACTCATTTTTGAATTATTGCCCCAAAGGTCAATATACCCCACATTTAGATAAAAACTTCAAAATTTTCAAAAATCTAATTTTAATGTGTCTAGATACTTTCCAATGCGCTGATTCCAAATTTTGAAACCGCAGGTCGATATCTCGTTTCGTTCTCGAGATTTTTAGATTCAAAGATTTACTCAAAACTGTGTATGTAAATATTTCGGCATTCACTGTCTTGCATCAATATTGTAATCGTTGAGTGAGGATTAATCATCATAGCTGAATCTAAAATGTAGAACACAAATTTCGAAATATTCAATGTGTTAACGGCGTTAGAGTTCCAGATATATTTGTTAAGTTACTCAATAGTATTGGCCAGTAGCTTTTAAAAGGAAATACTTTGAGAGAAAATGAAATTAAATATAGGAATTTTTTTTAATGGTAATTTATTTACATTTTTTTTAACATAATAAACGTAAATCAGTTTTTACAAATATATTGTAAAGACGATAAGAAGAACAACTTATAAGAATATTTAAAGTTGTTTTAAGGTCTGGTAGGAATGTTAAAAATCGATACAGGAATTTGATTTTCTTTTCTACCTCCTCCAGAACTAGATGGAGGCTTCGAACCAGAACCTTTATTCTTTGGGGGACTAGTCAAAATCTTATCCACAATTCCAAACTTTTGTGCTTCTACTGGATTCATAAAATGATCTCTCTCTATATTTTTCTGTATTTGTTCCACTGGTAGCCCCGTATGTTTCGCGTACAGATTATTTATAAGTTTCTTCACTTTTACTATTTCTTCTGCCTGGATTTGTATGTCAGTTGCTTGTCCTTGAACGCCTCCCGAAGGCTGGTGGATCATTATCCTGGAATTAGGTAGAGAATGTCTCATGCCTGGTGCCCCCGACGCTAATAATAGTGAGGCCATACTACATGCCTGACCTACACACCATGTTGATACTGGAGGGATAATATACTGCATAGTGTCATAAATGGCTAAACCAGCAGTCACACTGCCTCCTGGGGAGTTGATATACATATGAATTGGTCTACTGGTTGATTCTGATTGTAAAAACAACAATTGTGCTACTATTAAACTGCTTAAAGGATCTTGTATCTGGCCCATAACACAAATGATTCGTTCTTTCAACAGTCTTGAGAAAATGTCATAGGAGCGCTCGCCTCGACCGGTAGATTCGACTACGATTGGAATTAAGCTAGTATTATGAAAAGCACTGGTTGATATGTGACGTGTTCCAGAAAATATTTTTAATTTGTTTTTGTATATTTTAATTATTTTATGAAACTGTGACAGAAATTTTAACATTTTAATGAGAAAAACAAAATAGTTGACATTAAAACTGTCATTTGAAACGAGAAAGAAACTGACGTTAAAATTACGAAAAATATTTGATAAATGCCAAATAATTAATTTGACAGAAACGACTGAGCTGACTGCGCGGTTAATCATATGTAACCCGGTTATCTGAATAAAAACATCTTAAACAGTTTAGAT